>JACMZG010000008.1:90044891-90057391 GCA_018340805.1 Microvelia longipes | reverse complement strand
TCGCTTCGCTCGCTAGATTGCGTAGATTTATATTATGCATAGTAAAAAAGGCTCGCTTCGCTCGCTTGATGCATATATTATAATAATAAATGGTAAAAAAGGCTCGTTCGCTCGCTAGATTGCGTTAGATTTATATTCCTGCATGTAAAAGAAGGCTCGCTTCGCTCGCTAGATTGCTTATTTTATAATAAAATATATTGTAAAAAAGGCTCGCTTCGCTCGCTAGATTGCGTAATTTATATTGATGCAAGTAAAAAAAGGCTCGCTTCGCTCGCTAGATTGCGTATATTTATAATAATACATAGTAAAGAAGGCTCGCTTTGCTCGCTAGATTGCTTATATATTAAATATTAATGCATAGTAAAAAAGGCTCGCTTCGCTCGCTAGATTGCTTATATTTATAATAATACAACGTTAAAAATAGGCTCGCTTCGCTCGCTAGATTGATTATATTTATAATAATAAATGGTAAAAGAAGGCTCGCTAGATTGCGTAGATTTATAATAATACAACGTAAAAATAGGCTCGCTTCGCTCGCTAGATTGCTTATATTTATAATAAAAATATTGTAAATAAGGCTCGCTTCGCTCGCTTAGATTGCGTAATTTATATTTAATGCAAGTAAAGAGGCTCGCTTCGCTCGCTAGATTGCGTATATTTATAATAATACATAGTAAAGAAGGCTCGCTTTGCTCGCTAGATTGCTTATATTAAATATTAATGCATCGTAAAAAAGGCTCGCTTCGCTCGCTAGATTGCTTATATTTATAATAATACAACGTTAAAATAGGCTCGCTTCGCTCGCTAGATTGCTTATATTTATAATAAAATATATTGTAAAAAAGGCTCGCTTCGCTGCTAGATTGCTTATATTTAATATTAATGCATAGTAAAAAAGGCTCGCTTCGCTCGCTAGATTGCTTATATTTGTAATAATACAACGTTAAAAATAGCTCGATTGCTTGCTAGATTGCTTATATTTATAATAATACTACGTTAAAATAGGCTCGCTTCGCTCGCTAGTTGCTTATATTTAAATAAAATATATATTAAAAAGGCTCGCTTCGCTCGCTAGATTGCTTATATTTAATATTAATGCATAGTAAAAAGGCTCGCTTCGCTCGCTAGATTGCTTATATTTAATATTAATGCATAGTAAAAAGGCTCGCTTCGCTCGCTAGATTGCTTATATTTGTTATAACACAACGTTAAAAATAGGCTCGCTTCGCTCGCTAGATCGCTTATATTTAATATTAATGCATATTAAAAAAGGCTCGCGTATATTTATAATAATAATGGTAAAGAAGGCTCGCTTTAAATTTTATTTTTTTGAGTTATTATTTTAGCCGCCATTTTTAAATTAATAAAAAAAATTTGAAATGTTGACCATGAAAAATATATTTTTCTTTTTCGACTCTTTAAGAGCTTTTAAACGATGTACAACACGATTTTTTGCTCAAAAATGTTTTATCCGGTCCGCCATATTGGCCGCCATTTTGAATATATTTTTCGGAATATTACCAAAAACTATACAGCTCTGACATATAGTTAATTTTACTTGTATAAAAGTATCTAAAGTATATTACAATAGATCTTTATCTTGTAAATTCTTATAAAATTAGTAAAAACTAATTATTATATTAAATTATGGCCGCCATGTTGAATTTTTCGGAATTAGTATATATAACATTTTTTGTTCTACTAATCAAGAGCTTACAACGATATATTACTCGAGTTATTCCTTCAATTTTAAATTTTTTGGGTTCATTATTTTAGCCGCCATTTTTAAATTATTCAAAAAATTTTTAAATTTTGACCATGAAACATATATTTTCTTTTTCTACTCTTTAAGAGCTTTCAAACGATATACAACACGATTTTTTCGCTCAAAATTTTTTTTATCCGGTCCGCCATTTTGGCTGCCATTTTGAAAATATTTTTCGGAATATTACCAAAAACTATACAGCTCTGACACATAATTAGTTTTACCTGTATACAAAATTTTATCAAAATCGGTCAATTTTTACGGCAGTTATCGCGACACGTACAAACAAACACACAAACACACAAACATACAAACATACAAACAAACATACGCGCCGTCCCAATCTTCTGAATGTAAGAACTCACTTACGTTCGTTCAAAAAAGAAAAGAACTCGTACCAAAAATGAAGAAAGCTAGAGAAGAAGGCAAATATGCCATTATTGCTTATGACAAACTTATTATTAGAGACTTTCATAAAAAAGAGAATGATACAATATCTCGTGGTAAAAGGCAACTAGAAAAAGTAGATACGCCAAACGAAAAACATTCATTTAACAATAAGAAGAAACCAAAAACAGCGGAATCAAAACAAAGCACTAGTCAAAATCAACAGTCGAGTATAACTAAATTTGTTACTAAACAAACACAAGTTTCCGGAACCGGAGATGAAAGCACCTCGTCATAGCAATTAAACTCAAATGGAAATAAGAAAATAAATATACAGCATAAAGATAAGCCAACTAGAAACCTAAACCCTCAAGATAAAATGTCAAATTTTATAGTATACACCTACAACTGTCAATCCCTAAGAAGTGATGAAAAACTAACAGAACTTTTATCTGAAGCCGAAAATACACATTGGGACGTAATAGGTTTAAGTGAAATAAGGAGAGACAACGAAGAACTCAGGCAACTAAACAACTGCTTAGAATTTTACATGAATGGTGAAGGTCCAACTGGAGGTACTGGCTTTCTGGTCAACATGAAAAGTAAAAACATCAGCTTATACAAAGCTTACTCCCATAGGATATCAAAACTTATAATGAAGTTAAACAAGTCGCAAGGTGGAGGCAGACTTCAAATAATCCAAGTATATGCGCCAACATCAGATGCCAGTCAGGAAGATATGGAAGCCTTCTACAACAACCTGCAGGTAGCAGTCGAAGATCATCTCTGCAAATACACACTAATAATTGGCGATTTCAATTCTAAAATTGGTAAAGAAAAAGGTTTTCAAACTGTTGGTAGCTACGGCTACGGTATTAGTAACGAACGAGGGCTGAGACTTATAGAGTTCACTGAAGGAAATAATATGTTTATAATGAACTCCTTCTTTAATAAATCAAATAAAAAGAAGTGGACATGGGTCTCACCCGACGGTCGTACGAAAAACGAGATAGATTTTGCCATTATTAATAAGAAAAGCGTTGTACTAGATGTTGAAGCATGTGATGAAATAAATATAGGTAGTGACCACCGACCCTTAAAGATTACTTTAAATATAAAAAACAAAAAATTTCACCGTAGTAGAAATAGTAAGAAAAATAGGTTGGTAAAAAAGTTGCGAAACGACTATGAAAATAACTTAAAAGCAAAAATAGAAAAACTAAATGAAGAAGTAGATTTGGAAATATGCGTAAACAAGTTTACAAATGCAGTGAAAGGTGCTTCGGAAATAATTAATAAACAAACAAAAGAAGAACAGATAACAAACTTCCCAAAGAAATACTAAAATTATTAAGCAAAAGAAGAAAAATGAAAAGACAAGGAGTAGAAAAAATCGAATTTAGTGTAATTTCTAAATTAATAAGAAATAAGATAAAAACTTGGAGTTTAGAGAAAAAGGTAAGAGAATTAGAATATGTCGTTGAAAGTGGAGGTAGTGTTGCTAAATTCTGGAGATCACAAACACTAGGAAAGAACAAAATAGTTGCCATGAAAGACAGAGAAGGAAACTTAAAAAATGAAAAGAAAAATTTAATAGAAATAATAACGAATTTTTATAAGAACTTATATGATGAAAAAGAAGAATCAGGTAGAATAAGTAGGAATAATGATGAAGTACCAAGAGCAGAAAATATAGAGGCTTCACCTGACATTATGACTGAAGAGGTAGAATGGGCTGTAAAGAAGTTAAAACTTGGTAAAGCATGTGGTATAGACGAAATAACAGCAGAAGAGATAAAAGCAGGCGGAGAAACCATGATAAGCTGCATTAAACACATATGTGATATGTGCTTAAAATACGGGAAAATACCAGAAAAATGGCTCACATCTCAACTTCTTCTATTGTTCAAAAAAGGCGATAAGTACAATATAGAAAACTACAGGCCTATCAGTATTTTATCAGTTGTTTACAAAATGTTTATGAGCATTATTTCTAAAAATAGATTTACAAATCGAGCACGATATATCAAGCAGTCAAACGGGTTTTAGAAAGAATTTTTCAACTAATGACAATATATTTGTTATCAAACAACTTATTAGAAGTTCTAACGACTACAACTTCCCCCTAGTATTAGTTTTTATAGATTTCAGGAAAGCGTTCGACTCTATTTTCAAAACTTGTATAAAAGAAGCATTCAAAGAAGCGGGAATAGACAAAAATTATACAACATTAATCGATTACATTTATGATAATTCAAAAATGGAGATTAAACTAGATGGTCAGAAAAGAACTATATTTTTAAATAGAGGAATAAAGCAAGGTGACGTTACATCAGGAAAAGCTTTTATAAAAGTTTTAGAAAAAGCGTGCAAGAACTTGATTGGGAAGGCTTAGGTATAAAAATCAATGGAAGATGGCTAAATATTCTTAAATTCGTAGACGATTTAGTATTGATAGCGAAGAGTTTAAAAGAAGCTAGACAAATGTTAAAAGAATTAATCAACAAGATGAAGCAAATCGGATTAGAACTTAACGGAAGTAAATGTAAAATAATGACTGTAAACATAGAAAATGATAAAGAAGATATAAGAGATGATGAGGGTAATATAATTGAAAATGTAAAAGAGTTCATATACCTAGGAGTGTTGATAAGCAGTAAGAGCAGTGAAGACCAAGAGAAAGAAGTAAGCAGGAGAATAGCGCTAGGGTGGAGAGCATACAACAAGTACCGTTACTTATTTAGGTCCAATGTAAAGATGCAAGCTAAAAAGAGACTTTGGAACATGTGTGTGGAACCGGTGATGACTTACGGCTGCCAAACCTGGACACTAACCAGCAATATTATAAATAAAATAAGAACAGCGCAGAGAAGGATGGAGAGATCCATGATGAAAATATCAATAAAAGATAACAAAAGAAATAAGTGGATAAGAAAAGAAACAGGTCTGAAAGATATAGGTAGGACAGTTATGGAAAGGAAGTGGAGCTGGGCTGGTCATTTAGTCAGAACAAACGACGATAGATGGACCAGAGAGTTAATAGACTGGTATCCTAGAGATAGGAAAAGAAACAGAGGAAGACCAGCCCAGAGATGGGACGCGGAAATGAATAAAGTCTGTGAAGGAATGTGGCAAAGAATAGCCTATATGAGAACAGAATGGAAACGCTTAAAACAAGTATACTGTGATGTATGGCTTTATAAAGACAATACCTAAAAATATATATGTGTGTGTGTGTGTGTGTGTGCGTATATATGTGTATATGCATGTATGTGTACGTATGCGAGTGTAAGTATGTAAATGTGTGTGAGTATATATGTATGTATAATATGTATATGAGTATGCATGTGTATGTGCATGTAAATATTTATATATGTATTTAATATTGTTAACTTATATTATTAAAATTTAAAAATGCATGGAGATTTAATAACTGATAATTTAATTTATTTATATATATCTTAATTTTACTAATATATTATAATTAAATAATAATAATAAAAACATTAAAGTGTTGTCCATAAATACTTAAAATTAAATATTATTTATAATAAGTAAGTAAATATAACTAACTATATAAATATTGACTTTAAATAATTAAAATAGATAATTAATAAATTTAATACTAATAATATAAGAAAATAATAAGTTAAAACAAGGAATATTAAAAGAAAAAATAGTACTTGTCAATATTTTTACAAAAATAATCATTTTAATAATTTTTATATATTACTAAATCAATAATTAATCTCTCACATTATTATATTATTGAATGATAATTTAAATTAAATAATGATAAAATTACAAATTATATTTAAATCTAAATTATTAAAATTTAAACATTTAATTTTCACTTACTCTAATATTATTTCAATGGATATTTATAACTTATTTTAATGTAGTAATAAGTTGTCTTATGTCGGCAACTCCTACCTTAAAAAGGTGACCACGGGCTAACCCCGATTTGTAATCCTCTGTATAAGTTATATTATAGATTTATTTGTGAATGTTAAAAATCATAGATTACAATAAATGGTTTATTTATTTATTTATTTATTTATTTATATATATATATATATATATATATATATATATATATATATAATATATATATATATATATATATATATATACAGGGTGGAACATTTCAGATGCACACCCCTGCTAAAATGGTTAAAAATAGAGATAGAGAGTCGGAAAAAGTCTCCACCCCTAGGTAATCGACCTCAGTGACCTCAAATATGTCATTATTTTTTCGGTAACTATTTGGCAAATATGGTAATTTTATACCCGAAATGGTAATTCCTCGTTAACTTTAAAAAGTTAAATTGGAGCATACCATGATATGAACATTTTTAAAAAACTACATTATGTTCTGAGAAATTTGATATCAATATCATAAAATTCCGGTAATTTTTCTACGACCTATTGTGTAACATACATACACACTTTTATTCTTGAAAATTGCCATATTTTTGGAACAACAAAATGCACACCCCTGCTAAATGGTTAAAAATGGAGATAGAGAGTCGGAAAAAGTCTCCACCTAGGTAATCGACCTCAGTGACCTCAAATATGTCATTATTTTTTCGGTTACTATTTGGCAAATATGGTAATTTTATTACCCGAAATGGTAATTCCTCGTTAACTTTAAAAAGTTAAATTGGAGCATACCATGATATGAACATTTTTAAAAAACAACATTATGTTCTGAGAAATTTGATACCAATATCATAAAATTCCGGTAATTTTTCTACGACCTATTGTGTAACATACATACACACTTTTATTCTTGAAAATTGCCATATTTTTGGAACAACAAAATGCACACCCCCTGCTAAAATGGTTAAAATGGAGATAGAGAGTCGGAAAAAGTCTCCACCTCTAGGATCGACCTCAGTGACCTCAAAATATGGCATTATTTTTTTGGGTAACTATTTGGCAAATATGGTAATTTTATTACCGATGGTAATTCCCGTTAACTTTAAAAAGTTAAATTAGAGCATACCATGATATGAACATTTTTTAAAAATTTGCATTATGGTTCTGATAAAATTTGATACCAATATCATAAAATTCCGGTAATTTTTCTACGACCTATTGTGTAACATACATGCATAGCAGATAGAGTAATAGATTAGAGAGGTTAGAAATAAGTTTTTGAATAGATTATTTGGGGATGGGGGGGGGGGGGGTTATAGATAGATGTGATATTTGAATAGATTAGATAGTTATAAATAACTTTTTGAGTAGATTTGGGGGGGGGGAGTAGATAGATGTTCAATTTGACATAGATTAGATATTTTTAAATTATTTTTTTGTATAGATTTGGGGGGGGAGTAGATAGATGTCATATTTGAGATAGATTAGATAGTTATAAATTAGTTTTTGAATAGATTTGGGGAGGGAGTAGATAGATGTGATATTCGAGATAGATTAGATAGTTATAAATTAGTTTTTTAAGAGATTTGGGGGGGGGTGTAAATAGATGTGATATTTGAGATAGATTAGATAGTTACAAATTAGTTTTTGAATAGATTTGGGGGGGGGAGTAGATAGATGTGATATTTGAGATAGATTAGATAGTTATAAATTAGTTTTTGAAGAGATTTGGGGGGGGAGTAGATGGATAAGGTAAACTTTATAGATAGGTTAATAACTTTAGAATAATTAGGAGGTCTAGGATTACTAGATACAAGATATAGGAAAGGATTAAGAAATTTAGGTTATTTCAGGGAAGGTGTTCAAAGTGTTGCCCATTTTCTTGCTGACATCGTCTGATTCTGAACCATTTTATAAAAATAAAAACACAACAAATTTATTCGAACATAATAAAATTATTCTTCAAGAGTTAATAATATGTAAGTTACTAGTAAGAATAAATTTATTACCCCTTCTGGCAATTTTTCAAACAAAACAGTGTGTATGTATGTTACACAATAGGTTGTAACAAAATTACCGGAATTTTATGATATTGGTATCAAATTTCTCAGAACATAATGTAGTTTTTAAAAATGTTCATATCATGGTATCCTCCAATTTAACTTTTTAAAGTTAACGAGGAATTACCATTTCGGGTAATAAAATTACCATATTTGCCAAATAGTTACCAAAAAAATAATGCCATATTTGAGGTCACTGAGGTCGATTACCTAGGGGTGGAGACTTTTTCCGACTCTCTATCTCCATTTTTAACCATTTTAGCAGGGGGTGTGCATCTGAAATGTTCCACCCTGTATATATATATATATATATATATATTATATATATATATATATATATATATATATATATATATATATATATATATATATATATATATTATATATATATATATATTATATATATATATATATATATATATATATGTAAATTTTTGTTGTCCACAATCGACTCTGGTCCTGTTTCATTCTACTTTGAGCCTAATAAAACATTGAAAACACCAGAACGACTCGGTGTCAGGTTTATGTACTGAAAACCTAGCTACTTTAATGTCATCTGTTATATCACTCTTCTCGACGTTTGTTGTTTACTACCGTATTTTAGATTTCCAGGTTATTTACCATATAATCTAGCACCAGGGAAATTTCCCTTGAAATTTTCGCTTATGTTCAATAAGCGCGCTTTTTCACCTATGAAACATTTTTGCTGAAGTTTTCGATCGCACTCCACAAGAAAAGGGTGACAAGTCATCAATTTGAGATTTTGAGTAATCACCTCTACTGGATTCAGAAAAATGAGAAATACACGTCAAGAAGACCGTGGTAACTATAGTTTTGTTAGTTTCCGAGTTATAGCGGTAGTTACGCTATTCTTGATGGTGGAGGTAGCAATGAATTAGTCAAGAATAAAGTAATTATTAGTTGTTCCGTCGGTCCGGAGGTGTTCAATGCTAGGGTCATTCGAGAACACAGTAACAACAGTAGTTACCCTATTCTTTAAAAACCAAGTAAACCTTTTTAAAAAAACTGCTTTAAAATTATCTATTTGTTACTTTATTCCTGATCTAATTTAGTAAGAATTGACAATTAATCATTGATTAATCATGATTTAACTTATTAATTCAAACTCAGTCCTAATTGAACTCTAGTTGTGAGAACATCATAATAGTTTTAGAAAAAAAGATTAGTATTAATTTATAGATTTTATTTTAAATTAAAAAAAAAATGATTATTTAGCTTTTTTAAATTTACTTTTATTTTCCGTTTATATAAATTCAAATTTAATTTATTATTATCTTTTAACATTCTATCTATTTTTTCTTTTTATCTTTTTCTTATAAACATTCATTTCATTAAATAAAGTTTATGCTACCGGTAGTAAATATTTTCTCAGGACTTATACCCGATTTTTAAGAGGACGACTTCAGAAAGTACACAATTAATTACAGCAACTCTGGTATGGATTCACCATAAAGACTACCTGCGAAGGTGTTTTGGAAGACTTGAGTTGAATGTATTTCAACAATTAATAGAAAAATGGGCTACCAAAAAATAACTAGAGCAACTGAAGAACCTGACAGTGACTTAAAAGAAATTAACAACCAATTGACGGACAGAATGAAATTAATTTATTAAAAAATAGAAACGCTGACTAACATACATTTACAGATCCATAATCCCCAGTTTAAATGTTTCAAATAAACAAAAGGTTTGATGATCTGGAGAAAAAAATAGAGGCCACTTCAGCTGCCCCTAAAACGCTGACCTATGCGTTTGGTACAAAAATCGACCTTTGGGAGGACACGAACCCTTTTGTGCAATAAAACAATATTTTGTTTTATTACAAACAAATATTTTGTTAATTTATAAATTTAATTACTTTTTAAAGGTGAAAATTCCATGCATTTTGGTTAATTAAAAACAAAACATTTTTTTTATAGAAAAAGGACTACATATTATATAATATGTATTCTGTCAATATCTTTCAGTTGTCCTTTTTTAGAAATAGAGAAAGTAATACAGTTTGTTTTCTTGGTGTTTAGGAATTTGAGATTAGTGTGAAGCCAGTTACTGATAAGAGACAACTGTTGTTCAACATTAGCCAACAATTGTTACCAACTGTCGGTATCTGAGGAGAAGAGCAGACACGTATCATCGGCAAACCCTACTATTTCTCCTGTGAAGTTAGGGATAAAGTACAGGTCATTTATACAGGCTAAAAATAATTTGAGCCTTGAGAAAATTTCAAGGGAAATTTCCCTGGTGCTAGATTATATGGTAAATAACCTGGAAATCTAAAATACGGTAGTAAACAACAAACGTCGAGAAGAGTGATATGAGGGTTGAAATTAAAATAGCATTAAAACACCGAGTCGTTCTGGTGTTTTCAATGTTTTATTGGGCTCAAAGTAGAATAACTGCAATGACTTTTTTATTCTTATCTAAATAACTAGTGATGTACTTAGTTAACGTATAGATTGCATCATCATTACTTTTTTTGTTTGGGAAACCGAACAGAGTTTTAGGACAAATGCTGTGTTTGTTAAAAAAAGATGATAGTCTACTCTCAATACATTTTTCTAGTATTTGGCTCCAACAGGTAGAAGAGATACGGGTCTATAGTTCATAACATCCGACTTACCTTCCTTGAACAGTGGCGTGATGGCGGCATTCTTAAAGATACCAGGAAAAACTCAGGCATCAAAGCAGGAGTTAAAAATGTGCACTAAAGGTTTTACTAAATTTTCATTGCAGGGTTTATATAATTTAGCTGACAACTGGTCTATGCCAGATGATTTATTATTCCTAAGTTCCCTGATATGATTAAGAATTTTAGTTTCAGTCACTGGTAAAAGTACAATACAGTCAGGTATGTTATTCATTCTTATTTTCTGATGACGTAAATCTTGCAGCCACTCTAGTGACTGTAAAATGGCGAATTCTTCCGCTTGGTTATTGGAACATAATTTACCTAAACGAAAACATTCTTTACAGTGAACAGCGATACCACAGCCGACAAATTTGTCTTCCTCACTGCCGTCCGGGTAGATTTGATGACCTTCGTGAGTATTGCTCTCAGACTGAATTATCCTAATTGAGCGATATTCGCCTGGGTGGTTCCAATATATTTTAATTATATAGGTCGATCTAGTAATGCGCCATCAAGTAAACCTAACGACCTCCATATTTCACATACTCTATATTACAAAAACTCTTCCGCCTTAATACAAATAGGCGTGACGTTAGCGATAATACAGGCGGCATTATCAGAAATAGTTCTATAGCCCTTAACTAACCATATGGCAAACATTCTCTGAGCTCTTTTGCTAGTTATTTCTGTTTTTCTTGTACTTGAGTGCGTCCTGCCAGATGCTAACTCTATATAGGACCATCGGAAGAAAAGCTCCTGTATAAATAATCTTTAGCGCATCGTGACCTAAGCTCCATCGAACCTTGGCTGCTCTTGATAAGACGTTTACCAGCTGTAAGCTTTTATCAGCGTTATATTAAACGTGGAAGTCCCATGAAAACCTGCAATCTAGGTAAAGCCCTAGGTACTTGAGAATCTCAACTTGATTAATAATGACCCCGTTAAGACTTGTTAAAACCTGGGGTATATTTTTGATACCGTTTGCCATGAAAAACTCAATGAAAATTATAATTATATGGAATAATAGCTCTTATTCCATATAAGTATGCTATAATTAGTCAAATCGTACTTAGAATGTAGGTCTCAGCAAACTAAAATAAACGATACGATAAGTGATATAGAGATCATTGATAAGTATCAAATTCCCCAGGGGACGGTCACGTATTTACTTTCAAGCGTACATTAATTTATTTATTTATTTACAACACGGGCAAAGCCCAATTTACAATATTTATAGAAGAATATATAATTTACAAAAAGAAGAATAAAAAAAAAAATTTCAATGACAAAACAAAAAAAAAAAAGAAAAATAATTTACATGATTAATCACATTAGAAATCTATTAAAAAAAAAAAAAAAAAAAAAAAAAAAAATTAGAAATTATAGAAAATTAGAAATCTATACATTAGAAATCATTAAAAATCTACAAAAAAAGAAGTATATAACAAAAAATGTAAATATACACATACACATATACCTTAATGATCTGTACAATGTGTTAAAGAACCTTGGTATTGTTTATGGGTTGCTGACGATACAGTTCTTTATTTCCCACGCCTCTGACTGGAATGAGGTTTATGAGAAAGCAACAGAAGGACTATATCTTATTAATAAATGGATGCATACTAGTTTATTACATCTAAATGGAGAAAAACTAATTACATTGTCTTCTCTAAAACCAAAGCTGGACAGCCTTATGGTTATAAGGCTTAATCGGAACTTATTATTCACGCTTGTAATTGCATATCAGAAAATT
>JACMZG010000008.1:89716983-90037088 GCA_018340805.1 Microvelia longipes | reverse complement strand
CGATGCATATTTGTGTACTACCCATCGATACCTACAATTTGATACCCCACATGATTTTTCAAAAAAATATTTTTTTGGCGCGTGCGCGTAGGGCGATTTTGAAATTGCTAAAATTAACTTTTGAAACTTTTTCTCCGAAGAATTCTATGGCCCGGAAAGTGCTTTATTGGCTATTGGTCCCATATTTTTAGGGCTTCTCCTTATGCTTAAAAGGGGGGGACAAGCATTTTTGGTGGTTTTTGAGATTTTTGGCGGTGTTATAGCCGCCATTTTGAAAAAGCGATGCATATTTGTGTACTACCATCGATACCTACAATTTGATACCCCACATGATTTTTCAAAAAAATATTTTTTTTTGGCGCGTGCGCGTATGGGCGATTTTGAAATTGCTAAAAAACTTTTGAAACTTTTTCTCCGAAGAATTTCTATGCCCGGAAAGTGCTTTTATTGGTTGGTCCCATTTTTAGGGCTTCTCCTTATGCCTTAAAAGGGGGGGGACAAGCATTTTTTGGTGGTTTTGAGATTTTTGGCGGGTGTAATAGCCGCCATTTTGAAAAAGCGATGCATATTTGTGTACTACCCATCGATACCTACAATTTGATACCCACATGATTTTTCAAAAAAATATTTTTTTTTGGCGCGTGCGCGTATGGGCGATTTTGAAATTGCTAAAAATAACTTTTGAAACTTTTTCTCCGAAGAATTTCTATGGCCCGGAAAGTGCTTTTATTGGCTATTGGTCCCATATTTTTAGGGCTTCTCCTTATGCCTTAAAAGGGGGGGGACAAGCATTTTTTGGTGGTTTTCGAGATTTTTGGCGGGTGTAATAGCCGCCATTTTGAAAAAGCGATGCATATTTGTGTACTACCCATCGATACCTACAATTGATACCCCACATGATTTTTTCAAAAAAATATTTTTTTTTTTGGCGAATGTGCGCATTCGCTTATAAATCGACAGATGCGCATGTGATATAGTTGGCTATATTTTTTCCTGTTGTTGGATAAATAGTTACACATGTATACCAAATTTCAACTTCCTAGCTATTGTAGTTCCTGAGATGAGAAATCGGACAGACAGACGCTCGACAGAAAGTATAAGGGTTTCGAAGATTATCTTCGAAACCCTAACAATCTTTTATAATAATAATAACTTACAGGAGGTGAAGCGAAAGATTTAGAGGGGTTTTCGACATATGCCTTCTCGGTCAGGTTAGGTTGGGAAGTCACTTCATATATTTCAAAAAATTCTCAAAACCCCTCTAAATTCTTCGCTTCACCTCCTGTAAGTTATATATTATGAAGATTAATATTATATTATATATATATATTAATATATAAATATATATAATATATATAATAATATATATAAATATATATTATAATATATATATATAATAATATTATATATATATATATATATATATATATATATATATATATTACCCCTAATTATTAACTGATTATTTGATGTTTATACTTTGATATATATGTAGACAAGCTCTTCAAGCTTGAAATTTACTTACTTGTTTTTTCAATCTAAGTTAATTTCTCTTGTTTTCTTTCCTTGATTTCCAAACAAATCATTTTCTCTTTCCCAATTTCAACCATAATTTTGAATTAGCAAATTTATGAGCGATCCCTTGCGTGCTCATACAAGGCATGCTTTATTTACTCTTTTATAATCAGCATGCTATATTGCAGGGGAACATCTTTAAAAAATATATTTATTAGGTTGGTATGAAAGGGTCCCCAGTGCGGCTTATTAAAGTTAGACTTTGTTATTAAAGGATTACAGGGGATTTACTGGCTCTGTCCGCGTATTGTGCTGAGGGCGTGTCTCACAAGTAGATAAGAGCAATGTACAGGTAGGTATAAGCAATCCTTTAATCTAGTTTAATCTTTGAATTTTCCACTTACATGGCCAACCGTGAAAAAGCCCCCACTGTGACCCTATGGGCTCGCTAGCCACTAATAACAGGGTCCTCAGTAATACGATTAACCTCCTTATTCGAACATAAAAAGGAAATAAATGAAAATTAATGATCTCAGATGTAATGCTGGTTTCATTTTTACGTTTCAGCCCCGTAAAAGAGAGAAATTGTCTAGAGGAAGGGTACATATGGAGGGGAGAGTGTCTAGGGAGGGGAAAGGTCATCTTGTCTTGCTCAGAGGTATAAATCATGAAAGAAAAAAGTCAATTTTGTAAAAAAAAGTGTATACGGGGTACTGGGGTACCTCGGAACACGGACACTCATAAAGTTTACTTTCTTCATTTTGTCTGTGACTGAGTCTGGAAACACAGTAATACGCTCGCTAGTCAAATTAGTTAAAGTTTGATGCAAATCCACCTCTTTATAAGATGAATGGATCCACATACTTTTATACTAATATATGTAACCATCTTTAAAATATTGATTTTTGATTGTATGGACAATAACGAGGCACGACATATCCTTAGATAGCGTAACTTATAACCAACTACATGTATATCTTTTACAGCTATTTAACTTTTAGATTGTATTTAACACATTATAAATATGTATTTGTTTATTTAATAGTTAATAGTTAACTATTAATTGTTACCTTAATAGTTATTTACTTACCAGTATAAAAGTATATATATATATATATATATATATATATATTATATATATATATAAATAATAAACAACCAATTTCACATCAAAACGCAACAATTCTAACCCCATGAACGCCGTTCTCGTTCTTTATTGAAAATGCGCTAAAAATCATATAAAAAAGATTGATTTTTTGGTGTAAACGTGTAACATGAATAAGCTCAGAATGACGCGAAATATAGTTCTCATTCGTACCAACTCATCACTACTAATATGTATATATAACTTTAAATGTATCTGTATGTATAACTTTATATGTAACAGCATATATAACTTTATATGTAACTGTAAATATAACTTATATGTAACTGTATATAACTTATATGTAACCGTACATAACTTATATGTAAACTGTGTACATATCTTTATATAATTGGTAAATAACTTTAAATGTAATGTATGTAATATATATATATATATATATATATATATATATATATTAATATATATAATATATATAATATATATAATATACATTTACATTTAAAGTTATATATACACAAAAAAAAAAAATAATATATATATAATATATATATATATAAATATATATATTATAAATATATATATTATATATATATCTTTATATGTAACTGTATATATAACTACATGTAACTGTATGTATAACTTTATATGTAACTATATGTATATAACTGTAGATAAAACCACTACCATGACAAAATCAGAGACCATGATCGTGTTTTGGTCACAAACATAAATTTAAAAATTTTTAAAAATTATATAAAAACTTAATTCTGGAATCGAAAAACAAAAAACATATAAAGCATACAATCTCTTTTATTCAGTTTAAACAATCGATTATTCCGTCCGTAACGAGTATATTGTATATGTCAATCAATAAAGCAACTATACATACAAACAAACTAAATACCAGAACACGCATTTAAATATGGGTTTGGATTAGAAGCTGTATACATCTGATTTGTGAATCACCGTTAATATTAACGTACTCCATCAACATGGTAAGTCGAATTATCGAAAACGATACTGCGTATTAATTTTAGCGCTTCTAACAGTTTGCCTTTCCTCTTCTACTTAATGTTGTTTCCAGGCAATAATTCAGCCTTATAAAACCACAGCCACATTCACGAGAACTGTAGTTGAGGTTTCCTCAGTCCCAGACTTTTCCCCCAATAAACAGTCAGTTTAAACAAATTTCAAAATTTATTTCTTAACTACAAAGTTCTAGAAATTCCATTCAATTGAAAATATAATAATTTTTATTGTCTATAATTATACCCTGACTATAAATACCATATACTGAGGCTTATTTTATTAGGAGTTTATTTTACTGTGGGCAAATTATTTTCTAAGATCAATAATAATTCTTCAATTTTGAGTTTAAATATCCAGTTTTAACACTTTGGGTACGTACTCCGTCAAATTAGAGGTCTTAGACAGAAATATATAAGGCGCGGTTAATATCTAGAACGTTGGATCACCAACAAACTTTTTTTATATTTTTTTTTCAAAAATTTCAGTAATTAGCCGCATTTGTGATAAATGAAGCCTATTTCCGTAATCTGCACGCATGTTGACATGTCAAAATATAACACAAAAATTGACGTCTAACAGTTTGTTATGTATGTACCAATTAGATTAAAAATAAATCGTTGAGTGAATGTAAATACTCTTTGAAATTAACCAAAAGAGCGTGCAAATTACGGAAATAAGGCTAATTACTGAAATTTAAAAAAAAATTAAAAAAGTTTGTTGGTGATCCAACGTTCTAGATATTCGACCGCCCCTTATAAAAGAAGCAAAATGTGTGGTATTCCCACAATCCAAAAGTTCAATAAAAGTATGCATTCCAATTTACTTTCTTATATTTTTTGGCTAAATTTGGTGTTGCATGCGACACCTAAAGATTACTACACCACCAAAAAGAAGATTCCTTTTACAATATATATATATATATATATATATATATATATATATATAATATATATATATAATATAATATATATATAATATATATATATAATTACAAATAAAAAAGAAAAATACTAAAAGTATAACATAAAAATCCGTCAAAGTGCTTGCTTTGCAAGCATTATAAGGGTTTCTCAGATATTTGCATAATATAATGTATTAATACTATACAATCATACTTATACTCAATATTCTACGCCTCGCTTCAATAGCCTATATGTTAGTATTTGTCGATGCCTAATGTTAGAAAAAATAAATAAGTTATAACAAAATATTCCACAGCTCGCTACGCATGCGTTTCTGTGTATCAAAAATCAGTACCTAATTTAGAATCTACACAAAATATATAAGTGCTCGTATTGCTCGTTTCATTTGTATGTTTGTTATTTACAAATTTCGCAGAGTAAACATAATTTTACCAATTCGCTAGCCTATATGTGTCTGTTGGCACTGATTTAGGAAAAAATAATTATAATACAACATAAAATTTGAGTAAACATCTGCTTGTTTAGTACTAGCCAATTTCAAACTATAGAATCAAATTTTTACATAACAATCTAGAGCTCGCTTCCCTCGCCTTTATATATTTGTTTGTCGATACCTAATTTTTGAGAAAATTTAAAACACAGAACAAAATTTAAGGCTCGCTTCACTCGCCTTTATGTGCTTGGTTGTCAATATCTACCTGAAGAAAAACATTTAAACAAGGCATAAAATTAAAGCCTCGCTTCAATCGCCTTTTGTATTGGTTATCAGAACCTCATTTTATAGCATACAGTAAAGACATAACATAATATCTAGGGCTCGCATCGCGCCTTGAGGTGCATGTTTATACTAGCCAATTAAACTATAGAATCAAACTTATACATAACATCTAGGGCTCGCTTCGCTCGCTTATAGAAGTTTGTTTGTCAATACCTAAATTTAGAAAAAAAATTAAAACATAAAATAAGATTCAAGGGCTCGCTTCGCTCGCCTTTATGTGCTTGTTTGTCAATATCTACTTAAGAGAAACATTTAACAAGGCATAAAAATCATGGGCTCGCTTCGCTCGCCTTTTTGTATATGTTTATCAGTACCTTCTTAAGAGTATAAAAAAAAAACCATACAATACTAGGGCTCGCTTCGCTCGCCTTTATGTGCTTGTTTGTCAATATCTATTAAAAGAAACATTTTAACAAGGCATAAAATCATGGGCTCGCTTCGCTCGCCTTTTTGTATATGTTTATCAGTACCTTTTTAAGAGTATAAAATTAAAAAAAACCTACAATACTAGGGCTCGCTCGCTCGCCTTTATGTGCTTGTTAGTCAATATCTACTTTAAGAGAAACATTTTAAACAAGGCATAAAAATCATGGGCTCGCTTCGCTCGCCTTTTGTATATGTTTATCAGTACCTTCTAAGAGTATAAAATAAAAAAATAACCATGCAATACTAGGGCTCGCTTCGCTCGCCTTTATGTGCTTGTTTGTCAATATCTATTTAAGAGAAACATTTAAAAGGCATGAAATCATGGCTCGCTTCGCTCGCCTTTTTGTATATGTTTATCAGTACCCTTTTAAGAGTATAAAAATAAAAAAACCATGCAATACTAGGGCTCGCTTCGCTCGCCTTTATGTGCTTGTTTGTCAATATCTATTTAAGAGAAACATTTTTAACAAGGCATGAAATCATGGGCTCGCTTCGCTCGCCTTTTGTATATGTTTATCAGTACCTTTTTAAGAGTATAATTAAAAAAACCCAATACTAGGGCTCGCTTCGCTCGCCTTTATGTGCTTGTTGTCAATATCTATTTAAGAGAAACATTTAACAAGGCATGAAAATCATGGCTCGCTTCGCTCGCCTTTTTGTATATGTTTATCAGTACCTTTTTAAGAGTAAAAATAAAAAAATAACCATGCAATACTAGGGCTCGCTTCGCTCGCCTTTATGTGCTTGTTGTCAATATCTATTTAAGAGAAACATTTTAACAAGGCATGAAAATCATGGCTCGCTTCGCTCGCCTTTTTGTATATGTTTATCAGTACCTTTTAAGAGTATAAAATAATAAAAATAACCATGCAATACTAGGGCTCGCTTCGCTCGCCTTTATGTGCTTGTTTGTCAATATCTATTATAAGAGAAACATTTTAAGCAAGGCAAAAATCATGGGCTCGCTTGCTCGCCTTTTGTATATGTTTATTAGTACCTTCTTAAGAGTATAAAAAATAAAAATAACATGATACTAGGCTCGCTTCGCTCGCCTTTATATTCTGCGCTATCGCTAAATTTTGTAAAAAACATACAATAGGCTCGCTTCGCTCGCCTATGCTTATTTGTCAATATCTACTTTAGAGAAACATTTAAACAAGGCATAAAAATCATGGGCTCGCTTGCTCGTCTTTTGTATATGTTATCAGTACCTTTTTAAGAGTATAAATTAAGAATAACCATACCAATACTAGAGCTCGCTTACGCTCGCCTTTATGTGCTTGTTTGTCAATATCAACTTTAAGAGAAACATTTAAGAAAGGCATAAAATCATGGGCTCGCTTCGCTCGCCTTTTTTGTATATGTTTATCAGTACCTTCTTAAAGAGTATAAATAATAAATAACCATGCAATACTAGGGCTCGCTTCGCTCGCCTTTATGTGCTTGTTTGTCAATATCTATTTAGAGAAACATTTTTAAGCAAGGCATGAAAATCATGGGCTCGCTTCGCTCGCCTTTTTGTATATGTTTATAGTACCTTTAAGAGTAAAAATAAAAAATAACTAAGCAATACTAGGGCTCGCTTCGCTCGCCTTTAGCGAAGTTTCGTGCGCGTATGGGCGATTTTGAAATTGCTAAAAATAACTTTTGAAACTTTTCCGAAAAATTCTATGGCCGAAAAGTGCTTTTATTGGCTATTGGTCCCATATTTTTAGGGCTTCTCCTTATGCCTTAAAAGGGGGGGGACAAGCATTTTTTGGTGGTTTTTGAGATTTTTGGCGGGTGTAATAGCCGCCATTTTGAAAAAGCGATGCATATTTGTGTACTACCCATCGATACCTACAATTTGATACCCCACATGATTTTTCAAAAAAAAAATTTTTTTTTGGCGCGTGCGCGTATGGGCGATTTTGAAATTGCTAAAAATAACTTTTGAAACTTTTTCTCCGAAGAATTTCTATGGCCCGGAAAGTGCTTTTATTGGCTATTGGTCCCATATTTTAGGGCTTCTCCTTATGCCTTAAAAGGGGGGGGACAAGCATTTTTGGTGGTTTTGAGATTTTTGGCGGGTGTAATAGCCGCCATTTTGAAAAAGCGATGCATATTTGTGTACTACCCATCGATACCTACAATTTGATACCCCACATGATTTTCAAAAAAATATTTTTTTTTGGCGCGTGCGCGTATGGGCGATTTTGAAATTGCTAAAATTAACTTTTGAAACTTTTTCTCCGAAGAATTTCTATGGCCCGGAAAGTGCTTTTATTGGCTATTGGTCCCATATTTTTAGGGCTTCTCCTTATGCCTTAAAAGGGGGGGGGACAAGCATTTTTTGGTGGTTTTTGAGATTTTTGGCGGGTGTAATAGCCGCCATTTTGAAAAAGCGATGCATATTTGTGTACTACCATCGATACCTACAATTTGATACCCCACATGATTTTTCAAAAAAATATTTTTTTTTGGCGCGTGCGCGTATGGGCGATTTTGAAATTGCTAAAATTAACTTTTGAAACTTTTCTCCGAAGAATTTCTATGGCCCGGAAAGTGCTTTTATTGGCTATTGGTCCCATATTTTTAGGGCTTCTCCTTATGCCTTAAAAGGGGGGGGACAAGCATTTTTTGGTGGTTTTTGAGATTTTTGGCGGGTGTAATAGCCGCCATTTTGAAAAAGCGATGCATATTTGTGTACTACCCATCGATACCTACAATTTGATACCCCACATGATTTCAAAAAAAATATTTTTTTTGCGCGTGCGCGTATGGGCGATTTTGAAATTGCTAAAATTAACTTTGAAACTTTTTCTCCGAAGAATTTCTATGGCCCGGAAAGTGCTTTTATTGGCTATTGGTCCCATATTTTTAGGGCTTCTCCTTATGCCTTAAAAGGGGGGGGACAAGCATTTTTTGGTGGTTTTTGAGATTTTGGCGGGTGTAATAGCCGCCATTTTAATAAAAGCAATGCATATTTGTGTACTACCCATCGATACCTACAATTTGATACCCCACATGATTTTTCAAAAAAATTTTTTTTTGGCGCGTGCGCGTATGGGCGATTTTGAAATTGCTAAAATTAACTTTTGAAACTTTTTCTCCGAAGAATTTCTATGGCCCGGAAAGTGCTTTTATTGGCTATTGGTCCCATATTTTTAGGGCTTCTCCTTATGCCTTAAAAGGGGGGGGGTACAAGCATTTTTTGGTGGTTTTGAGATTTTTGGGGGTGTAATAGCCGCCATTTTGAAAAAGCGATGCATATTGTGTACTACCCATCGATACCTACAATTTGATACCCCACATGATTTTTCAAAAAAATATTTTTTTTTGGCGAATGTGCGCATTCGCTTATAAATCGACAGATGCGCGTGTGATATAGTTGGCTATATTTCCTGTTGTTGGATAAAATAGTTACACATGTATACAAATTTCAACATCCTAGCTATTGTAGTTTCCTGAGATGAGAAATCGGACAGACAGACGCTCGACAGAAAGAAAGGTTTCGAAGATTATCTTCGAAACCCTAACAATCTTTATAATAATAAAACTTACAGGAGGGAAGCGAAGAGATTTAGAGGGGTTTTCGACATATGCCTTCTTCGGTCAGGTTAGGTTGGGAAGTCACTCATATATTTCAAAAATTCTCAAAACCCCTCTAAATCTCTTCGCTTCACCTCCTGTAAGTATTATTATATGAAAAGATATTATATAATAATATATATATATATATATATATATATATATATATATATATATATATATATATATATATAATATATATATATATATATATATATATATATATATATATATATATATAATACATGTAAATTATAATATGTAATGTACGAAACTCAGTCTACCGCAGTAGTTGAGCTATTGAGAAAATATTTGTTTGACATCATAAACCCGCAATAATGACGCAGCAAATATTAGGAAAAATCATAAAAAGCGGAAAATGATGCGATCGGATTGATATTTGACTTGCATATATCTATGTATAAAGCTAACATATGTACTAAGTTTCATCTCATTATCAGCATTGGTTCAATTTTTGTCAAATATTTATGCACGTCTTTTTTAAAAAAAAAGTTGTAAATAATCAGAAAACAATGCAATTAAGTTGAATTATGGTTTAAGTATACTCCTTTACGTAATAACTAAGTACACCAAGTTTCGTTTCAATTCGACAAGTACATCAATGTTCCTTTCGTGATCATAAAAGTTAGGCAGCACTCAGAACGAAACGGAAGCGAAGCGAGGACTGAGGACTAGCGAAGCGAGTCTGAAGTAGGATGGATGAGCGTAGGGAATCCGATGTTTTGTATAGTTTCGCGCCACAGTTTTCTTATATTTAATCAATCGCCAGCAAGGCAATTTAGACATATTTTGATATAATTATAATGGCATATTATCTTCATGCTAGTTAAGGTTAAGTTAACCTACCGAGTTATATAACCATATAGCAACCATAATTAACCTTAGTATTGTTTGTTTTAGTTTGATTAATTTTTAAAACAACGATTCTACTAACATAACTAAATTAAAAAAAAAAATGAATAAAAAATAAAATAACTATAACAACCAAATATGAAAAAAATAATTAAATAATGTTTCATGTATTGCGGGTCCCCCATTTAAACCGTGACTCCCCCCTAAGTTTAGCAAACAAGCAATCTTTTTAATTATTCCCCTTATACGCGTCGTAATTTCGGTCAAAATTTAAATTTACCTTCATAACAGGGAAAACGTACTGGTTTTCCCACATATTTTATCTTCTATAAACAATTACACAGTTGATTGCCGCCCCCTTCACATCCCAGGCTTGCAACACTGGAAAAACTAATTATAGTTTCGTGTGTTTACTGAAAAAAAAACTGGATGGTATCAAGTCAGATTTTTATTCAATTTATATGGTAATGGAAGAATTATTGAGAGAGGAATGGAGGGGTGGAAGTGAGGGGGGGGGTAGAGTTCCCTATAATTATAGGTGATAAGAGGTGTATTAATTTTACCAAAATTAATTTAAACTTTGTATAATATTCATAACTATTTGCCAAATATTGAAGTCTATGTATCGATTTTAAAATATAATATTTAAAATAGATTTTAACGTTTTTATATGTTTTCTCAGACTTGAAAGAGGAAATATAGAAGACAATTAAGTGAGACTGTTTGTTTTCAGGAAAACACAGTTCGTAGAAAACATAATAACATAATCTATATCTTCAAGTAGACCTGTAAGCATTCTGCAGAGCAGAATAAAAAAGTAGAAACACGTTTAGAGCATACCATAGGGGGAGCCAGCGATATCCTCTCTGTATAGAAATATTTATAATTACCCCCCCCCCCCTCCACCAACCCCCCTTTTTTCGCCGTTTATAAGACAAATATGATATTTATTCTAAGAATACCTCGCCGAGTTTCCGTAGAAACGATTACAATCCGATCTCGTAGTGAAGAGCTCACGTGTAAGAATTTATAACTCAGCTCAGAATGTAAAGCAAACAGATATAAAGAGAAATGTATTTTTCAACATAATATGTCTTGTTTTAATTTAATCTTTGTTACAATGGCATTTAGGAAAAAAATTCTGGGGCGGTGGTCTGCATGTTGGGCGAATTTCCTTTGGATGCGAGTTTCCGTGCTGAACAACAATACAGGGTTAGAATGATAATTTGTATAGTTTTTTTACATTATAAGTAAAAAAACTACAAGTTTTTACAACGTCAAAGTTATAAGTTTACAACTACAAAATAATTCTGGCGCGGTGGTCCGCCTGTCAGGTGAAATTCATTTGAAATGCGTAATGTGTGTTACCGTGCATAACAACCCATTTTTTGCTTAGGGTTCCGATTCATGCTTTAGAACCTAAGCAGTAACTCCATTGTCAAGCACCGCTCGTAACTCATTTTGTCTGTATTTTTCAAAGGAAATAAGCATAATTATCAAGTTGGTTATACAAAATTATGCCTCTAAAATTAGAAGAACGCACTATTATTTGCACTAGTTTAAAGCTTAGTTACTTATCTTTAAGCTTAGTCAGTTATCTTTAAAGGTTTTAGCGCATTTCCTTTGAAAAATACAGACAAAATGAGTTACGAGCAGTGCTTGACAATTGAGTAACTGCTTATGTTCTAAAGCATGAACCGGAACCACGTTATGGGCATGGTTCTTGCATAAGCAAGAAATGGGTTGTTTAGCACGGAAACATGCATTCTAAATGAAATTCGCCCGACAGTGGACCACCGCGCCAGAATTATTTTCTAGTTGTAAACTTATATTAGGTAAAAACGATAAAAAATTATTGTCGCTACTAGGATTTGAACCCAGGTACTCTGGGTTTGAGTGGTCGTATTGACTCCTGACCACTGGCATTACACTCACAGGCCCAAAAAACAATGAAAACGACACCCTACTCGAAATTTATTTTTCTAAGATAACTGACGCAAAGATAAGTAACTAAGCTTTAAACTAGTGCAAATAATAGTGCGTACTTCTAATTTTAAAGGCATAGTTTTGTACAACCAACTTAATAATATTGCGCGTTTCCTTTGAAAAATAGAGACAAAATGAGTTACGAGCAGCCCCTGACAATTGAGTAACTGCTTAGGTTCTAAAGCATGAACCGGAACCTTAAGAAAGAAATGGGTTGTTGATTATACTTTTTGGTTTCTTTACGTAGTCATATTGATTTTGGACCGGTTTCATTTGATTAATCGTTCCAATAAACATAAATAACATTTAGGTTTATAAACATAAACCTTTTTGCAGCAAAATATTTTTACCCTGAGTTGGCCGATGATTTAAAATTTTTGATGATTCAGCAAACCGGGTAAGTGAAATAACAAACACCTATTATAATATGTTTATATAATATATTAATATTTATATATTATAAAAATAATATATATATATATATATATATATATATATATATATATATATATATATATATATATATAATATATATATAAATACAGTTCAAAAACTATTTTTTTCGTCATAAGGGACCTCTGAAACGGATTTGAGCCGTGGTCCGAGGTTCGACGCTCACCATGATGCATATCCCAATAGGGACATTCGCTAAAAATAGCAACTTTGTTTAAAAATGGTTTAATATACATAGTGACCGGTGTTTATTTATTAGATTTAATTGTTTTATTGAAGCAATTCTTTAAAAACCTTTTAGGAAGCTATGAAAATATATTTGCATGTTATTAATACATCCACATTTGTTATATATTGTTTTATATTGTTATATATTGTTATATATTTCTTTCTTTCCTACATAGGAAAGGATATCACTAGCAATAATAGAGCACTGCCTAAAATCAACGAATAGAAAAAAAAAACTTTCTCGCCGTTACAACTGTTAATAACTTCTATTGTAGAATTAAATTATTATAATTATAATTATACTATAAAAATTATAACTTCAATTTTTCGTATTCTTCAAAGGACTAATTATGAATTTGTTATTAGATAAATAAAATATTTGCCGAGCTTGCCGAGCGAAGCGTTTGTATCACTGCTAGTAATTAATAAAAATAATACCTTAGTTATAATAATTCTGGCACGGTGGTCCCCATGTCGGGTGAATTTCCATTGGAATGTGTGTTTCCCTGCCTAGAAATCCATTTTATGCTCAAGGTTTCGGCTTATGCATTATAACTTATGTATTTACTCAATTATCAAGCACTGCTCGAAACTCATTTTGTTTGTATTTTTCAAAGGAAATGCGCATAATTATCCAGTTGGTTATATAAAACTAAGTCTCTAAAATTAGCAGTCTCAGATAAGTCACTAGATTTAAGGTCTGGGTGAATTTTCTTTAGCATAGACCGTAGACCGGTTCTTAAGCAAAAAATGCGTCGTTAAACACGGAAACATGCATTTACCGTGCCAGATTTATAAAAATCGCCAGATACGATAATAAAACTATTGTAGATTTTTAAAAGTATACTCTTGTACGATAATATTATAGAACTTTAAGCTGTTGTGTTTAAATTTCCTATCAAGATGGTTTTTTCTTTTTTTTTTTACTGCCCGGATTACCCGCTTCAACATCTAGGTCCTTAGCAGTAACCACTCCATCCACCCGCGGTCTCTTACATCGGGTATTCCCCCCCAACTAACCCTGTTGGAGGTATCTCCTGTGTTTTCAAACTTTAAAATAACTACGTGTAGGTGTAATTTGTATTATAGTTTTTCGGAAAATCCCAATTTAAACCTACAAGTTACCCGTAGTATTACCTAGTGTATTATAAGACCGCGCCGCAAAGCTGTATTATCTCAATTTATATATTTCAATCAGTTTATACTTGCTTTCAATTTATATCTTTTATATCAATTTATATTTACAATTTATATTTCAAATCAAATTATACCCTTTACGTGTGTTTTTTGTGAGGATTTTTCTTATATTATGCTTTACGTATTTTAGTTTTTCTGGTAATTGACCACCGTTTCAAAAATATTGCTGAATCAGCAAACCGAGTTATTGACGTTACAACAACCTGGTTTTTAATACGGTTCGTGTCATCCCTAAGATTGATCTTGGTACTAAGTTTGATTAAAAAATATATATCCGTTTAAAAGATAGCGTATTTACAAGAAAGAGACTAGAAATACTCTCTCACACACACACACACACACACACACACGGAATTCCGACCTCTACCAAGCTCGCTTTTAAAAAAACTTCCTGAAGACACCCCTACTCCTATCCGCCGTAATTGGGAAATTGCCCATCAGCTTGTCCTCAAATCCCGCCTCCCCCCTGGCATCAAAAAACAGTAGTGTCTATATTTTATTTTCATTTACTTATTATTTATTTATCATTTATTTATTTATTTTTTTTATTTATTTTTATTTATTATTTTATTTTATTTAATATCATTATTATTTCCTTTATATTTTATTTTTTTTTAAATTTTCCTATTTTTACTTGTATAGCCTCACTTTTTATTTTACTCTTCTTATTCCATACGTTTCACCATTTATTTTCATTTAGTTATTTTCCTTCGTATATATTTTTTATTCATTTATTATATTATTTTTATTTTATATATTTTTTATTTCATTGTATACTCTTCCCTTTTTTTTACCTCACTCCTTCTTTCAGCTTCTCATTATATATTTTTAATTTCTCTCTCTATTTATTTTTTTTCCTGTCTTTTTATTTTGATATTTTCCTTGTCTTTATTTTGTATATGATCTTGATTGGATTTTTGAATATGTCTTTATAACGATACGTGGTGTGAAATTAATGCATGATCGTATAGAGTGTTTTCGAGCAAGTATTCCTGTACATGTCCGGTACCGTGCTATATAGTATACCTCCTTCCCATTGGTCCAACCCCACCTCTCTTAATACCCCTCCTAATCCATTTCCTGTAGATCCTATCTCATCTTTACCGCTCAGTCTCTCTTCGTCAGTGGTAGAACTTAAACAATTCGAAATGTTACGTTTATATTGTAGGTTTTCTAAATGTCTCTATTTATTTCTCTATGATTAAGTGTATATACACATATACGAGTATATATTATATATATATATATATATATATATATATATTATATATATATATATATTATATATATATATATATATATATAAATATGGCGCCTCCGTGGCCGAGGTCGCTGGTTGTCACTGACCTTGACAACCACGGAGGTCTGGGGTTCGCATCCCAGGTTACGCTCTCAGTTTATAGGAGATTATTGTTTAGATAAATTATCGCCAACTTTAGAATACACTTGGAGCGTGACGGTTGCTTTCTACCACCCCGAGGTGGTTCCCGCAGGGAATATCCCTGATGAGCCGCAAGGCTCTAAACGGGTATAGTATTAGTATATTATATAGTATATATATATATATATATATTATATATATATATATATATATATATATATATATATATATAATATATATATATGTTATATATATTATATATTATATAATATATATATATATTTATATATATATATATATATTATATAGAGTTTCGCAAAACATAGATTTGTCACGCTCTGAATCGGATTTGTCCTTGCTCGCTGTTCTACTCCCGCCATGACGTCTATCCTATTAGCGATTTTTCCCATAAGTAACTCCTGGCTAAGTCCTTGGTCCAAAAAAGCTGTAAAATCAACTCATTTGTTCCGCCAAAACGTGTTAGTCCTGCTTGGTGCTGGTCACTCCTGTTTCAAAACATGTCAGTTCTGCTCGGTACCGGTCATTCCTGTTTCAAAACGTGTCAGTTCTGCTTGGTGCTGGTCATTTCTGTTTCAAAGTAAAGTCGTAATGTTGGCAATACTAAAGTACCTTATTTAAATTGAAAGGCAACCAGCAGTATTTCCTCCTTAGCGGCGTGCTAGCGGAGTGCATCAAATATTATTATTATTATTAAAGATTGGGGTTGGAGTCGAGGATAGACCCCATTTGCACTGCGACTGGAAGTTATTGTACAATCCCCTCAATTGGTCCAGGTCAGAATAATCCTTTTTCCCGGACTAGGTCTAGGATCTTTTTGACCAGTGATTTCATTGGTAGAGTAACTTAGTGAGAATGCTGCTACCAAAGTTGGTGAACTTTGAAAGGCTAGGGCTTACATCTCAGAAGTATGTGAGATGCAGTTTCAGTTTCCGATTCACAAAGCTACACTGGTTATCTTTGAAGATACCAATGGTATGGAGTGTTTTCGGAGGTGACGTGACCAGTCAGTAGTCCAGTTACTGTTCTAAGGTCCCTTCTGCTGAGACTCAGGAGGTCTCAGTTAATTTGGGACTGGGTCCTTTTAACATAAGTTTACTGTGCCTCATGCTGAGGATTGTTACAGTGGTGCATGTGATTGGCCAATCTTTAATTACACCTTTAGCTATAGCTTTCGGTATGGCTACTATGGGTTCAGGGCCCACAGGAGTGGTCTCAGACCCCTTTTTTGCAAGGATGTCTGCTTGCTCATTACCTTCAATTCCCTTATGGCCAGGCACCCATCTGATTGCTACCTCGTTGTTGAGTGACAAGGTCAGAAGGTTTTTGTAAGCACTCCAACAAGCTTGGAGTTGACTTTGTATGAACCAAGAGCTTTAATGGCAGCTTGGCTGTCAGTAAAATATTTATAGAAGTCTGATTAGGATTCTTTTTATATTTTCTATTAGACAGGCATAATAGCAAATATTTCTGCCTGAACACTGTGGCATACTTTTCCTAAAGAAAATGAGGTTTTGATATTTGCATGAGCCTCATATATGCCACTCCAGAGCCACGTCCATCTTAGATCCATCTGTATACCATACAGTGTCACCAGAGGATTGGAGGTGGTTCCCCATTGAAACTATCACAACTGAGTGTGAAGGGTTTTTCATAGGAGTAGGAGGGTGGTCATGTATCAGAGTTCATAGATAGTATGGGACTGATTGCATTCACTATTTTGGAGTGACCTCTAATGGTAGGGGATCTTCCAGTTCCCACTGTTCTGCAGTCTGTAAGCCGCAACCTAGCCTCTCTTTATAATAAGATCAAGGGGCGGAAGGCTCAGCATGACTTCTAGAGCAGTAGTTGGTGCTGAGTTCATGGACCCTGTAATGGAGAAGGGCTAAGCGCTGAACTGAGTTCAGTTTGATAAATGCGGTGGTTTGATTGACTTTAGGCACCACAAGGCACAATAGTAATAATAGGTCTGACCACCATTAAGTAAAGCCATTGCAATACTTGAGGTTTAAGTCCCAGATTTTACCTACAGCTCTACGGACTGTCATTAAAGTCAGTTTGCCTTTATTAATTATTTTATCCAGCTGTTGATTCCAACTTAGCTCTTGTCAAGGATTACTCCGAGATATTTGACCTGGTCAGATAGCTGTAGTTGTTCCAAACGTATAGGGGGCCTCACAGAGTGAGGTTTTGTTTGTTTGGTGAAAATTACAAGTGCAGTTTTGGCAGGATTGATTTGAAAGTTTTACCTGTTTGCACCAGTTTTCAATCAGCCTTATCGGTGTTTGAATTACTTCTAGGGTTGTTTAATGAATTTGCCAGGAATAAGGATGACTATGTCATCAGCGTACCCTATAGCAAAGAAGCCTTTACTGTTAAGCAGAGGTATGCGTCCACCACAAGGCTCCACAGTAGAGGGAGACAAGACTCCACCTGCGGGCATCCCCTGGTGATCAGGCTTCAGCCGTCTCTCCAGCCAGAGCTATAACATTTCTACTGAGAAGCATAGTGGCTATCCATCTACAGACAGATTCTTCACCACGCTCTCTCAGAGAGGAGATATAGTTTGAAAGATGTGTTTCAAATGCTCTTCATATCGAGAAAGGCGCTAACATCCTTTGCTTTCAAAAGCAGCTTTCAATCTTATTAACAACAAGATGTAATGCGCTTTCGCAAGATTTGCCAGCTTGATATGCAAACTGATATTTGTGCAGCGGCTTGGTAATCGCTGTTTCCCGCGAAGTGTCTGTCAATAATTCTTCTCCCATTGTTTGAGAAGAAAGATGGACAGAATATTGGTCTATAAAGCCTTACCTCAGTGTATGAACACGTCAGGTTTGGGTTATAAATGTACTTGGCAGATTTACAGAGTGAATATGATTTAGAGCTAATACTTGCTTAAAAATGTTACAAGTAAGGGGCAGAGTTGTCAAGCTTGCTGTAACAGGGCTGGGTAATCTGTCCGGTCAGGGACTTGTAAGTTTAAATGAGTTTATGCATTTGACTTGTCAGTAGTTAATTATTGAATTGGCAAGCCATCAGGAGTTCTATCTATAAAGAGAGCCCTGATTGGTCTTGTTTGATCATTAGTTTTTGATCTACAATTCATGAGTTGGAGTGTGTCTTTAAGGAAGAACTTCCGTTTCTCGGCCATTGTGAGTATAGCTCCAAGAGGAGGTTTTTAAAAGTTGCCACTGGTGTTAATTGGTTTTGGACAGTATTCTGTTCCCCCAGTCTGGCTGCTTCGGGAGATATGGTCTATTCTCGAAACAGAAGTCTCCAAGAATCCCGTTGGCCATCTCTAGGGCTTTTTCTGTAGGTAGTAAGTGTGAGATAAGTTTCCATCCTCCGTCTTTTTTGGAAACGATTGAATAATTTTGTTATTTTTTCTCTTGATTTGAGGAGTGGCTCCAGATTTTCTGGAGAATTTCTGACACTCAGGGACAATTTTTCTTGAGGAGGTCCATGCCTCGCTTAATAGTTGAGGCCTGGTCTAGATCAAGATGGGTTAATTTTCACATTAAAGGAAGAAGTGGTGACTAGATTCTGCGGAGGGCATCCAGTCAGTTTCTTAGGATTGTATAGGTAGTTTATGCTTATTGATAATGTTAATTCAATAGAATTATATTATGGTCAGGAAGAGAGGGTTTCAGGTACATTACCTTTTGTTAGGATTCTGTTATAAGGGGTACCATTGTGATATCAAGAATTTTGCCTTCTTTTGTTTACAAAGTGGGGGTATTCCTTGGTTGGAGTAACCCAAGTTTTGTTAGAAATAATAAAGGAGAGGAGTTTTCACACGTGGTTGGTTATGTCAGTACTCCCAAAGAGCTGATGATGAGCTTAGATCACACCAATTAATGCTTCATTGTTTATTGTTTTGCCCCCCCCCCCAGTAGTACTATTTCTCACTTCATTTGACGGAGGTGGGTTGGTGAGTCATAAGGGAAGTAGCCGTGCTATTATGAGTTGAATCGCTATCTCCACTATGTAGTTTACTCTGCAGCCGTCAGATCTTGCTTACAGAAATTTGAGACCGTAAGAGCATTTGTCATTTTTAATAAAATGCAAGTTCTAGGTGTTATTATTTTGGTTGTAAATTATTTGTCCTGTAGTTGAGTCCAAGGCTGATTACGCGTCTCCGAACCCGGGGTTCTTGTTCTAGGGCAATGTCTATAGCCTCCTGAAAGAAGTTTTGATTAGGTGCGAGCGTTTGTATGCTGAAGGTTAACTAACCATTTACGGAGGGGTTAGCTCAAAGTGAGATTTGATCTTGGCCTGCCCAAGCGACTAAGGGAGTTTTACCCTTGGTTTGATTGCGGAGACAGAAGACGGGGTTAGAAAGAGCCTGTCGGTGCCAAGAGTGCGTTACAGTGCTTGTTAGGGCTTTGTCTGAGGGGATTATTACCCGGGCTACAGTACCCTCCACAGAAGCCCGAGGTTATTTGTAGCTCTGGTGCATTGGGATTTTTCTGACATGATTCCATAAAGATAAAAAAAAAAAAATATATACGAGATAATAATAAAATAGATTGTTATAGATTATATGTTATAGGGAAAATAGTTGGATCAGTGTCAGAGAATGTAGAATACCTGAGTTTGTTAATGTTCTTAATTACGTATTATATAAGTAGAGGTGATTTGCAGATATAATCACACAACACCAAATAGACGCAAAATAGATAATTAATAACAATTAAATTGAGAAAAACGTAAGGCAAGTAAGAAAATAGTTAGCAGCAGCAGCTCGAGCGTTGGTTATGAACGCCAAGTTAGAAGAGCCTGGGTGTGCAACAGTGCCGTAAGCGCAACAACAGGAGTCCCGAATTCTTCTGTGTGAGTAATGGGATGACAAAGTATGAATAGTATCCTGGGATCTGCCCAGGAGACCGTTTCATAATGAACGTCACGAAAACGGCTGGCGGGACCCCCAGGACACGGTAATGCGATGTTTAACCGAAGAAATTTAGGAAAGTGGCACTTACGCACTGAAATAACTATACAAAAGCAGCACGAGCACTACTCCACAATTATGGCGACAAAAATTACAACGGGCACAGTACACTAATCGCTAATTAACAAAAAGAAACTTTACGGAGCATAAGTTCGACATGTTAACCTTAGCGCTGCCGTAACCTTCCTCCTAGGAAGGTTACGGCATCAAATATAAGTCTATTTAACTTTTAGAGGTTTTTAAGCGGGAAGGTTCTTACTATATTCTCTTATATTTTATTCATTATTAATTTCATTTGTTTTGGCTGGATCTATGGGAGGTAAAATTGCTGCAATAATACAACTGCTAAAATCTGTTTTAGATTTATATCCACGAACAGCTCTGAATTGTTTAAAGTGTGTGTTAAGAAGTAACTTCACTATGAATTCGTCTAATACAGCACATTGCTTTACGTGTTTGGTGTAAACCAATTTGTGTTTGGTTCTAGAAACGGTTCTATGCTAATAAATAATCCAAGCAAATAAGAGACTACCCTTGGATATTATTATTTTTCATTATTATATTTCTCATGCCGACATGTTAAATGTGTCAAAACCCTCTCTCATACATAATGTAAGTACCACATAAATTTGGATCCCAACTAGGGATGAAACCACTCTCACTGCCCTCTCTTCAGGGGAGGGGTTTCGCTGCTACCATGATATTAAAAAAGGACTAGACATACATAAATTTAAGATGGAAAACAATTTTTCACATCCCTTATTCCTTTGAAAAGATATTAATTTCAAATCTTTTTATTTTAGACCAAGTACGGTATCTTTTGATTCTATTTTTCACAAAAAAATATGCTCGCACTTTTTAGAAAATGAATCAAAATATCTCAAACTTAAATTTTTGAGTCAAAAAACGTACAGCACTTTGAATTGTTTTGACTAAAAAACTTTAATTGATCTTCTAGTCACAGAGAAGCTTTTAGGATCTTCATGTTCACAGGAAAAATTAAAATTCCAATTTTTTCACATATTTGTGATATTGTTGTCTAGGATTATTGATAAAAATAATGAAAAGCTTGGTTCCTTAATTTGGCTTTGTTGTGTACAATTGTACATGTATTTCTTCATGTATTTCTTCATGTATTTTCAACGCTTTTATGTGCAGAAACGTTGTTTTTGCGTCACATGATTGAATAGTATTCTGCTGTACCGCAGTTCCAAAAGCATTGATACCCTATTGACGTTGGGTTACTCAATTATCTTGATGTTAAGCGTAGTGAAACCTTGGGTAAAAGACGCTAGTTATTAGTTAATTTGATTATTTCAAGGGTGAACAGATGTCATCTTAATCATGGGGTAAACACCATATTCTAAGGACAAGTGAAGCCAAGCGAAGCCAGTCACGAGGAAACCTATTGGGCTACCCTGCAAGCGGTTTTTAAATGTTGCATTTATCTTTTATAGAAGCAACACCAGAAATATAAATTTCTATTCACTGATTCCAATGTTATATAGAAAAATAATTTCAATTTTGAGAGATTTTATAACATAGTTAAAGGATGAAACTGAAAATAAAGAGCTTTCATGAAATAGGTCAATTTATTTTGACGTCCAACAAATATGTTCATGCCAAGAAAATAAATTAAAATTGAATAAACCCTCATGAATTAAGTTACTTAGTCGAAAGGTTCTGAAAAAATGCCGGTAAAAATACAATAAACAGGTGAAACCCCCTGTATCAGACCAGCTTTAATGATTTTTGGGCTAATGAATTTTGGAAATATGGCTGTAGGCTGTAGTAATAGAAAAGTTATACATAACCATTTTCCTTTTTTTTGCAGTACATATGTAGGAATAGTATTGTGTCTGGAAAAATATTCGGTAAACAGAATTATCCATTTAGGTGTTTATAAGAAATCCTGTGTAGATTTTACAAAGTTTTCTGTCTGCCCTATCCAACATAGGCTGTCTGCAGACTTCTAAGATAGGCACATCTTGGTAACGGCATATCAAGCTAACATTGACGTTGGTAAGAAGTTGACATATGGCCCCAATAGATAACTTGAATTCATGTAGCCGGGGTGGAGTTTGCAAAATGTCTTTCAAGGAGTGTCAGCGAAGTTTGGATACTAGGTGTGAGGAGGATTTTCGCTCATTCGTCAGTGATTGATCAGATTCTGGCTTTGCTGGTCAGCGAGATGCAGTGCCAAACTCAATGATACTGTCAGTCATGGGGACTCGGGATTGACGTGCTCGACGAGCTAGATGCGTGCAAGCATCGAATTTCTGACAAAAGAATTGTTAGTAAGCTACATGTTTTCGAATATTATAATACGACACACGGCTAAAATCAATTGACAGCCCGCCAAAATCTCAATGCTTTCAACCATCTTTTTTTAATAAAAAAATCTCTTCTTTTGAGAAACAAAAAAAATCCCTACTTTGGCAACACTGAAAGTCAGGTTATGTTTTGAATTTTATTATTTGTTTTTATTTGATATCGTATTTTTTTTATTTTTAAAAATTATTTGTTTACTTTTTAACTAGGAATATTGTTGAATCTTATAATGTTAACAAACTAAGTGTTGCTTTAAATTTGTTCGGGAAGTATGAATTAAGTGGAGTTAAAGTTGTTAATTACGTAATGCAATGGATCATATTAGTTCTATGATAAAAGTTTGACGATTTAAATAAATCTTCAGCTATAATTACTTTTTTCCAAAACAAACTGATTTTTTGTGTCGTTTGTATAATTGAATGCGTATTGTTTCATATTATAAAAATAATATGACACATGCATTCATGACTTAAAAAAGTCAAGACTGTCATGTATTGAAATACATGGCATTTTCCCACAGACCACAGACCCTGCGCTGTACTCAAATAGCAAGAAATGCTTGAAGAATACATCAATGTCCATGCGTCAAATATAGGCACTCAGATCATATAAGGACTCTGCAATAATTGGATGAATTGAACAGATTGGAATGAAACGAAACGAACTCAAACAGATCAATATGCACAATGAGGGAAATAAAAGCGAAGTGAGGTTACAAATATTTACAACCAGTGTTGCCTTTTTATGATTTTATTTACAAAAAAGGTATTTTTTTATACCGAAGTTGGCATGAGGTGGAGAGGAAGAGCGCGGTCGGTCTGAACCAATAGAATTCTTTCCCTCACAGATTTTTGGCGCGCTGTCAATTGATTTTAGCCGTGTGTCGTATTATAATTTTATTTAAACATTTTATATTTTACTAAACATGTCATTTTAGTAAATATATTCCATCAAGTTTACAAGTAAAACCTCATAAGCGTCATTTTGTGATGGAAATTCGCTTAAAAGACCGTTCTCATGATACCATGCCTGCCTCAAATAACTTGAGAGAAGCGAGATTCGTTTAGAATTCATAAAGAAAGAATTAAATTTGAAATAAATAAATATATATTTTTATTATTTGTATTTTATAAGTATAAAGAATAAGAAGTACGCTTGAAGTTAAAAACTGAATAAATGCGAGTTGGTCCTCTTTTTTCTCTAAATGCTCTTTAATTTGCTTTTTTTATTTGAATGGATTTCAATTTATTTTCCTTTTTATTAAAATTTCAAAACGAATTGTGTTCTCTCTAACGTAAGGCTGTAATTCGTTTAGATCCCGAAACTAAATTGTTACATTGTACAGTTAATAGAATAAGAAGATCTAAATTTATAAATAAAGATAATTGGAGTGTTAACGAACCCAGGTACCGGTGGATAGTGCACAGAGGGGCACTTAACATTTTAGTTGATATGAACATACGATATTAGCCATTTTACCAGCTCTAAAGTAATATATAAACAAAGCAGTGAAACAAACACCATTCCTGTCAGAGATGGCGGGGACTTGACATTTTGGTTCTCGAGGGACCTCAAATGTTACTATGGTCGCAGCGATTGAATATTGAAAAATAACAGAAAGAGATCCAGCTACGTTATGTTTGTGTCTGTCAAATTTTAAAAATATACCAATCTAATTGACCGGAATATAAGAGAAGTAAATCTGATGGCTAATCGAAGCACAGGGTTGGATATTACGCACTCTAGCGCTTTGGTTTACGTTTCATTGCCTCCCTATAACTATATTTTATTATATAATAAATTTTATGATTCAATAAATATAAAACTTGTAAGAGAAATAAATAAAATCATCAGATAAAATTTATAAATCGTTAACATGTGCTCAATACTGTAAAAATATATTTATAACTGTGACAAGTTTTATGTTTATTGAAATAAAAAGTAAAACTCACCTTATGCTACCAGCGTTGCACATAAAATTAAATTCAAAAAAGGTATATCCCAATTTTTATTTTTTTATATCCCAAAGGTATTTTTCCAATTTTAGGGGTTTTTTCTAGGCCAGCTGCCAGCTGAACTCGCATGTCTGCCACCGCACCAGAATTTGTTTTAATATAAACCGTAGCTATATATTCAGACCGGAAATTTCACTTAGAGACCAGGATTTCACCTGCACCATTTTTTTAATGTGTTTTTAAAGAACCTCCTGAGAGGTTTTACATAGGTCTATATGTGTATGTGTGTGGTAATGGTATCTCCCAGTATGTTTATGTTAGAGAGTGGAAACTTAGTACAAAATTGATATTTAGGTCAAATCGTGCCATCCGAAAAAAAGGTCATTGATTGCGGCAAAAAAACTTAGTAACCAGTTGGGAAAACCCCACAAATTTAATTTGGAAAAATGTTCTTATGCAAATTATAAGACATGAAAAAACATATAGGACCAACAAATGCGCCAAGTTGCATCTCATTGTAATCAGTTTTTGTTATTTATAAAAGAAATATAATCAGTTTTTGTTATCTTATAAAAGAAATCAAAACATACTAGTGATAGGAGATGTAAACATAGATATACTAGAAAATGATGATGTTAAATTGAAGCAGGACTCAGTTGAATAATTTAAATTTAATGAATGAAAGAAATTTAATGTTCTTATAAATGAACCTACACGGGTGACTGACCGAACTCAGACTTTAATAGATCATTAATTTGTTCGTTCATTTCAAAATGGAAAAAATTACCAAAGCCGCAATTCTGAAAACAGAAATAACTGATCATTACAGTATATTAACAGCCCTTAATGTACAAGATAACCATACAGCACACACAAAATGTACAGGCAATAATAACTAAATTAAATATGACATCGAGAAAATAAATAAAGAAATAAATCCACAAAACTGGGAAACAATCTTAAAAGAAAAAGACGTAAATACTGCCACCAAAAACTTTATCAACGGTCTTAGGTCCACTTATTTTTTTAACTTATGTAAATGACATGTTTAAGCTACCTCTGAGAGGTAATTTAACTGGCTTTGCAGACGATACATCATTAATTTGTTCAGCTAAAACATAGCTAGAAGCAGTACTGCAAATTGAGCACGATTTAAAAATTCTCAAAAATTGGCTAGATCTCAATGAACTTACACTTAATGTTACAAAAACTAATTTTATAACATTTGCCTCAAATGAAAGTTTTGTCCTCCGATACAAGTAGATAAACTTCATCACAACCAATGCAATAAATCTGAGCACTGTGACTGGTCCTGAAATAAATAGAGTAAGGCAGGCAAAGTATTTAGGTATTACTCTGGATCAGTGTCTGACCTGGAAACCTCACTTAAAACAGCTAACTAATAAATTAAAAACATTAAAATATTTATTTTTTACGTATTCGACCTTTGCTACTATAAATAAATTAAAATTACTATACTACGGGTTGGTATACTCTATCACTCGCTACGGAATACTGTCGTGGGGCTCTGCTACAGAGAACCACAAGAAACCTGTTGTAATACAACAGAAATCATTTATAAGAATTATTTCTAACAAAAGAAAATTAGAACTTACTGAACCGTTATTTAAAAAATTATATATATTGAATATAGACCAGATGATACAGGCCTCTTACCTATCTCAAGTACATAAAAACATAAATAACATAGATGTATTGCTACATGGCATGAATACGAGAAGCATTGCGTTGCAGTTGTTAGCAGTACCGTTCTGTCGCACCAGCGCCGCACAGAGGCACTGGTTCTATCAAGGCATAGTATGGTTCAATAATTTACCTCAAGACGTTAAGTCCATAGAAAAAAAATTAACTTTTAAAAAACATTTAAAAAATTATTTAATAAAAGTTAATAAATAACTAAATTAAATTTCTATGTATATAAAATAAATTAACTTATTATAAATATTCAAAATACAAATTATTTATATATTATTTAAAAAAAAAAGTAATTATTAATAATAAATAGAAAAGAATAAAATAAAAATATAACCATTATATAAAGTTTATAACCATAGTATTAAGTATTAAGTCAACGCCTGTTCAGCTCAGGCCTTGGGGCCATCATGAACAGGCTAATCTTTTATGTTCATTGTATGCTATTTCAATTAATTTATAAATAAAGATAATTTAATAAAAAAAAAAAAATATCAAATAACATGTGTAGGGTTTTTTGAAATTCTAAAAAGTCAAATAATTATTTAATTGTGTTGAAATTTGGTACGTATTCCTTTGTATAATAAAAAGAGTACTAAGTTTCATTTCAATACGGCTTGTGTTACTAAGACTACGCTATCACAAGAGATAAGAAAGATCGAGTGGGGTCAGTACCTGGATGGGTTACCGCTGGAACAAACACGTATTTCGCACCAAAGAAGACGTATCGCATATTCAATTTGGCGAATTACTTTTCTGAGGACGTGCGAGGCAAGTGCAAAGTAGGGGAGATGAGCGTAGCGAAAGATATGATGAGCAAAAGTTACGAATCAAAACACATGGAATGTGTGGAAAGACGAAAACAATTGATTCATTATGAGGTTACTCATTCTTGGAGGAGGTTACACAAACCACCTCAGAGCCCCAAAAAGATGTTTCAGGGCTCTCAATGTATTTAGATAGTGTATGCCTCCTCTAGTAAATATCTCTATGGTACATGCATTTATTAAAGTAACAATTCAGTAAATAATTGAATGTCGGTAACACTGTTGAAATGTTAAAATAATTTTGCATTCAACTATTTCCACTTACTTATTTCTTAAATCGTGTAAGAAATAATAGTTTTTATGTAATTTTTTGAATGGTTTAAATAAAATTAATTAGTTCTTTTTTATGCTAATCAAAGTTTAAAATGTTGGTTGATTATGAATTTATAATATGATGGATTTAAATTAGTTTCATTCTACTTTCCTAATGATATTGTTGAGGATGGGAATGCAAGCAAGACAGATTCTTCACCTCAAAAGTCTAAACACAGGTATAATAGATTTTATAAAGATTTGAAAGCTTGGTGCAATCGTGAGAGTAATAATAATATCGATGCAAATATTTTGTTTGTCTCTTTCATGTACGGTTGCGTTATTTTCAAATAAACATTTCCTCTAAAGATATGATACATATACCGAGTTTTGCAAAACATGAATAGTTGACACAAAATAATGAGTTAGACGTAAAGAAACAGAGTGGGACATGACATTATGTCGAGCCATCAATGATGACAAATGTCGAATGATGGAACAGTGCCTACATGTAGTAATGCATTTAGCTTGTTACATTTCCTAGGTGTCTCTCACACAATTATATTGATATGATACATATTTGTTTTGTAATGTTCCGTCTAAAGGTAAAATTTTGTTGTCAACACAAAAATAAAATGACATTTAAAAAAAATCATTTTCTCGGCTTCGCCTGAGGAATTGAATTCCTGGTTTCACGGCTTCGCCGCGGGAATCGACATAATTTATTGTAAATACACTATTTGTTAAACAAATAAATACTTTTAAATCGGACTTGGTGCAAAAGTTTTCCTTAGAGAGGACACTGAGTTAATGAAAACCAGGATTTAAATTTTCACAAGTGACTACATTGTGAAGAAACCATCCAGTTTCCAGCCGACGACTTCTTGTTAGCACAAACAAATAGTTAAAAATTCGTAAAACAGTACAGCAATAACAAAGTGTTTTTGTTTGTATGGTTTTTGGTTTTTTTTATCTGATTAAATTTTTGGAAGTGGAGGCTTTCATTAGAATATATATATATATATATATATATATATATATATATATATATATATATATATATATATATAATATAAATATATATATATGATTTACAAGATTTTTGTTCCTAGACGTTTAATGGGACACGAAAATTTTCAAACGCTTTCTCCGATTGAAATGATACATGGTACAAAAATCAGCCTTGTTAATTTCCAAATTTTTATGGTTTATGAAATATCCGTGCCGTCAATAACCCACAATAATGACCCCAGAAACATTAAAAAAAACAAATCTTCATCAAGTGTTTAGATCACCCTGCAATTTCCACATATGTACTACTTTGTTTATTTTATAATAATACGAGGTTTCATTTTATTATCAGCATTAGTTCTGGTTTTATTGATAGGCATTTATAACATAATGTAAAAAAATCACGTTTTTTCACTAATACATTTGAAAATTTACTTGTATCATATTACAACTGCCACTTATATAAACTAGTAATATTACGAACTGATATAAGACATCAACCATGTGACTGCAAAGCGGTCCCTAGCCGCGACGCCGCGTAGTGGACGAAAGCGTCAAGACCCGAGGCCACTGATCGGCCTTTTTTTCAGGTCTGGTATAAGTATACGTATTGTTTAAAGTTTGGTATGTAAGGTATGGTTATTAATAGTTTGTTGATCTGGTGCTGGAATATTTATAGTATTACAGTAGATGATGCAGAGTTTCTCTCTGCAACGTTTGGTTCTCTCTGCAGAGTTTCTAGCCAAACGTTTGGTTAGAATGTGTTTTATTTTTTTTTTATTAAGGACGGCTTTAATAAATGGTTTATAGCGTAATTTTATTTAATTAAGGACTGCAGTAAATAAATAAATCAATGGTTCATAGCGTAAAATAGTTTTATTTTCGTACTCACATGTTAGAATTTGGATTCCTTGTAGCAGAATTATTCTACCAAGGTAATACTTTGCATGATTTCGGTTCTTTCTACCTGTGAGGGTAGATAAGTTTCCGTACTAGAGAACGGAAGAGGCCCAAAGTAGAATACGTATGGATTACGTGGTGGGGCGGTGAATAGCACAGTTGAATAGAATGATAAATTTGAAATTCAAAGCCTGAATAAATCTAAATAGAAAAATAAATCACATTATTTATGGAGAAGCAGAGAGATAAGGCGTCTCTTTTCCCTCAATTTTATTGATAAACTCTTTCTTGGCTCCCATTTTTGAAAAATAAAATGACGAAACAATACTCTACAACCTCTTCAGGAGGTTAAAGTAGTGAGATAGAGGCCATAGATGACCTACCCATGCTTACAGGGATTATCTCACACTTTGTAACAATTAATTGCTTACTCGTCGCAAATAGATAAACACAGTAGTTAATTAAATCGTTTGGAATAAAGACAAACTAGACCAGAACACAGCATCCATAATGTTCAATACGAAGCTTGGAAATCCTAGATCTCCTTAAAATAATTCAGTTATGGAGAGTTTTAAAAAAAAATCTGGGGCAAAGGTCCGCAAGCCGGGTAATTTTTTTTTTTGAAATGCGCCCTTACTTGCTTATCAATCAAATTTTTGCTTAAGTGTTTATAAATTTAATAACCTAAGCAATAGCGTTGAAACTTGTTATTTACTTTTTTTTTATTTTTCAATAAAATACGCATATTTATGCCACAGATTATACACTACACAGCACAGCATTATTTGAACTCATTTCAAGCTAAGTTCATGCTCATATTAGCGCGATTCCTTTGAAAATTCGAAACAATTAAATAACAAGTTGTGACACTACTGCTCAGGTTATTTAATATATACTAAAGACTTTTGTATATATATTTAAATAAATATCCAATTTTTGCTTAGCGAAAATTGGATTAATAACCAAGATAGCGCGCATTCCAAAGAGAATTTTCCCGGCCTTTAGACCTCCGCGCCAGAATTTTATTGTTTTATTTTATTTAATTGTTCCTTTGGTTTTCTGTTATTTGCCACGGGCATGTTCGACTTTTTGGTCTCTTAGAGTGGTCGAAGCGACTTTGGGCCAGGTTCATTCGAATTAGCACCCCACAAAAACATAAAAAATTACCTTCTTCACGGCAAAAAAAAAACAAAATTTTTACGATTTTGAAAATTTCGCTGACTCATATAAATATTTATATATGACGCAGGCAGTAGTGGAGTAGCTATCAATAACAGATACGAAAACCCTCTCCACATTGAAGCCGACTTTTAACCTAAACGATCATCTTTTACTAAGTTAAGTCTATGAACAGCATACTAAAAACTGAACGGGTCAGCATAAATAAGTCTCAGTTATTCATTCCAAAGACTCAACTAATTGATAATTCTGTTCAGTTGAAATCTGTAGATGGCCGAGTAGGTCGTAAGTCAGCTGACTGTCTAGATTAGCTCTACCTGCTCGAAAATATTATTTTCAATCCTCTCAGACAAGACACAGAGAGTTATCAAGAGTTTTATTAGTGTTGGTGCGGGATGCATGTATACTGTGTAAGTGTTGGTCATGAAAAAGAGATATATATTTCACAATGTATATCACACAAACACCTGTTAGTCATACAAAGCGAATACGCACACAGCAGATCAATGTTACATTGGGCTTATCTTATTCTAAACCTTATCGTCCGAGCATCACGCGATATTTCATCAAAATAATAATACATCAAACGTCAAATTCTTTTATCTTAAATGTCAAAAGCAGTCCTTACTTTTTCAATATTGACCTATAAACGTCCACTAGTTCTTTTTTCAATTTCAATTTTTGTGTTTTCATAATCTTTTTTCCATTTTTATATTCTTTTGTTGGAGATTTCCTATCTTTATTTATTATTGTCAATCTTGTCTCATCAAGACTACACCGACAATTTTTCATTTAATACTTCAATTTTTTTTTTAAGTGAAATACAATTATGTTCCTCGAGTCATTAAAATTCTGAAGAAACAAAGCAAAGAATGATCTGCTCACTCATTATTTTATCAGCGATCTTCAATGCTTTTAAAATGGCAATCAATATAGTACCGTTTATTCTGGATGCACCAAAAAAAAAAAAAAAAAAAAAAAAAAAAAAAAAAAAAAAAAACAATTAAAAACAAGTCTGTTTTAAAATTACATAATCAAACAAAATCTATGGACCACTGTTTGTTGATTTGTCGCGGACTTTAGAATATTATAAGGAACCTACTAAAAATGAGATAAATTTAAAAAAAAAAACCTGTTTTGTCATTTAAAATTCTAATGTCACATCGTTTGTGCATGGTTTGTGCCAGATTTGTTAACTGACATTTGTTTATTTAGTTACTAATAGACACAACGGTTGTTGAAATCAATCTAAAGTTTATTTATGTGCTAAGTATCTAACAAAACGTTTACTACGAACTATCTAAAGATTGTTTATTTATAAATAACTAAGAGAACGTTTGCTAAGAACCATCTGATGTTTGTTTGTTTGTATGTTTGTTATATTATTAGAGACTAATTAACAGTGAATTAAACGAATTGTACTACATCTCATTAAGAAATGTTTGACGTTCACTCAATTATTCCTATTAAGCTTGACTATTTGATTAAAAGTAGTTTCAACAGAACTAATCGTTGTTTATTTTGAATGTTACCCCTCTCGAGCCAAATACAATTTGCTCTTCTCGTTAATTGCTTAGTATGTAATGTAATACTTATATCTATCAAATATTAAAACTAATCGATTGTGTGCCTAAAGACTTATCAGTCCATGTCGATCCATGCCTAAATCCATGACACTTAGACACACCAGGCTTGATGATTTTCGGGTTCCAAACATTATACCATTTCATGTTGTTATTGGCTGAAGAAGGACCGAAAGACATTAAGTTAGCTAATAAATCTGCTTTAATATCTCAGATATAGCAGAGTAATAAATAAGTGTAATCTTGTAATCCGTTGTACTGCTCTATACTACCAGCCATTATCTCCTGTGATATATTAAGGCTAGAGTCCTTTATTCGTATTTAGACTATTAATCTTCGATCCAAAGTTAAAATTATATAATATATTCCTTAGCCAGTAAGAATATTTTGAGTGCTTTGAGCCACTTCCGTAGCGACAGTTTACTGAAGCGTCAATAACCCCTCATCTTTTAATCTGATATAATCTAAATATTTTATAAGTAAGAAGGCTCTATATCGAACCCCACTCGAATTTAAGGCTGCGTGAATTGTGATGGGTATGCAAAGTCCTCACATTGATACGGAAGTGGTCAATTCTCTTTTTAACACACCTGTCACGCCGAAGGACTCATAAGATGAACTGATACGCTGAGCATTCCCCCGAGATAGCATTATTACGATAGAGAAATATTGAGAACACCAGCAATATATAGAATGCTTGTAAAAACAAGCTTTACTTACGCTAGTAGATGAGAAAAGATAAAAATTACTATATGAAAAATAATAATCTAACATTATAATTGGAAAACCAATCGAACAGGTTCTCTAACACGTAACCCCTATTTTATGAACTAACCATTATTATACCGTAATGTATTGGTGTCCAAGTTCTAACCAAACTGGTTTTTATAAGGCGCGGTCGAACATCCACGGCCTTCTAGAACATTGGATCACCAACAAACGTTTTTTATAACTTTTTTTTTTCAAAATTTTCAATAATTAGCCGGATTTGTGATAAATGAAGCCTATTTCCGTAATCTGCACGCCCTTTTGGTTAATCTCAAAGAGTATTTACATTCACTCAACGATTTATTTTTAATCTAACTTGGTACATACATAACTACTGTTAGACGTCAATGTTATCTACCTGATTTGTGTTATATTTTGAATGTATTAATGAAAATTAGCACAAATAGTTATTATTTGCAGTCAACAACACCACAACAAAGAGGTAATTTGTATGTACGTACATACGTACGTACATACTTACGTACGTTCTTACATACATATACATACGTACGTACATACGTATATACGTACATGCGTACATATGAATTACCTCTTTGTTGTGGTGTTGTTGACTGCAAATAATAACAATTTGTGCTAATTTTAATTAATACATTCAAAATATAACACAAATCAGGTAGATAACATTGACGTCTAACAGTAGTTATGTATGTACCAAGTTAGATTAAAAATAAATCGTTGAGTGAATGTAAATACTCTTTGAGATTAACCAAAAGGGCGTGCAGATTACGGAAATAGGCTTCATTTATCACAAATCCGGCTAATTACTGAAAATTATGAAAAGAAATTATAAAAAAAGTTTGTTGGTGATCCAATGTTCTAGAAGGCCGTGGATATTCGACCGCGCCCTATTGGTTATAAATCTTGTGTCGATAAAAATACGATAACACCCAAGAAACAGACTGACGTCTGGATAAAGAAAATATCAATTCTACAACGTTAAACATTTACTTAGTTTAGATGCGGTGTTTGGCAGGGGTTCCACCCCGTGTTCAACCATAAAGGGGATTCAACCAACTCCCCTTCATCGCAGGCAGTTGTCATGTGATCGGATTACACACGGGCTTCAACCATGATACTAATTTTTCACGATGAAAAATACAGTGTGTACATTTGGGAGAACACAGGGTTGAAACCTCTGCCCAATCCCGCGTCTGAACAAGATAAGAATTTAACGTTGTAGAATTGATAATTCCTTTATCCTGACGTCCTGTATGTTCTGGATTTTATTATATTTTTATTAATCCAAGTTCTATAACCAATAGTTACCAGTTCAGTTAGAACATTAACCACCAATATATTAGTGACACATAAGGGTTAATATTTTATTAATTATAATTCTTTGTTCCAGTAATAATCATTATACAGAGTGACTTAATCTTAATGGGACAAAATAAAAATCCTGATTCTATGGACCAGGATGAACAAAAAATGTCATGTAAGCATAGGGTTGATTCTCAATTGTTCTCTAGAAAAATCGATAAATCGAATTATTCAATACTTTACTGTCTAATTCTCTAAAACGATTTACAACTTGAAAACTACTAAAGCTTAAGTTTTCACTATTCTAAAAAACAATAAATTCCCTTTAAAATGGTAAACTATATGTTGCAATCATCACGATTAAACTTTAATTTATTTGCATTTAAAATAAAATTTATTATTAGTACTAAAATGAAAAAAAAAATTAAATGCCCAAATTTTCGATATTTTTTCACTCTTAGTTAAAACCTGAAAATCTTCAAAACAGCTTTATTCCATACCCTTTAAAATGATATAACGTAATCTATGGCTTGTTTTTAACTTTAACCGAGGTATTCTTAAAAAACATGATGTAAGTCGCTTAGATGTCAAATTATTGACAATGTAAACAAAGACATTTACATTTAAATTATGTCAATTTGATTTACAAAATAAACTTTTATTTTATTAAATATATATATAAATATATAAAATATATGTATATATATTACAATAAAAATAATGTAAATCTCTATGTAAACTGTTTCTTGAATAAAGTTATTATTTATTTATTTATTTATTTATATTTATTAGTTTTATTAATCATAGAAAATAGTCAACCTCTCCCCCTCCACTGCCATTTAGCTTAAAAAACTTAATATAAGGCTCTTATAATAAATTAAATGCAACAAAAACATTTCTTAACATTAATAACTAATTAAACCAGATGTTATTATTAAAATAGAACCTATGTCATTATTGTTAAAAATAAATATTTAGTACCAATTTGGTATTATTAGTGCTTTGGTTTTTTAGTATGTAATAAATCATTGTTGCACTTCTGTTGGTAAGTCAAGCTTTATTACTTACTAGTAAGATTTTAAATTACCTCTGAAAAGTATTATTTGTTGTTTATTTTCTTTCCTGATTAAGCCGCCTGTTTATTCTAACCAAGAATACGCCGATATGCACGCCTATTCTGGCATGGCAACTCTAGGGAAGCAGCTAGACTCTATGCTGCTGATTTCCCTAATAGAGTTTATCCAGACCATAAATTATTCTCTAGGCTACACGATGATTAGCTCTAATTTATATTAAAATATACTAATAACACGATATTAGCTCTTTTCTATTAAAATTTACAAAAATGGTCCTTTAAAATCGTGTTGGATTAACATAATTTGAACATTTTAATAATAGTCCGGAAACAAGCACCAGGCGTTCATCTGCTGATAAGGGTTTCATAGAGAGACTAGTAGAAGAACTTAAAATTTGATTATCGCCATCCAGTGGCGTAGCCAGGATTTAATTTCGGGAGGGGCTGAATGTTAAAAATTGATATTGATATATATATATATAATAATATATATATATATTATATATATATATATATATATATATATATATATATATATATATATATATTTGATACTACCGAGTTTAGCAAAACATGAATAGTTTGACACAATATAATTGTGCGAGAGACACCTAGGAAATGTAACAAGCAAAATTGCAATGCTACATCTGGGAACTGTTCCATCATTCGACATTCGTCATCATTGATGGCTCGACATAATGTCATGTCCCACTCTGTTTCGTTACGTCTAACTCATCAGGGCGCCGACAGAGCCTGAACTCACTCTGACCTTCAATTAATTCCGAAGAATATAATGTGAAGTACTTACCAGAGACGAGCGGTGCTCTCTTACCGCCATCATGCGTGGCAAGCAAAACATATATCATTTGATACTACCGAGTTTAGCAAAACATGAATAGTTGACACAAATAATTGTGCGAGAGACACCTAGGAAATGTAACAAGCAAAATGCAATGCTACATCTGGAACTGTTCCATCATTCGACATTCGTCTCATTGATGGCTCGACATAATGTCATGTCCCACTTCTGTTTCGTTACGTCAACTCATCAGGCGCCGACAGAGCCGAACTCACTCTGACCTTCAATTAATTCCGAAGAATATAATGTGAAGTAACTTACCAGAGACGAGCGGTGCTCTCGTACCGCCTCATGCATGGCAAGCAAAACATATATCATTTGATACTACCGAGTTTAGCAAAACATGAATAGTTGACACAATATAATTGTGCGAGAGACACCTAGGAAATGTAACAAGCAAAATGCAATGCTACATCTGGAACTGTTCCATCATTCGACATTCGTCATCATTGATGGCTCGACATAATGTCATGTCCCACTCTGTTTCGTTACGTCTAACTCATCAGGGCGCCGACAGAGCCTGAACTCACTCTGACCTTCAATTAATTCCGAAGAATATAATGTGAAGTACTTACCAGAGACGAGCGTGCTCTCTTACCGCCATCATGCGTGGCAAGCAAAACATATATCTTGATACTACCGAGTTTAGCAAAACATGAATAGTTGACACAATATAATTGTGCGAGAGACACCTAGGAAATGTAACAAGCAAAATGCAATGCTACATCTGGGAACTGTTCCATCATTCGACATTCGTCATCATTGATGGCTCGACATAATGTCATGTCCCACTCTGTTTTCGTTACGTCTTAACTCATCAGGGCGCCGACAGAGCCTGAACTCACTCTGACCTTCAATTAATTCAGAAGAATATAATGTGAAAGTACTTACCAGAGACGAGCGGTGCTCTCTCTACCGCCATCATGCGTGGCAAGCAAAACATATATATTGATACTGGATGAGTTTATCCAGACCATAAATTATTCTCTAGGCTACACGATGAATTAGCTCTAATATATATTAAAATATACTAATATACACGATATTAGCTCTTTTTCTATTAAAAATTACAAAAATGGTCCTTTTATAAATCGTGTTGGATGTAACATAATTTTGAACATTTTAATAATAGTCCGGATCAAGCACCAGGCGTTCATCTGCTGATTAAGGGTTTCATAGAGAGACTATTAGAAGAACATTAAAATTTGATTATCGCCATCCAGTGGCGTAGCCAGGATTTAATTTCGGGAGGGGCTGAATGTTAAAAATTGTATATGTATATATATATATATATATATATATATATAAATATAATATATATATATAATATAAATATATAATATATATATATAATCTATATATTATATATATATATATATATATATATATATATATATATATATATATATATATATATATATATATAATATATTATATATTATATACACATATGTAATGTATATATATTTATTTATTTATATCTTTCAATTCAATGTATAATTTTTATATATTATGATATTTATATAAGTTTATTGTTAAAAATATATGTTATGTAATTTATTATTTTTAATATATTTTTATAGGGTTTATTTTTTTCACACATTTATGCGGGTTTAGGTTATGTAAACATTTCAGGGGGGCTGAAGCCCCCTCAGCCCCCCCCTGGCTACGCCACTGTCGCCATCCATTCCATGTTACTCCAGTATTGTAGATCATAGAAAACGAATGGATTTTTGTAACTGGTTTTGTAAATAAGTATGAAAAAAATAATACGTTTCCTAGGTAGGTGTTGTGGACGGACGAAGCAACGTTTACTCGAGAGGGTATATTTAACCGTCACAACACCCATATATGGGCACATAGAATTCCTAATGCGATGAAGGAAGATTCGTTCCAGCGCCAATTTAAAGTTAATATTTGGTGTGGCATGATTAATAATAAACTTATTGGTCCTCATGTACTGCCAGACCGTTTTAACGCAGAAGAGCTTTTATTTTTCTTAAATAATCATTAAGAAGAAAAAACCTTAGATCTTTACGAAGAAGTACCTCACAATTTAAGATTAAATCAGTGGTTCCAGTTGGATGGGTGCCCGGCCCACTATGGGTTTAGACCTCGAGACTGACTGAATGAAAATTATCCCAATCACTGGATTGATCAAGAGGGACCAATAGCCTAGCCTCCGAGATCTCCTGATCTTACAACACTAGTTTTACTTCTCTGGGGCACAATAAATGATGAAGTATACAGGCAAGCCCCACAAAATCTAGAAGACCTGATGCTAAAAATTCATGAGTCCAAGAGCTGCAATAACTGGAGCACAAATTGAATATCTCAGTTAAAGTTTTAAGAATTTTAGGTTTTAACTATGAGTGGACAAATATCGAAGATTTTGGCATTTAAATTTTTTAAATTTTCAGTACTAATAAAACTTTGTATTTTAAATGCAAATAAATTAAAGTTTAATTGTAATGATTGCGACATAAAGTATACCATTTGAAAGAGAATTTAATGTCCTTTAGAATAGTGAAAACCGCATCTATTTAGCTTTAGTAGTTTTCAAGTTGTAGATCGTTTTAGAGAATTGACAGTAAAGTATCGAATAATTCGATACATCGATTATTCTAGAGAACTATTGAGAATCGACCCTATATGCTTACATGACATGTTTTGTTTATTTGTTCATTGCTTACATTTAATTAGTTGGTTTTTGACGTGTGTTTCGTGTTGAATTCTCTCTATTGTTTTTCGATGGGGTCACTTGTTTGTATGGCAAATCGACTTAGTGCGTCATCCACCGTATTCAAGATCCTTGGTTTAGAACGTCTTTATTTTGAAATTAAAAGTAGAATAGCTCTGCCAAGCTTGACTCGCCCTTAAAATGTTGAGTCATATTTGAGTCATGGCAGTCACTTCTAAGATGACTGAAAATATAATCTCGAGAAAAGTGTTGGGATAGTACTACTTCCTTGAAAAGGTTATAGATAGTACTCAATTATTAGTTAGACAGTAAACTGGTACATTGCTTACAGGTGATCGCAAAGATTGTTGAATGTATGAATGTTAAAATTTAAATGAACATGAATGACAGTTATTAAAGAACACTGGCTGACCAGTGACGTACAGTTATTTTTATATTATTATCTTATTGGTTTTTAAATTATTAAGAATATAGTTAGTGTGATTTAACAGTTTAAACGGTCTTATTTCTTATAACTTTAATAGGTTATGGGCCTTTATCATTAAGTTATATTTTAATTTTTTTTGTCATAAAAATTGTCAAAATTGTCAAATAAATTTAAAATTTTGAAAATTTTTGGAAATTCCGGTAAAATTAAATTTGGTTTAATTAACAATGGAAAGTGCAAAAATTCAAATCGGAAATCTGGAAGGAAAAGGTAATTGGCAAACATGGAAATACAAGGTGTCAATAATGGTGAGAAGTGTTCCTGGAGCAGTTGAACTTTTAGATGGTAAACTGAAAAAGCCAGAGCCACCAGCTGATGAAGCTATTGAAATTGTCAAAGCTAAGTATAAAATGGATTCTGATTTTATAATAAGGCTGATACTAACACTTATTAATTTTAACCACCAATATGAATGAAGATACACTAAGAAAAGTAATGCGATTTACGTCTGCCAGAGAGGTGTGGTTAGAGTTACATAGATTGTACGATGGAGTGTCAGAAGATAAAGCTTATAATTTGTGTATTGAGTTCTTTAGTTTTAAGAAGGACCTTTCAGACGATATTGCTGGACATATGTCAAAATTGAAAAATATATGGGAAGAAATGAAATTGGAGATCGGCAAGGAAGGAAACTTTAATCTTCCTGAGATATTTTTAATTTGTAAAATTTTAGGCTCTTTGTCTGACGATTATTTTCCTTTTAGGTCAAGTTGGATGCTGATGAATAAAGCTGAAAGGACAGTGGAAAATCTCACAAATCAGCTATGTGCTTTTGAAAAGGCACTAATAAGCAGAAGTATAGGTGAAGAATCTTTAAAGTCAAGAAGCATTGGTATCATCAAATGAATCAACAAATGACAAGTATAAGAGGAAAGGACAGAGGAGAGGTTTCAAGTGTCATTACTGCTCCATGCCCAATCATAAGATATGGCAATGTGAAAAATGGAAAGCTGATGGTAGGCCAGCAAGGCAAGATAAACCTGTAAGTTCTTCTAAATAATAGTGATAGTATGACTCTTAGTATTGAAACATCTGAGGTACTGTTAGCAGAGAAAGATTTAGATCATTGGTATGTTGACAATGGTGCTACAAATCATATTACATCAAGAAAGGATCTATTCCGTGTGTTGAGACCCTTCAAGGAGGCACATTCAGTAATGACTGCAAGTGGAGATGCAGTCAATGCTGTTGGCAAAGGTGAAATAGAAGTGATTGCTGTAGTTAAGGGAAAACAAAGGTCTATTACACTTGAGAATGTATGGTATGTACCTGGTGTAAAGAAGAACCTGTTCTCAGTTCTACAAGCTCATGATAAGCATCCAATAAGTACGTTTATTTCATACCCTAAATCTTGTAAATTAATCATTAATAGAAAAACTGTTGTTATAGGACACAGAATAAACAATGGAGGTTTATATAAATTAGACATTGAAAATATTATACCAAGAAAGTGTAATGAAATTAATAGTTTGTCAAATAATAATTTACTTCAGCTGTATCACGAACGGTTGGGACATCAAAATAAGAAGCATGTGAAATCACTTATTGAACGGGAATTTGGAATAAAAGTCAAACTTGATAGTGAAGTTTGTGAAGGCTGTATGTATGGCAAGGCACATAGATTGAAGTTTGGAACCAGACAACGTGCTACAAAACCTGGTGAGCTCATACATACTGATGTTTGTGGACCGTTTGTTCAATCCATTTCAAGGTATCAATTTTGTACTTTCAAGGATGACTTCAGTGGCTATAGATATATTTACTTTATTCGAAATAAATCTGAAGTGTCAGAGAAATTAAAATTGATGTTAGCTGAAGTAAAAACTGAAGGTCATGTAGTCAAAGAACTGTTAAGTGACAATGGTGGTGAATTTGACAATGACGATGTAAGAAAAATTCTTAACAAACAATGGCATTAAACATAGATTGACTATGCCATACACTCCTGAGCAAAATGGGTGTAGTGAAAGGGAAAATAGATTTGTTGTAGAGACAGCAAGATCCTTAATGCACACACATGGTAATCTACCACCAGGTTTGTGGGCAGAACTCATTAATACTGCTAGATATATTTTGAACCGCGCAGGTCCATCAAGAGTGGAAGGTAAATCACCATATGAACTTTGGACAGGGAAAAAGCCAAATTTGAAGAATTTGAGGGTGATTGGAAGCTCTTGTTTTGTTCATATACCAAAACACTTAAGAAAAAAGATGGATAAGAAAGCATGGAAGGGATACTTGGTAGGTTATGATAATAATGATGGATACCGCATATGGTGTAAAGAGAATAATAGACTCATACGTTCTCGTGATGTGATATTTCAGGAAGAACACCTGCAAGAGAAAGTAGTTGCAGTGCCACTCCAGTTAGGTAATGTGGAAGAAACTGAGAATATAACATCTCCTGTTGCTTCTCCTTCAGAAGTAGATGTCCCATTGGAAACAAAAGATACAATTGAAAAAGGGAAAGAGATGTGTTGTTTACCTGAAGAGAATCACAATGAGAATGATAATGATACATCTGAAGTAGATCATCCTTTTGACTCTGATATCGATCCGAATGACAAAGAAGATAGTGAATCTATTGAATTAGGGAGGGATAGTGAAGATGACCGATTTTCGGAAATAGTTAGCAATAGGGTTCTTAGAAATCGCAGTCTCCTCAAGAAACCAGAAAAATTCAAAGATTATGTCATGTTAATAGGAGCGGATCTACAAGAACCAAGAACCTACAAGGAAGCTATTGAGAGTAATCAAAACAATGAGTGGAAGAAATCAATGGATAGTGAGATAAATTCATTGCATGCTAATAACACTTGGGTCTTGGCAGAATTGCCAAAGGGAAAGAAACCAATACCATGCAAGTGGGTTTTTAAGGTGAAAACTAATCCTGATGGAACAATAGATAAATATAAGGCCAGATTAGTTATCAAAGGATTTTCTCAGAAGAAAGGTGTGGACTATGGAGAAACTTTTAGTCCTGTAGCAAAGACGGGAACGATTAGAGCATTGATTAGTGTAGCAGCTAGTGAAGGAATGTCTCTTACACAAATAGATGTCTATACAGCCTTTCTATACGGGGAGCTGCAAGAAGAAATATACATGCGTCAGCCAGAGGGATATGATGATGGTTCGGGTCGAGTTTGTCGATTGGCAAGAAGCTTATACGGCTTAAAGCAAGCACCTCGATGCTGGAACAAAAGAATTAGTGATCACTTGATAGTTATGGGTTTCAAACGTAGTGAAGCAGATCCATGTTTATTTCTTAAAGGAACAGGAAAAGAAGAGAGAATTTTTATTAGCACTATATGTTGATGATGGACTTATTGCATGTAAAAGTGAAGATTTGGTAAGCGAGCTTCTAGATGAATTAAGAAAAAGAATTTAAAATAACAGTCAAACAACCTGCAACTTATTTTCTCGGAATTGAAATAGATAAAAATGAGGATGGATCAATAAAACTCAATCAAAGGCTTATGCGGAAAGGATTTGGAAAGATTCAACATGAGTAGGTGTAATCCTGTAACTACTCTGTAACTACTCTGTAAGAACACTGGCTGACCAGTGACGTACAGTTATTTTTATATTATTATCTTATTGGTTTTTAAATTATTAAGAATATAGTTAGTGTGATTTAACAGTTTAAACGGTCTTATTTCTTATAACTTTAATAAAGATATCTATAATAATTTCTAGATTTAAAATTAAAAATTCTGAAGCGGAGGTCCGCAAGCTGTGCGAATTTTCTTTGAAATGCGCGCTTTCTTACTTATCAATCAAATTTTTTCTGAATGTTTCAGTATATATTAAATAACCTGAGCAATAGCGTCACAACTTTTTTTTTTAATTTTTCGAATTTTTCTAAGAAAACGCGCTGAGAAGTAGCATAAATTGAGTATTAAACGAGTGAAAATAATGTTGTGCTGTGTAGTGTGTGAGTTTCACTATTAGAGTACTAGAGTTGGATAGAGATAGATCCATCTCCAGCGAGATAACTGAAGTACTAGATCGTCTCTATAACTCGATACTCTTTAATCGATTTCTATGAGTAACGGAAGCGTCACATCTCATTAAGCACACATCATTAAGCAGCCAAAAATAATATAATTCCGAGTAAGAAAACTTTTACAGCTCTTTGTAATAAATTGGACCTTAAAACTAAGTTGAAGTCATTAGACCTTTAACTTTGTCTTCTTTGAAGATACTTTGTTAATATAATGATACTAAGTTATACGTTTACTTAATGTTTTTTTACTTGCCTACTAACAAGTTATGAGTGATCTGTTGAAGTATATGCGGCAATAAAATTCGATTTTCACTAGAGTAAAAACAGCGCACAATTATTAAACAAAATTATTAAATTGATTGATGCGCATTACATCCCATACTTAATATATATAAGCATTAATTCTAAGTATATTTAATAACTTAAGATTGGTTCATAGAAGTATCATTATCAATGAGGTACAGGATACCTCAAAAAATGTCCTGTCTATGTGTACTCGTTTGTGTCATCTTTAAAATATATAGAAGAATTTTAAAGCGACATACAACGTTCGCTCTGAGAGAATACAAAAGAAGATAAAAGACGAGTGACCATCCATCCATGTACTATTCAAGCTCGGTAGTACAGAAGTAAATGTGTTAATTAAGTAGCTAATAGGTACTGAAATAAGTTTCGTCATTTGCATAACTTGGTAGGTTAGTAAGAACTAAGCCCGTATTAAGCCATATTTCAACGTCGCTTGTAGATTTCCCTTAACGAGATTTTATAGATAAGGGTCATTGGATAAGAAATAAACTACTGGATAAGTGATGAAATTACTTATTTAGTCATCTTTGCCAGTGGCATACTAGTAATCTTTGTCTTTTTCGCTGGCGAAATTTTGGTCTTAGACGCTGACGGTCTAGTTCTGTTTGTCGCTGGCGTACTATTGGTCTTCGCCACTGGCGTACTATTGGTCTTTGCCACTGGCGTACTATTGGTCAATGACGCAGGCCTACTATTGGTCTTTGACGCTGGCGTAATAGCTATCCTATTGTGGACTTACGTCTTTATGTATTTTACATCTTGGACAAACAATTGAATCCATCGGTACTGTGTAACAATGTTCAAAGTTTGGCATAAAGTCACTGCGTTGATAGCAATCATCACACTGTCTGTCACACTGTCATATAGACAGACAGACTATTTGGTAAAAATCACTCAGACCTTTGTAAAACACTAAAGAGAGTAATTCAGTTGAATTCTAGGCTAATATAGCGATAACTGTATACATATAGCGTATAGAGGTACATACCACCAGTAGAGGAAGAATGTGAGGAAGGGTATGGAAGTGGCGAGGGCCAGCTGTCGCCAATCTCTGATAAAGTACGCCACTACTGCTAGCGCCATTAGACCCAGGGAGTATGCTATGTTGGTTAATATCGTAACCATTGTCCTTTTAGAGGGTCCTACTAGTTCTATGGCTGAAACAAAAATAACAAAACCAATGGCTCTTGAAAATATAGCAATGGAACGAACTGCCATGATGACAGATCATTAAAAATAGAAGTAGAACATTTTTTATAAATAAATCTATACAAACATATATATCAATGTACATGTACACACACATACACAAATATTATATATATATATATATATATATATATATATATATATTATATATATATATATATATATATATAACATCCTCAGGCTTGAGCTCACCCGCGTTTAAGGTTAGTTTCAATCTGGGCTGAAGGTGAAAACTTAGCTTACAACTAGGTTCGCACCCCGGCTTGCATTCTGATAGCACTTTTTATTTCAAAATATATTACTGCAGTCATGCATGTTTATACAGTGGTAAGAGTGAAAGTTTGTGCCTGCCTACCTCCCCCCCCCCCCCCCCTACTACTTCCTCCCTTTAGTTTTTTACCCAATTAACCTCATAAGTGCTTTTTTAATTAAAATTTACTTAGTCGTAACTCATTTTGTCTGTATATTTCAAAGGAAATGCGCATAATTATCCAACTAATTATTTCCTCTATTATTTGCACTAGTTTAAAGCTTACTTACTTATCTTTAAGCTTAGTCAGTTATCTTTAAAGGTTTAAGCGCATGTCCTTCGAAAAATACAGACAAAATGAGTTACGAGCAGTGCTTGACAATTGAGTAACTGGTTAGCTTCTAAAGCATGAACCGGAACCACGCAATGGGCATGGTTCTTGCATAAGCAAGAAATGGGTTGTTTAGCACGGAAACACGCATTCTAAATGAAATTCACCCGAAAGCGGACCACCGCGCCTGAATTTATTTATTTAGTAGTTGTAAACTTATATAATATAATCATTCCAACTTTGATTTTTCTTATTATCGCTCCTAGATCAGTGTTTAGACAAAATGATGAATACATTCAAGTCTAAGGATTTGAGTACTTTTCCTACTTTAGTTGTAGGAATTGTAAAGTTGGAAAAGCACTCGACTCCTTGGACTTAAATGTATGTTTTCGACCAAACACTAATCTAGGACGGATTATATGGAATACTAAAGATAAAATGGACGTTAACACAAATCCAGTATGAACAAACTTACATGTAACGAATGTGTAAATAAAACTAAGCATAAGTATTACAGAACGCGTTGCGGTATATAGGAACACCTCAGACAGATTAATTTGCGACTCACTTAATCTTACAATCAGGTCATACATGTGATTTCAATAAATTCGAGGTATTACATCTATGCGACAAAGGAGCTAAAATAGATCTACTTGAGCAACTTGACATCAATAGAGCCATAAAAGCAAATATCTCCTGTTCCAATGATCAAACGAGATTTTAAAGTCAATCGCAAGTTAATATTAGTAATAGTAATTGATTTAAGATTAGTTTATAAGTAAGATTATATATAAGTATTTATTAATATGTAAGTGTAATATAATTAAAAAGCATGGCGCGGTAGACGCGTGTGAGGCAAATTTAATTTGTAATGCGTGTATCGTGCTTAACAATCAATTTCATGCTTGGTTTCGGTTTATGCTTTATAACTTATGCAGTTACTTAATTACTATGTAGTACTTCTGACTCAATTTTTATGTATTTTTCAAAGGAAATGCGCTCACCTTTAAAGAAAATACTAGCTGAGCTTTCAACTAGTGCAAATTTATTGTGCACTGTCAATTTCAGCGGCATAATTTTGTATATAAACAACAGGGCAATTATGGGCATTTCTTTTGAAAAAAGAAAAATGAGTTACAAGAAGTGCTTGGTAATTGAGTCACTGTTTAGGTTGTAGAGCATAAACTGGAATCTTAGGCAAGAAATTGATTGTTAAGGACGGAAACACGCATTCTAAATGAAATTCGCCCGGCAGCGGACCACCGCGCCAGAATTTTCTATTATTCCCTAGATCTGATGTCACCTTCCCTTCCAATATAACCTCCTCCCCATAGCTATACAATTTAGCTTATATACTCTGATGACGGGATTCTTCCCAAAACCCGTCTGATTAATTGAATTATTAATAATTGTATATTTATTGTGATATTAGACAAAGTATAATTTTTTAAGTTTTTTTTTAAACGTAGTTTTTTTTTTTCTTCAAATAAAATGAGCAATCATAAAACTTTGAATGTGGAACAACAAACTTTGTTGAGAGCTGTGTTTGAAAAAGTATTTTTCTTTAAAAGGTTATCAAATTTAAATCAATAATACATAGAAAAATACTTGTATCGTGTGTTAAATCGAAGCTGTTCTGATAAAAAACAATCAGAGTCAGTTTCACTTGGATCTGCATATTTCACATCGAAATATGCGATTTTTGAGGGGTTAGTTACAGAAATTAAAAAAAAAACGCCTCCTTGCAAAAATTCATATTTAATTTGTGAATAAAGTAAGTATTGGTTTTTGCTGCTATTGCTCGTTGTGGATATCCTTGCGGATATAGTAAGAGATATGCTTGTAAATACGGTAGGCAATATGCTTGTAAATATGGAAGAGGATATGATTTTAAATAAGCTTGTAAATACAGTAGGGGATATGCTTGTAGATATGTTATTAGATATGCTTGAAAATATAGTAGGGGGTATACTTGAGGATATAAGCTTATGGATATGGCAGGGGATATGCTTATGGATATGGCAAGGGAATATCCTTATGGATATGGCAGGGGATATTCTTATGGATATGGCAGGGGATATCCTTATGGAAATGGCAGAAGATATGATGTTAGTGGAAACGCTTGTGCATATGGGGGACATGGTTGTCCCCATATGTAGATTTAATTCTAGTCTTATGTATATGTGCTTTATTTGTTTTCTGTGATTTTTAGTGGTTATGTAGTGTTTAGTTTATTAGCCTGATGATGCCCACAGTGTTGGGTGAAATGGCCATAGCTTAATTTTATAACTAATTAACTTATAGAATTAAAGTCATTGTTTTTAATTTATAAAAAATTATAAAAAAGACATAGTTGTGGCTAAAATAGGAAATATAGTTGTGGGTATGCCTGTGGATATGGTAGAAGATATGTAGGATAATGTATTTAAAGTTATAAGGCATAAATAAAAGGTAAATAAAAAAAGTCCATCAAAAAATAATTTTAAGTTACGACTTTCATGGTAATGCCATATATAACAAAATATTGTGTAAGTTTAGAGAGTTATTCGCGCATATTAACTGAAAACTGACATTTTATTTGACAAATTAATGTTCCTATAAAAAATATAAATAGTAAAAAAACATTTAACAGTTAAATGGGTTGTATGAAAGAAGAAATTATGTTGTTGCATGGAACTGAAGTAGAGCTGTGTTTTATTAGACTTAGACTTAGTTTTGATTTATTGGGTAGCATAGAGCAACCTAACCTAGCTCACTATTTTATAGGTTGAGTAATGTTTCTATTACGTTCTCGTCATTAAATTTAACTCCATGAGTATAAATCATAAATACTGCAATATTGTAATACTGTAATATTACCAATCATTTTCTTGAAACATAAAGCGATGAAGCAAAAAATAAAAATGTTTTAGGAAATTTTTTTAAACAATAGCCAGGGTAGGTTTAAACCATTTAAATTAAGGTTTCATGTTTGTACTAGCCATATTTTTTTGTAATAAATATCAAATTGTGTGACAAGTAGAGACATTTTCCTATTTTCTTTTTTTTTCCATTGTTCCTTATTTCCAAACCTTGAAACAAGGTAAGGGCCTTTTTAAATAAGCGATCAGTCATAATTTTAAAATCGAAATTTTTAAAGTCTCCATAAGCTTTCTGCATCAGTTTAAAGAACCCCAATAGTCAAACTTTGTTTAATTAACAATAAATCTTAACTGGTAAAATGTAAAAACTTTCCATAGGGAAATTTCCTCAGGGAAGTGGATATCTCTTAGTCAAGTGCTCTCCAAAAGCTAAACTAATGGTTAAATCAAACAGACATTTTCAATAAAAAAGTTCTTATTTTTAGCAAGAAAATTGAAATCCACTCCAAAATATAGCTCCGCTTACCTCCATACAATTTTTTCCTTGTTATAAGTTATGCAACCCTGGCGAATTTTTAAATGTAGCAACTGTTCGTGCAACTCATATTTTTTAAAGTTATATAATCCTTGATTTTCAATTTCTTGGCTTTTTAGTGAGTATTTCACTCAGGGTAAGGGATAATCTAATTAGCTAGGTCCAGCATGGCCGTCCATTTCTTTTGTGTGCCTTCTGCCTCTGCCTTCCCTCCCTCCAAGATAAGTCAGTTGGTCTTAGGAGATACTTCGAGTAGCTTAGACCAGTGGTTTTCAACCTTTTTTACTCATTGCCCCCTTTTAAGTACCTTGCGTGTATCATCGCCCCCCTATACTATAAGGTGATAAACCAGTATCCAAATAACCTGGTAATTATCTTTGTTATTGCCAATACATTTAATTGCTTGTGTTAATATTCTAAATTAAGGAAATTAAACAACTAATAACCTAATATTACACATATTTAGTATATTTAATCAAATTGAGTATGTTTATATACTGACTGAACCAAAATAAGGATTTTTAGAGGGCTTGTAGTGTTTACCTCGATTAGTTTAGCCACAAACATCTTCTCTAATCCCATAATAATGAATTACGTAAAGTTGTTTAAAAACAACTGTTTTGAAGACCCAATTTTTATAGATCGTAGCACTAGTTTGTGTCTTTATCGGTTTTGTAGCCATAAGTATTATTTTTTTTTGTAAAAAATTTAGTTTTTAGGCCCCGCAAACCACATCTAGTTATCTCTTGCTGAGGCAGCACCTCAGGCGCTTAAAAACTTATGTTTTTTGGCTCACTCTGTACATAGTCAGTGGGTCAATACAACTGAGATCAGTTAAATTGAAATTTTAAGGGTGTTTTATATATCACTATTATTTATAAAATAATAGTTATTTATGCCAAAAGGCTGAGAAGTGTGTCTTTATGCCACGGCAATTAGATTTACCGACGAGCGAAGCGAGTCGGGAAAAATTGCCAAGACATTAAGACATTCTCAGCCGGATGGCATTCACTATTTTTTTTGAGGTAGCACTCATTAAATAAACAGCGCTGTATACTTAATTGAAAAAAAAAAAACGTCCAATTAACTCCATATCGTCGTCATTGAATTCATCCATAGCATCACACTTTTACTCAAAAATGTAAAAGATTTTCAAATAAACACACAAAAATTGACATTTAGAACAACTTTTAAAAACGAAAAAAAAATTAGTCTACAAACAAAAACAGAAACAAAATGAATGTTTTTAAAGAAACCTCATAAAGCTTTCACACAGATTGTTTTTTGAACACGCTACATTACAGTAATGGCGGCAATATATGAATTACTTTTACGTCCTAGGAGTTTATTTTACATTCATTATTGTCCTGGGAGGTGAAAAGTACTAAATAACCTCCTATAACAATAATGATTGGCTTCTCATCCTAAAAACGGTCCAATAAAGTGCTCAATTACGTACTACCTCAAAAAAATTTATTTATTTTTTAACATCTTACATGATATTTAAATTAGTTTATACGTCAGATCCTTCGCAAAACTTAAAATAATATTTTTCTATACATTTGCCAATAACTCCCATCATTCCCCCAAACGTCTCACCCCCCCCCCCCTAACTACTCACTGCCCCTTACTTGCCCCCTACGTCTCAGCGCCCCCCTAAATTCTTCAAGCGCCCACGTTGAGAACCACTGGCTTAGACCCTTGACTCTCTCACCTTCACTTATGATTGCCAATATTTAGCATCATAACTGACTTCATTACCGCGCCGGTTACGGTCACCTAAGTGTCACTTATGTGAAGATGGTCCATTTAGCACAATTGTAGACTGTTGTCAGTGAAGTGTTGTTTTGCTAACTCTGTGCTATAGTTGATCTGAAGACGCACTGTTCCGCTCGTTTACACGGTCCCGCGAAACGCGTCGATGAATATTAGTACTTAGTGAAACGTAGTGCTAAAGTGTTTTGGTTACATTACACTACTATCTTGTGCTGTTTACTGCTATACAGTAAAGATTACTCATCTAATTATTATTGAGCTTATATTCTCACCGCTACGCACCACTCACCATTTCATCTCATGGGTAACTTATGGCCACAACCAGGTACCTTATGTTATTTAACTCAGTTTAGGCTTGTTAGGTCAGTTGTAGGTCATTCAGTTTATCTTTTATGATCTTAGACCGGTCATACAATCAAATACTTGTCAATCTTATTTTATACTTATAAAAAATATTGTTTCTCCTAGTTTTAAGTGATACTGATTATTTTTGGAGAAATACTTATTTTAATTTTAATTATATTTATATTTATGCTTTGTTTCTTTTAGCGAATTTCCTTTGGAAATTCGGCTAATGGGATAGGCGCCATGGCGGAATTCGAACCTCGGACCACGACACAAATCCGTTTCAGAGGTCCCTAATGACGAAAAAATACGTTTCGCGAGACTTTATATATATATATATATATATATATATATATATATATATATATATATATATATATATATATATATATATATATATATATATGTATTTCTAGACACTTTCTTGTAAACACTTTATCTTTCGAACGGATTAATATTTTTTAACCAAACTTGGTACAAAAATCAACCTTTGGGAGGACACGAACCCTATTGTCACAAAAACCAGGTTCACAAAAACGTCACAAACACCAGGTTTTTGTGACGTCATTAACCCGGTTTGCTGAGTCAGCAAAATTTTCAAAAAATCGGGAAAATTCAGGGTTAATATTTTTTGCCGCGAAAAAGGTCAAAAGGTCAATATGTATGTTTTTTGAGACGCTAAATCGAATGAAACCGGTCCGAAGACGATACGACCATTCTAAGTGACCTAAAAATTGAAAAAACCATTGTAAATTACCAAAAACCAAAATTTAGGTCGATAAAAAAATATATTTCGAGTAGGGTGTCGTTTTCTATGTAATTTTGGGCGCTGAATCGAATGAGACCGGTCCGAAGTCGATACGACTACTTTAAGTTACCAAAAAGTCGAAAAAACCACAAAAATTATAGAAAACCAACATTACGGTCGTTGAAAATTAAATTTCGAGTAGGGTGTCATTTTCAATGTTTTTTGGGCCTCTGAGTTGAATGCCAGTGGTCCGGAGTCAATACGACCACTTAACTCAGGGTACCTGGAAGGGTCGATAATTTTTTATCGTTTTTTTTTACTTAATATAAGTTTACAACTAGAAAATAATTCTGGCGCGGAGGTCCGCATGTCGGGCGAATTTCCTTTGGATGCGAGCACTCAAACCCAGAGTACCTGGGTTCAAATCCTAGTAGGGACAATAATTTTTATCGTTTTTTATTACCTAATATAAGTTTACAACTAGAAAATAATTCTGGCGCGGTGGTCCGCATGTCGGGCGAATTTCCTTTGGATGCGTGTTTTCGTGCTTTTTACATTATATAAGTTTACAACTACTAAATAAATAATTCCGGCGCGGTGGTCCGCTGTCGGGCGAATTTCATTTAGAATGCGCGTTTCCGTGCTAAACAACCCATTTCATGCTTATGCAAGAACCATGCCCATTGCGTGGTTCTGGTTCATGCTTTAGAACCTAAGCAGTTACTCAATTGTCAAGCACTGCTCGTAACTCATTTTGTCTGTATTTTCCAAAGGAAATGCGCATAATCATCCAGTTGTTGTACAAAACTATGCCTCTAAAATTAGAAGTACGCACTATTATTTGCACTAGTTCAAAGATTAGTTACTTATCTTTAAGCTTAGTCAGTTATCTTTAAAGGTTTTAGCGCATTTTCTTTGGAAGGTTCTAAAGCATGAACCGGAACCACGCAATGGGCATGGTTCTTGCATAAGCAAGAAATGGGTTGTTTAGCACGGAAACACGCATTCTAAATGAAATTCGCCCGACAGCGGACCACCGCGCCGGAATTATTTATTTAGTAGTTGTAAACTTATATAATGTAAAAAGCACGAAAACACGCATCCAAAGGAAATTCGCCCGACATGCGGACCACCGCGCCAGAATTTCTTTTAATTATAACTCTTTTATTATTCAGGTAAACTTAGATCGATGTTATTTTTTATCGAGTTTGTAGATTTAAGTTTCCTTTGCCTTTATTATTTTAATTAAAGTCCTCTATTTTGCTGTCCAAAGCTGTCGATGGAGTATGTGGGTAATTGTGTTCAGTTTTAGGAACACCCATCTGCATACACAGCAACAAAACAGCCTCATTGACAACCAATGGAGTCCTACATTTTATCTGGTCATGTTCTGTCGAGTTTTTTTTTTGTTTTCAACAAATTTAAAAAAAAAACATCATCTTTTAGGGCCATGCCAGTACGCATTTGTCATTTGGCTTGCCATATTTAAATAAAATATTTAAAAACCTATCAAGAAGTTCATATAAACTAAATTTTGATTCAAAACATAAGAGAACTGACTGAGTATAGAACTAAACCTATAAAGACATGTTTGGTTAGAATAATACTAATTTAGATGTATTATTGTAACCTAAAGACATTTGTGGTAAGAATAATACTAATATACATGTATTATTCTGACCTAAAGACATTTGTGGTTAGAATAATACTAATACAGTTGTAATATTCTAACCTAAAGACATTTGTGATTAGAATAATACTAATACAGTTGTATTATTCTAACCTAACGACATTTGTTGATAGAATAATACTAATACAGTAGTATTATTCTAACCTAAAGACATTTGTGGTGAGAATAATACTAATATAGATGTATATTCTAACCTAAAGACATTTGCGGTTAGAATAATACTAATATAGATGTATTATTCTAACCTATAGACATTTGTGGTTAGAATAATACTAATATACATGTATTATTCTAACTTAACGACATTTGTGGTCGGAATAATACTAATATACATGTATTATTCTAACCACATATTATGTCTTGGCGTTTAGTTCTAAACTATATCAGTTCTCTCTATAGCCATGGGCAGTGACGGGCTATAAAAGTACAAAGTAATTCCACTGATAACCAGAAAGCCGGTGTTCCTAGTTTAAGTAAGGGTACCACCTTAACAACAAAATAACTTTTTAAACTTCCTCATTTATACCGTAGGTATAGATAGAGGAAGGTATTATGTTTGCGAAAAAATCTTAAACCGCGATGAAACCGGAATTATCCGTTTCAAGTGTAATTAAAGCCTTCTGAATGGTTTTCTCAAAGTTGTCTGTGTGTATGTGTGTGTCTGTTATCATCGTAGCTCCCAGTGTATTTATGCTAGAGAGTTGAAACTTTGTACGAAAATCAGTCATCTGCTGTAGTTGTGCTTTTCGGAAAATAATTTTTGTATGACGTCAATAACCTGCAAAAATTTCGAAATCACAAAAAGCAAAAAATGATACGAAATTTGGCACGCATGTGCCATGTATAAGACATAGAACATATGTGCCAAGGTTAATTTTATTATCAGCATTAGTTCAATTTATATCGAATGACATGTGTACATTTTATTAAAAAATTGTAAAAAAAGTCAGAAAATGATTCAATTGAGTTGAAATTTGGTACAATGCATACCTTCACTAAATAAATAAGTAAACAAAGTTTCGTTTCAATAAGACAAGTATATCTATATTCTTTGTTGGATCATAAAACTTTATTAGTAATGAGCGTGGTCAGTGCTGTATGGGTGACCACTGAGAGTGAAACAGATGCATTCGCTATCCGAGGACGAGCGAAACGAGTCAGAAGACTTGTTGGAGTACAAATTTGGCGAATTGTATAATCTAAGGACAAGCGAAGTGAGTCCGAAGCTAGTAGGATCTGATATGACGTGGAAAAGTTCCGAGGTATCCCGTACCAAATTTGTAGTTTTTATTTTGCCAGCCTTACATAGTTGGGGTCCTTGCTCGAAATATTTTTATCCTTTTTGCATAGCATAATAAAATATGTCGTTATTTTAGAAAATTTTATCCGGCCTATTGTTTCCTCTTACGAAACCATTTTTATCCTTCCAACACGCGTCAAAACTATTGGCCGTCTTGATAATGAATATCTATAACATATCTTTTCTATTATCGTTAAAATACAATTTATAATGCTCAAGAAAATTATACTAAACCATGTTATAGATTTATAATTAATACCTTAAATATATGAAAAGTATATACATATCCTGGATTTAACATGATTATCCGTTTCGGTTGTGTTTAAGACCTTCTTAGTAGTCTTCACAAAGTTGTCTGTCTTTATGAGTGCCTGTTCTTCATTTTATTTATGCTAGAAAATTAATACTTAGATCAAATCAATCTTTAGGCTTACTCGTATAAAATTGATGTTTGATGACGACATTAATCGGCAATAATGACTCATCTATTGCGATTAGAAATTCATTAAACACGGAAAATGTTTCGAAATGAAAGTTGTCACACAAGTAGTCAGATACAAGAGCTACAAAATATGATAAGTTCCTTGTCACTATCAGCATCAGTTCAATTTTTATCAAATAACTCGCGTACGTTTGTAAAAAAAATTACAAATTGGTGCATCATGTTATAAAGACGTACATTTGCGATTTTCATTGTATGCGACAAGTATATCTACGGTTTTTGTTGAGTTAAAAAATTTAAGCAACATCGAGCGAGGTCAGCGCCAGGAATATAGCTGAAAATATAGCAATAGTTATTTATGCAACAAGGGATGAAAGTACGTTTTACAGCTCAAGTTTAAGTTTCGTCCTAAGGCAGCGCCGAAGGAGGAAACTTCATTAGCTCACGAGACCGGTAGGCCGAGGGAGTTAACTAACATTTTGGCTCCCGAGGCCTGACGAGGGAGATAATACGAGAGCTGAAAACTTTCATCCCTTGTTGCATATTAAACTACGCATATTAAAATCTACAACTAGAGAACTAATAATAACAACTATTAATATATTCTTCAGCTCCTTAATTGTTATTGTGTTAGTTTAGTTTATTCTTACCATGTCAATTACTCTGATGAAGAGAGAATAAAGCCACTATCTCCACATTATTTTATTGTAAGCTGTCAATAGAATAATGTGTAATACTATATTTGTAATTTAAACATTAGCGTGTGTATATTGTATATTCTACCCGTAGTACCAACATAACACAAAAAAAATAATCCTAAAAATTTTACTAAAAATTCGGTCAAGTTGGTAACACTTTCACTTTTCCTCCCTAGGGAGTAATAGTACATTTACAGTGTGAGGTAACCAGACTGTAAGTAAAACTTACAATACAAGGAGTAGATAAATGTATTTACTATCTGAGGATGAGCCAAGTGAGACGGAAACAGTGAGGAAAAGTTTCTCGTACCCGGAACGGAATGTTACATCCTTTTTATTTTACTGATTAGGGGATCTGTCACACCAAAAGTCGTCTTTTGCCTATAGTGGCCATATAAGTAAAGTGGCCATGTAAGTAAGTAGTGGTAATTATAAGTTATATATGTGGGTGTGTGTGTGTGTATACATACATATACATATATATATATATATATATATATATAATATATATATATATATATATATATATATATAAACAACATACCGGGTTCTAATATTGATGTTGTGAAAATAAGATTAAAAAATTATATTTTAATCAAAATAAAATGTTAATCCAAATTGATAAGCAGTATTTATCTCACCCTAACTTATTTATAAGCTTTTATGACTCTAAAAACATGCCAAACTATATATTTTGAATGTTTCATGTGAGCGTATTAAGTTATTCTGCCTCATATAATTAATATTAAATCCCGAGAGATAGGTTTACACGTATTGTATGAGGATTAATTTAGTGGCTAATATGTTGCTCAAAGGACTGGATCCTCTTAGAGCGATATTGTTGATAATTCACTTGGTGTTGTATTGTTATATATTGTATGCTCGCAAACTATTTTATAGACATTCACTATATAGAACAAGGTATATAAGCCTGTCGCATCAGATGCAATGCGTGTACGATATAGTCGCATGATTAATATGAATCCTAGGTACTAAACAGTTGCGTCACTTATTACTCTCATAATCAATAATTAGATTAATTACAGGTTTCTAAATAATTTTATTTAATAATTTTATATTATTTTACACTATAATACAATAAAGGATTTCAAACAAACAATAAAGTAATCATAATGTGCTATAAATTAAAACTAAACTATTTAAATGAAATAAAAACCTCAAGAAAAAATACTTAAGCCGCGCACAAGCTCACTTTTGCGGCTTAAAAATGTTTATTTTCACTTCAATAATAAGTTGGATAGTTGCTCTAATAATAAAATTATTGTTTTTTTCCAAACAAGTTCATTATTGGCAAAAGTATACAATATTTATTTTGTGTAAACCGGAGCCATATTTTATTTATTGATTTGGGGTGATTTGTGCCTCTTTATTTTTATTTTATTTATTTATTTATTTTCGTATGAAATTTGGTTAATTTTGGGTTGTGAGGGGGTTTGTTTGGGTTATTATTGTAAATAACTATAATACTAACTTTCGACCAACTTTCCAATCAACTTTCGACCTTAAAGATCATCATCAGTGCGCTTATAGACGAGTCCAGTTCTTGTTGGCTGATTTTTTGCGCCACATCTTATAGCAGAGAAAGTGGTTTTTGGATAAAGTAACTGATAGTTTTAAAGAGTGAAATGAAAAAAATAAACTTTAGGAAAAGAAGGTGCCTCAAAGTCCACTATTGTATAGTTAATTCGTGTTATTCGTTCGTTTTATTATAATGGTGAAGGAGGAATTGGAGGCACGGGGTTTTTAGTCAACCATAGCAGAGAAAAAAAAATATAATTACTTATAAATCTTATGGCCATCGGATATCAAAATTAATTTGGGCTTTAAAAAAAGAAGAAGGAGGAGGAAGAATAAAAATACTGCAAGCTTACGCTCCTACATCAAGTTCAGAAGAATCAGAAGTAGAGGAATTTTATAATAATATGCAAATGGCAATAAATGAACATAGATGTAAGTTTACCATTATAATGGGGGATATGAACGCTAAAGTAGGAAATTTGAGAGATTCTAGAGTAGTAGGAAGCTATGGATATGGAGAAAGAAACGAAAGAGGAACGAGGCTGGTCGAATTTGCGGAAGCTAATCAAATGTTTATTATAAATTCCTTTTTCAAAAAACAGACAGACAAAAAATGGACTTGGGTAAGTCCGGACGGGGTTACAAGAAATGAAATTGATTATTTTATAGCAAATAATAGGAAAATATTTATAGATGTTGAAACAGATCATACAATTGGAATTGGAAGTGATCATGTACCAGTGAAAGCGGTCCTTAATATAAATGTTAGGATTAAGAAGAAAAGAAATTATAAAAATAAGAATAAACAAAAACTTAAATTGGATCTAAATCAAGTGGATAAATTTGAAGAGATATTGAAAAAGGAATTAGAGGGACGTAAGAGCAAAGAGAACGAAGATAACTTAGATAAATATGAATCTGAAATAGTTAATGCAATACAAAGAGCAAGCGAATATGTAATAAAACAAACTAGAAAAGAAAGCATGAACAAGAGTAATAATAAATTACCTAAAGAGTTAAGAAAATTATTTGAAAAAAGAAGAAAGCTTAAGAAAAAAGGGAGTGTTGAAGAAATTAAAGAAATATCTAAAAAGCTGAGAGAAGAGATGGATAGTTGGAGTAAAGAGAAAAAGATATTAGAATTAAAGGAAACAATAGAAAAAGGAACGAAGTATGAAAGAATATTGGCGATCGCAAGCATTAGGAAAAAATCAAATCATAGCAATAAAAGATGAAAAAGGTAATATAAGACACAGTAAGGAGGAAATATTACAGGTAGTAACAGACTTTTATGAGAATTTATATTATGATGAAAACAAAAGAAATAAGGAGAAATATAGAAGTAAAGAAAATAATGAAATGGAAGTTTTAAGTATAATGAAAAGTGAAATAATAAATACAATAAAAAAACTGAAGAATGGAAAAGCAGCAGGAATAGATCGAATATCTAACGAAATGATAAAATACGGAGGAGAAACAATAGTTGAGTACTTATATGACCTTTTTAACTTATGTTTGAAAAAACGAGATATCCCTAAAGCATGGTTAAAAGCAGAATTAATCTTATTATATAAAAAGGGCGATAGGTTAGACATTGGAAATTATAGACCCATTAGTCTGTTATCTGTCATATATAAAGTTTTCATGTCAATAATTACAAAAAGAATAAGCCAAAAAATTGAACTAACACTATCGCCAAATCAAACAGGATTTAGGAAAAACTATTCAACGTTAGATAACATTTTAACCATGAAATTGCTTATTAAAACTGCAAAAGAGTATAATTTTTCAATGATAATAATTTTTATAGATTTCGAAAAGGCATATGACAGCATTTTTAGAGACGTGATGATTGATTGTTTGGAAGAAGCTCAAATTGAAGAGGAATACATCGAAATAGTTAGGAAATCCTTCAAAGACACAACATTACAAGTTAAGTTAGGTGATAAGCAAAGAAACATTAAAGTCAGTAGAGGCGTAAGACAGGGTGATGTTAGCTCAGCTAAGCATTTTTTGAAACCATCGAAAATATAAGTAATAAATTGGACTGGGAAGGATTAGGTATTAATATAAATGGAGAATGGTTAAACAGGCTAGCATTTGTGGATGACTTTATATTAATTTGTAAAAATAATATAGAAGCGGTTAGAATGTTGAAGGAACTAAAAGAAGTAACAGAAATGGTTGGTCTGAAAATAAACTCAAAAAAATCTCAATACATGTGTATTAATATTGAAGATAATATAGACTTACAGGTAAGAGAAGACGAGAATTTGGCTAAAGTAGAGCAATATGTGTATCTCGGACAGTTGATAACGCATGAGGGGGAAGATAACGAGATAAGAAGAAGGATAGGACTTGGTTGGGCAAGCTTCAACAAATACAGACATCTTTTCAGATCCGATGTCAACATGGAATACAAACGAAAACTTTGGAATATGTGTGTCTTACCTGTTATGATATATGGTGCAGAAACGTGGATAATAAGCAATAGTATGATTCATAAAATGAGGGTAGCTCAGAGAGGCATGGAGAGGAGTATGTTAAAGGTGAGTAGAAGAGAGAGGAAGAGCAACGAGTGGGTGAGGAGTCAGACGGGGCTGAAGGATATAGGGAGAGTAATAAGTAAAAGGAAATGGGGTTGGGCAGGACACATAGTAAGGACAGACGATGAACGGTGGACGAAAAAGCTGATACAGTGGTATCCAAGAGAGAGCAAGAGAAATAGAGGAAGGCCAAGGATAAGATGGGACGAAGAGATGAGAAGAATATGCGGGCAGGAAACTTGGCAGAGGACAGCATGGGATAGGAAGGAATGGGCTAGAATGGGAGAAGTGTATAAAGAGGTTTGGCTGTATAAAGGATGAGTGCAAGGAATAAATATTAAACAAGGCAAATTTATAATGATTAAGTAATAAACAAAATAAATAATAATCTTTTTAAAATTAAAGGAAGTAAATAAATATATTAAGGTATAATTAAAATAAATAAATATATTAAATAATAAAAATATCTAGATAGTAATAAAATAATAGCAACAGTATTTTCATAATTTTGCATTCAGATAACAATCTATAAAATAAAAATAAGTAGTATTAAAAAGAATGGAAAGTTAATAATCTAATTTAAAAACAGAATTAACAATTATATTATTAAAAGTATTAATAAAATTAATATAATTAATCAAATTTTTTTTGTAATTATGCATGCATATAGTAATTAATTCAAGTTATGTTTTTCTATGTTTTAAATTTTATCAGGAGTATTTAACACTCGTCAACCTCATAAGAGGCACCACGGCGTAATGCCGAATTGCACATTAGGGGAATTTATAAAACTAGTATGTAAGTTAAAATAGTAATAATGTATATTTGTGATAATTTATTATTGTAATTAATTAATTGTGCGATGTGCAATAAATGGTATTTATTTATTTATTTATTTATTTATTTATTTATATTATTTACACTATAATACAATAAAGGATTTCAAACAAACAATAAAGTAATCATAATGCTATAAATTAAAACTAAACTATTAAATGAAATAAAAACCTCAAGAAAAATACTTAAGCCGCGCACAAGCTCAAGCTTTTGCGGCTTAAAAAATGTTTATTTTCACTTCAATAATAAGTTGGATAGTTGCTCTAATAATAAAATTATTGTTTTTTCCAAACAAGTTTCTTATTGGCAAAAAGTATACAATATTTATTTTGTGTAAACCGGAGCCATATTTTATTTATTGATTTGGGGTGATTTGTGCCTCTTTTTTTTTATTTTTTTATTTATTTTCGTATGAAATTTGGTTAATTTTGGGTTGTGAGGGGGTTTGTTTGGGTTATTATTGTAAATAACTATAATACTAACTTTCGACCAACTTTCCAATCAACTTTCGACCTTAAAGATCATCATCAGTGCGCTTATAGACGAGTCCAGTTCTTGTTGGCTGATTTTTTGCGCCACATCTTATAGCAGAGAAAGTGGTTTTTTGGATAAAGTAACTGATAGTTTTTAAAGAGTGAAATGAAAAAAATAAACTTTAGGAAAAGAAGGTGCCTCAAAGTCCACTATTGTATAGTTAATTCGTGTTGAATCTTAAATACTTATAATTAATTGTTAAATCTAACTAAAAGTTGGTCTTTAAGTTATTTAAAACTTAAACTTATAATTTGAGTGAGTTGTGATGAGGAGACAATGATTGTCAAGTTGCCCCGGGACATTAAAGAAGGATGAGATGTGTGACCACAGTTGTCAGAATGTATTTTGTAATCACAGAACTGAGTTTCTGTACATTATTGAGTATATAGAAGTACTTACTCGGACCGAACAAAAATCTGAGTAAAATAACATTTGTTTCGGTTCTGATGTCATAAAGGTGAATTAAGACACAAATGTCAGTTTGAAGGTCTTATGGAAACAGTTGCACGTCTTCCTATGTTTGGCATGCGGAGACCGGCTAAGAAGGACCAAACTAGTCGTGTGCCACTGGTGATGAACTGAAAGGAAGTAAAGCCGATGAACCTGGTGATGACTGTAAAGGTTGAGAACTGGCTATGGATTATAACAATTATATTTCAGACCAAAGACAAATGATTTTGATTAGTTTCATTAGAACAGTTCACATCGTCTTAATTATTACAGATTTGTAATTAAGCACGTGTCTTGGATATAATCATAAATTCAGTAGAATATATTCCTGTGCTACGTATTATTTAATGAGAAAATATCATATACGTTGGTACAAATAATGTTAAAAATAACCTCATACACCACTCATGCCGTGATAATGACCCTATAATCATAACATTTGATAACTTTAAGGAGAAAAGATGGCAGAAAAAATAGAAGATGTTAATTATAATCAACTAAATATAAGTAAAAAAATTAAATTATGGGACTCTTATAAGGAAATAACTGAAAAAGATATTTTAGATTCCATAAAGCAAATAAAAGGAGGTTCGGGGCCTGGGTTGGATAATATACAGGCTAAAGTTTTAAAAAATAATGATAAATATCTAACTAAACCTCTTTTGTGGATTACAACTATTAGTTTGGCTCAGGGCATTTTTAAGAAATTCTAAAAAATGCTTTAATCACCCCTCTCTTCAAGGGAGGTGATTCATCACATCCAGGTAATTACAGGCCAATTAGTTTGCTGTCAAACGTGGCGAAAGTCATTGAAAAAATAGTAAAAAAAACAATTACTGGATTTTCTACTGTCAAATAATATTATAAGCAAAGATCAGTTTGGTTTTCAGGCTGGTTTGAGTACAGAGGATGCCATGTCTGAAACAATATCTTCTATTACCAATTCTCTAGATGTAGGTTTGAAGGTGGCGGCTGTATTTTTAAACCTGGCTAAAGCGTTCGACACTGTTTCTCATAAAATATTGATTAAAAAACTCTATGATATAGGATTGAGAGGAACAGTGCTCGAATGGTTTGCTAGTTATCTGAGAAACAGAAGCCAATCTGTAAAAGTTAACAATATTCTGGCTGCGCCTACAATTTCAGAGTTTTCTATACCGCACAGTTTTGGGTCCACTTTTATTCCTTGTTTACATAAACAATGTCTTTCCGGTGGTGTCCAGGTGCCGTCTGATAGGTTTTTGTGACGATTTGGTCTTGATATGTTCAGCTAGGTATTGGTTCGCACTGTTTTGGAAAATAATCTTAATTCAATTAATACCTGGTTCAAGATAAATAAACTTTCCCTAAACGTAAAGAAAACAAATCTTATCTATTTTTCAATTCGCAATACAGCAAACTCTAAACCAACCTACACCATAAGTCTTTACAATCAGAGCTGTCGAGCCAAATTCCCTGACAACTGCACTTGTCCTAAACTGGAAAGCGTTGAAACTGCTAAATATCTTGGAATAATAGTGGACCGGAATCTGTCCTGGCAAAGCCATATTGGAGCTTTGATCAAACGTTTAAGGCAATACATTTACTTATTTCATAACGTTAAGGGACTCAGGAATGCTTTACTTTGCTCTAATAGATTCTGTTCTCAGATATGGCATGACTGCTTACGGATCAGCTTCAGAAACCCATTTACTACCTGTATTCCGGCTTCAAAAACTTTTTATTAGAATAATACTAAAACAGCCGAATCGTGAAGAATCGGCTCCGCTTTTTAAAAAACTTAATATCTTAATTTTCCTGCATGTATAAATTCATAGGCTTACAGAGAATTTACGCAGGAAAACATAATTTATCGCCTATAGAGCATGGTCTTAACACTAGATCAGCTCAACAAAACTTATACTTAATTCCGAGAAAGCATACTACGATGGGCCAAAAACATTGGCTCTATGTAGCTGCAAGTAACTACAATCAGTTACCTTTCATATTAGAACTCTAAATCAATAAATATTTTACTAAATTTATAAAAAGTATGTTCATAAAAAATTATTAAAATAAAATAATTTATTTAAAATTAAATTTAAAATAAAATAATTTATTAAAATTATTAATTTAAAATAAAATAATTTATTAAAATTATATTTAAAATAAAATAATTTATTAAATTATTAATTTAAAATAAAACGTTTTTGTAATTAAAAACAAAATAGTAATGTAAATATTATTATCGCTATAATTCATAAATGGAAGTAATACTGTACATAGTCTATACATTTTATAATTATCATGGTTAAACATTTTATTATATCTTTTACACCTGTGCCATTATTTGTAATTTTATCTTTTAATAGACAATAATGTTTGTGGTCTAAACACTCCTCCCCACAGCGCAGAGCTTCAGTGGCTCTTTTGTGGGGAGAATATTCCTATCAATCACAGTGTATATTATTATTTTTATTGCTATATATATGTCCTTTTTGATTGTACATTTTTTATATTTTAGTTTGTTAATAAAGGATTTTTCTTTAAAAAAAAAAAAAAAAAAACTTCATTTCATTTATGACACAGGGCAGGTGAGACCTGATCTCAAAACATTTAGCATGATTTAAGCAGTAGAAAGAAAAGGTTGCTATCGAGATGGCTGTAATATCAACAGGTGTATGACTTTCATGTTGCAATGATATGACAGACATTGCAACACTGTTCTCTGCAGTCTTGTTTCACTGCTCTCGTCACTACTATCAGGCTCTTATTACAAGCTTTTATTACCTTGTATCCCGACTAAGCTAATAACATTCGTATAAAGATGTCGTTTGAAATAATAAATATAAATGCATAACACATTAAAAAACATGAAGCACTCTATAGAACTAAAATCATAAATCGGATAAAAAAAGTTAGTAAAACAAAGAAAACAAAACAAAACTAAGAGAAATGTAATGTCTGTTGGAAAATACTATCAAAAGAAAAATTAGTTTAGAAAATAAATCATAACCTGTAACACGTATGCTATAATAAAGTTAAATATATAATGAATCAATATAATTGTGCGAGAGACACCTAGGAAATGTAACAAGCAAAATGCAAATGCTACATCTGGGAACTGTTCCATCATTCGACATTCGTCTCATTGATGGCTCGACATAATGTCATGTCCACTCTGTTTCGTTACGTCTAACTCATCAGGGCGCCGACAGAGCCTGAACTCACTCTGACCTTCAATTAATTCCGAAGAAATATAATGTGAAGTACTTACCAGAGACGAGCGGTGCTCTCTTACCCGCCATCATGCATGCAAGCAAAACATATATCATTTGATACTACCGAGTTTGCAACACAATGAATAGTTGACACAATATATTGTGCGAGAGACACCTAGGAATGTAACAAGCAAAATGCATGCTAACATCTGGGAACTGTTCCATCATTCGACATTCGTCATCATTGATGCTCGACATATGTCATGTCCACTCTGTTTCGTTACGTCTAACTCATCAGGGCGCGACAGAGCCTGAACTCACTCTGACCTTCAATTAATTCCGAAGAATATAATGTGAGTACTTACCAGGAGAGGCGGTGCTCTCTTACCGGCCATCATGCATGGCAAGCAAAAACATATATCATTGATACTACCGAGTTTGCAACACATGAATAGTTGACACAATATAATTGGTGCGAGAGACACCTAGGAAATGTAACAAGCAAAATGCAATTGCTAATATAGCATTGCATTTTGCTATTTGCTAATAAGCAAATAGCATTGCATTTTTTGCTTGTTACATTTCCTAGGTGTCTCTCGCACAATTATATTGTGTCAACTATTCATGTGTTGCAAAACTCGGTAGTATCAAATGATATATATAATGAATCATTATATATATTATCATTTGATACAACCGAACTATGCAAAGCATGAATAGTTGACACAATATAATTGTGCGAGATACACCTAGGAAATGTAACAATTAAAATGCAATGCTACATCTGGGAACTGTTTCATCATTCGGCATTCGTTCATCATTGATGGGCGACATAATGCATGTCCACTCTGTTTCGTTACGTCTAACTTATCAGGTCGCCCAAAGAGCCTGAACTCACTTTGACCTTCAATAAAATTCCGAAGAATATAATGTGAAGTATTTACCGAAGACGAGTGGAGCTCTCATCATGCTTGGCGAGAAAAACATATATCATTTGATACAACCGAGTTTTGCAAAACATGAAAAGTCGACACAATATAATTTTGCGAGAGACACCTATGTTTTGCTTGCCAAACAGGATGGCGGTATGAGAGCAACAGAGAACTAGCTTCTCTAATCATAAGAATGTAGTAGTTACTTTGTTTTGAATAAATTGAGCATCGCAACGAGATCTTATTAATTTTATACGTTTATTACTATTTCTAGTGAATATCCTTCGGTGAGTATGCATTTATTTGCGTTTATTTCTTATGTAATTTTATAAAGGGTTAAAATCAGATGAGGGAGTTGGAGAGAAGCGAGAATGTGTCTTCTACAAAAACATACAATACCGTGTTCTGCTACCAACTGAAGAAATGAACCATGTTAAGAAATCACGTATAAATAATAATCGGGCATTATCCAAATAAATACCAGTTATACCCAATTAGATCTAATACCAGTTCCAAAGATCAAAATTTATTGGCTATTTGTTTTTTAAAAGCTGGGAAGCCACTGGAAAAACACTGAAAACGTTCACATTTCTCTATACGTATGAATTTTATTAAAATCGTGAAAATAAGTAGAATGAGTATTCATTATAAACATATAATCACTGAAGTATCGTAGGTATATAGAACACAATAATATAACTACTTGAAGTAACGTATTTATATCGAACCTACTACTATATAGAGAACACAATTACGTTGAAGTAACGTATGTATATAGAACACAATAATAATAAACTATTGAAGTAACGTATGTATATAGAACACAATAATTAACTACTTGAAGTAACGTATGTATATAGACACAATAATACGTAACAATGTATAAGAAACAAAATATAACTACTTGAAGTAACGTATGTATATAGAACACAATAATATAACTACTTGAAGTAACGTATGTATATAGAACACAATAAATATAACACTGAAGAAACGTATTGTATATAGAACACAATAATATAACTACTTGAGTAAGTATTATATAGAACACAATATATAACTACACGTATGTATATAGAACACATAATAAACTACTTGAAGTAACGTACGAACACAATAATATAACTACTTGAAGTAACGTATGTATATAGAACACAATAATATAACTACTTGAAGTAACGTATGTATATAGAACACAATAATATAACTACTTGAAGTAACGTATGTATATAGAACACAATAATATAACCTTGAAGTAACGTATGATATAGAACACAAATATAACTACTTGAGTAACTATATAAGACTACATATAGTACTTGAAGTAACGTATGTATATAGAACACAATATAACTTGAAGTAACGTATGTAATATAGAAACAATAATATAACTACTTGAAGTAACGTATGTATATAGACACATATATAACTATACTACTTGAAGTAACGTATGTATATAGAACACAATAATATAACTACTTGAAGTAACGTATGTACATAGAACACAATAATATAACTACTTGAAGTAACGTATGATATAGACTACTTGAAGTACGATGTATAGAACACAATAATAACTACTTGAAGTAACGTATGTATATAGAAACAATAATAAACTACTTGAAGTAACGTATTATATAGAACACAATAATATAACTACTTGAGTAACGTATGTATAAGGTACTAAGTAACAGCAATAATATAACTACTTAAAGTAGCGTATGTATATAGAACACAATAATATAACTACTTGAGGTAACGTTATAATATACCACGCATCTTAGATACATAAAAGTTTTTTTCCGTAAAAAACTTTGTTGAACAAAATATTAAAGTAAAAAAAAAAACAACGACGAAATTTTCCAAACTACAAGGCTGTAAAATTTAAATTTATATTGCAATTTTTTTTTCATGGAGCTTTTTGCTAAAACCTTTCTCTGTTTCTACAGGCTCATTAAAACTCTTTTATATTTTTTAAAGTCTTTAGAGAAAAACCAACAAAAGCCATTAGAGGAAAATCTCATTTAATACCATTCAGAGCTCCCCTCCTTCCAGACCATATTAACCCACAGTTTCCTTATAAGTATTATACTTAAAATGTAATTAAAAGAAAAAAATAATTGTAAAATGTAGTTAAAAAGTTTGTTGTGGAAAAACCAATAAAGATTAAAATAAAAAGATTTCTTGGTTTGTATTACATCCATGGGGTGTCTCAGGGGCTCCATCTAGCTCCCTTCCTTCTCTATGAGGCCCCGCCGACTCCATGGCATAAACAAGCATTAATTAACAATTACAGCCGGCTTTCTTTTCCCTTTCATTGCGTAAGATTTTGTGGAGATTACACAAACAAAAGCTTTTTTTCTTCAATAATACTTTTTTCTTTTATTCAAATTAGGGTTTCTTTTAAATTATTTTAATCGTTATTCCAATGATTTTTCATGAAGTATTTTATTCTTCTGGAATTAAATTAACTATTTTGTAACCATTTTCTAGAAATTATGCTACTTAGTTTTAAAACATGTTTTAATTATTTTCATTTTTGATTTATCTTACATTGATTTGTGCAAATTTGAATAATACAGAGAATATACATAGAAATATATATGTATTTATTCAGTATGTAGAATTAGTGAATAAAGAAATACTTAGAAAAATATAACTATACAAATAAATAATACTGGGACTGATTTGAGAGTAGGTAGGAGATTACTTTCAGGTGACACATGGTTAGACAGAAATATCGCGACACCGTGCAACTCATTGCTTTCTTAGCGACTGCAACTTCCATTCTTCACATTTCCTTTATTTCCAAATTGCTTTTTCTATTTCTCGTCTCTAAAATATTTTTTTCCTCACAGAAAGTAATATTTGCACGAACAATTTGAAGAAAAAAAATAATTTTACAATTTTTTTGAGCCGAATAAAATGATTTAGGAAAAGTTGGTTGTATCGAGCCCTGCTCGAGTTTCTCTCTCCGACAATGATACTCATTTATTATTTACACTAACAACACCCAGTAAGAACTGCCAGCTCCAGATGTTCATCTCATTCAATTGCATTATTATTTTTCATTAATAATGAAAAAAAGTTTAGCGAATATATGATGATTTCAATTTTATAAAATTTTATGTTTGTAATGTATTAAAGAAATAAATAAGACCAATGCTCTTACAGACATAGACAGTCGAGTTCGAATCAGTAAAATGAATACTTTAGGTCCATATGACCCAGGGAGTCGGATTTTAGGACAGTATAGTAATTCGTCACAATACTATGGGTAGTACAAGAAGATTAAAAGTCCGAGTTGAGTAACTTGAGCATTTGCTCCATTATCGAGCACTACTAGTAACTCATTTTGTGTCAATAAACTAAGGGCACTTTTGAGAAAAAAATATGTAATATTTAAGTAATAAAAAGACTATATTTCGCAATCTCACTAAGGCATAATTATGTCTCTAAGTATTAAGAATAAAAATTAGGAACTAAAAAGTATTAAAATAAAAATAAACAATGCTGAATCAAATTGAATAAAGTTTAAGCACAACAATTTGAAAGAAAAGCAAACCTCTAAATAATTACGCATAATTTATTTTTAAATACTTTGATGACTTATTTCTTTTAATTTTTTTTTATTGATTTTTTTTTTTTTCTTAATTGAGCCCGCACAACAAGAACTTAATAAATTTGATAAAGGCTTTGAGTTTGCCGATGAATTTGAAGTTGATAACCAACTAATATTTTTAGATGTAACAGTCATCTAACTACCGACCGGGGAATTAAAAACTAAATGGGTAATTAAACCAGTTAAAGGTAATAGATGTTTAAATTATAAATCTAATCATTTTCCCAGTCAAATTAAAATGCCCATAATTTAATAAAAAGAGTTCCCTTACAGATTCTCAATATATTTATTGATTCCTGAGAAAAGAATTAGCTTATTCAGAAATTACTCGATAACTTTTATCCTTTAAAATTAATAAGATCCCTAAAGAATTCATCTATAAATTCTAACCTCAATTCTTCCAATAATTCAACCTCTAATAATCCTCAACCTCCTAATATTCATTCTTGTAAATCCTCTAGTCTTGCGTATATCAAATGTCTATCCCAAACTATAACAAACTCATTTAAAACTTATGATGTCCATGAACTATGAACTTAAATTAATAGTTCGTTAAAGCGTTGTGCCCATTGACACTTTTGATCAGCATGTTAAGTTTAGTATTTATGCAAAGTTTCAGCGAATTTAGCCGAGCGCCAATTTTCATAAGGATTTTGCGGGGTCCTTTGCCCGGATAAACTTACATTATAATGTATGCTTGTAATAAAGCGATAAATAATTATCTTCCTTACCTAGGATTTGAACCAAGGTCCTAACATTGAGTACTTTGATCGCTTGAATCGACTCCGGACAATTTTTTTTTCAACTCAAAAGTCCTAAAAACATCGAAAACGACTCCTATTTGAAATATGTCGTTTTCCATCCGTAATTTAGGATTTCCAGTAATTGACTTTTTGGCCACTAAGAAATAGTATCGAATCTGGACCGGTTTTATTCGGTTTAGCACACCAAAAACATTTAAAACGACGTCCAACTCGAAATTTATTTTTCAACGACCGTAACTTTGATTTTTGGTAATTTGCCGGTAAGCGCATTTCCTTTGAAAATCTGGAGAAAATAATGTAAAAATTAGTGATGTTATTGCTCGGGTTATGAGGTTTAAAACGGAAACTTTAGCAAGAAACGATTTATTGAGCAAGAAAGCACCCGGCTTGCGATCTACCGCGCCACAATTGATGATGCCCAGCGACAAAGATGAATGAAGATTGAAAGGTCAACTGAGTGAAGATAAGAGACAGTCCTAGGTTAAGTACTTTGCAGTAAATAATCAAACTTTCTCTTTAAGTAAACACTTTCTCCGTTTTCCGTACCTAAACTTTAGCAAGTAGTTACAGTAATAGTATTAAACTATAATTTAATCATAAATAGAAAATAGTTTTTGAAACTAATAATAAAGTTAACAAAGAAAGTTAAATTTATCTATGGCCTGACAGAGTCCTTAAGTCTCTAAGAGGCCTCCATTGTTTTTTCCTCATTTTGAACGTAATTTGATTATAAATGTAATAAATAATCTTTATCAGGAAAAATCGACTGATGACTGGCCTAATATAAAAGAATCGGGTACGGGGTACCTCGGAACTTTTCGTCATCACATCGGATTTGCTACGCTTATCCTACCTACTTAGGACTCGCTTCACTCGTCCTCAAAATATAAAAGTTGTTACATTTATTCAGCAACACGTCTTTAAACTCGCTTCGCTCGTCCTTAAATAGTAAACACATTCGTTCTATTCCCAGCGTCACCCATTCAGGCACTGACCACGCTCGATGCTGCTTAACTTTTATAACACACCAAAACTCATGGATATACTTGCTGTATTAAAACAAAACACACTTTACTTGACACAAAAATATACTTGTACCTAATATCTAAACCATTGAAATGTTTTCCGCTATTTTACAATATTAACGAACACAAATCATTAAAAAATTAAACTAATGCTGATAATAAGACAAAACGTGGCACATATGTTAGTCCTATAAATGTCTACGTGCGTGCCAAAGCTCAATCTGTTCGTATCATATTTCCTCGTTTTATGAGTTTTTAAATTTATTTTTCTGAGTTATTATTGCGGGTTAATGCCGTCATTAAAAATATTTTTCGAAAAGCACAACTACAGCAGTAGATTGATTTTTTTTACAAAGTTTCATCTCTCTAGCATAAATACACTGGGAGCTACGATGATAACGCACACACACATACCACATACAGACAGACTACTTTGCAAAAACCTCTCAGGAGGCCTTAAAAACACCTGACACGGATATTTCCGGTAACATCCCGGTTACGGATTTTTTTGCAAACACAATACTTTTCCTATATACCTACGGTATAAATGAGGAAGAATACAAATATTATGGACTTAATCCTTCTTAAAAAATCCGGCTTACGTCATTTTGATCCAATTATCTGAATGTCCTGCAGGGATGTATTTCTGAACATAATTGATTGAGAGTTAAAAGTAGAACCATAAAGTGTATCCTGTATGATATTATACGTGCTTATTTTACAATTTCTTGGTCTGATAGACTATTTTAATGTCCTTTGTGGAAAGCCAAGGACCTTGTATCAAGGATATGACGGACTAAGTCAATGTCCTGACGATTTCTATAAATAACTTTAATTTTGAGAAAAGAATTGCTTTTGTAATATAACCTGCTATTCGTCCTTGTAATTTAGCCTGCGATAAATTTCAGTTAATCTCTATTCTTTACTATCGCAATCCGAAACGTTTGTGGGGTCTTTTTGTTTCCCAAACGACAACCCCTTATTTCTAGATCCCAATATTAAGCATAATAGGAAATAATTTTTATCAATATACTAATAATTGAGATCAATATACTAAAATATTGATCTGTTAGAAAATTGAATTATCTTATATCACATTCTTTAATTTCAAAGAAAACTATGATAACTCTTAAGATATTTGGAATTTTTAAGGAAATCTATGATAATAAAGTTAAAGTTACTAAATAAAAACAAATTAATTCCTGTTTCAAGCAACGAAGTTTAAAGTTTGACTTGCCTGACAAAATTTGAATTAATGAAGATAATTAAAACCTAGTCTGACAAAGGTAATTCGCTTCTGTCGAACAAAAACATGTTCTAAGTTTTTTTATAGAATATATAAATCCACCCTTCCATCTCTGAAATTCCTCGGTCAGAGATGAACTTAAAATTATTTATGAACAATATGCGGCTTCGAAACTTGCGTGAAACAATATGAACTTGTATATGAGGAAGGAAATGAAATTTTTGAAAGGCAGATATTATTAGAATTATAGAAATGATCTCGACCCGAGTATATATGATATTATGTTATATCGAGTCCCACCTCTAGAATAGGAGGCATCAAATTAGCATGATTTTCCCCTTCATCTTCATAATATTATAAAATTTCTTTGATATTATTAAAAAAAATAAATTAATTTAAGCAATTTCACCACTAAATTATAAATAAATAAAAGCCCTTTCAAGTGTTTATAATGATTCCATTCAGTCCCGAAAATTAAAAAAAAATCAGTTTTTCCGGCCTCTGGTTTCGTGAGGGGCTTTCGATATTTTTATTTTAAATTTGAATTTCCCTTTCATTATTTCGGACATATGGAGATAGATGAAAAGAATGACCTCCTCTGAGTTTTACCGCCCAAGTGCTTTAAAAATACTTTTCTCCAAAAACAATTTATTGTTTAAAAAAAAGAAGACATTAGTCTTTTAAATATGATGACGTCGTATTTTAAAAAAAAACTAAAAGACTTGGTTGTTGTGACGTCATTAACGCCACTAGTGTCATCTAACTTTTAAAAAATCTGTGGAATCAATAAGACTAAGTGAAACAAACATGGTAACTCACCTAAAACCAAAGTAACAGTAAAAAAAATCGTTTGCCGTTTTTATTGTTTTTCGTTTCAACCCGGTTTGGAGTTAATGCAACAACTTTAAGTGACCAAATAGAACACATTCCGGCACGGAGGTCCGCGTATCGGGCGAATTTTTCGATGTTCCGTGCTTAACACTCCATTTCTTACTTAGGGTTCTGGTTTATGCTTTATAACTTGAGCAGTTACTCAATTATCAAGCAATAATCGTAACTCGTTTTTTTTCTGTATTTTTCAAAGAAAATAAGCATGATCATGCTATTGGTTATACAAAGCTATGCCTCTAAAATTAACAGTGCGCACAATTATTTGCACTAGTTTAGTGTTAGCTTAAAGGCCTTTTATTAGTTAGTGTTATTCTTTAAAGGCCTGTTTATTCTTACATAAAGCATAAACCGGAACCCTTAACAAGAAATGGATTTTTAATCGCGGACACACTCATTCCCAAGGAAATTCGCACAATTTTTATGAAGTCATAAACTTATATAATATAAATAAAACGATAAAAAAATATCGTCCTCACAAGGATTCGAACCTAAGTTTCCTGGATTTAAGTACCTTTAGTGCTCTTAACAACTCTGAACTAATTTCATTCAACTCAAAAACGTCTCTCCTTGATAAATGATGATAACCAATCGTTCTTTAGGTTTTCGGTAATTAACCGCCTTTTCGATTTTTCGTTCACTTTAAGTGGTCTGTATCTTATATATGGTCTTTAAATGGTATATATATATATAATATATATATATATATATATATATATATATATATATTATATTCTATACGTTTATATGGGACACGATAACTTTCGAATGCTTTTTCAAATATTATTCTTGGTACAAAAATCAACCTCACTAATATACTAAACCCTATTGGTTTTGAAATATATGTGACGTCATTATCCCACAATAATGACTCAGCTAAAAGTTAAAAAATGAGAACTTTAAAAAGTTTACATCAGGGATTTTTAAAGAATTAAATAAATTATCAGCAATAGTTCTGGCTGATAATGAGGCCACGAAGCGGCCAAGATAATACGAGGCCCATGGCCTCTTATTTTAGGGCTCTGAGTCAAAAATATAAATTAATACGGAGTCAATTACAGTGCTTAGTGGAGTCTATTTCAAAGTAATGCCTGACTTCGAAATCATGGAACAATCATGGAAACAATTTTTAATTTAATAAGAAAATGACTCAGGCACGTTGGTACACCAGTCGGGCAAACTTCATTTAAATGCGCGCTTCCTTTAGGAGGACGAGCAAAACGAGTCGCGCTACAGATAGTATTGTAATAGCAGATTAAAAGTAAATTAGCCATCATCAATTCATTCTCGCACTACAAACAGTGATTAGTGGCAAATAGGTAGTAGCTTAGCTTTTATCAATTCATTACCGCACTACAAGCAGTGATTAGTGGCAAATCGGTTGTTGCTTAGCTTTTATCAATTCATTCCCGCACTACAAACAGTGATTAGTGGCAAATCGGTTGTAGCTTAGCTTTTATCAATTCAACCCCGCACTGCGTACAAGATATCTTTTCGCTAAGAACGTTAAGTTTTATTGATGCAATATCGGAGATAGCTTAGCTTTCACTTACCAACCCGGTATTATTTGCAGTATCTATGCACACCGCACAACGTACAGTGTACGGTGGCAAAACGGAAGTAGCTTAGCTTTCATTGATTTACCTCGCTGGACTTACAATGTTTTGGTGTTTTGGTGGCAGGCAAAGAAAATATTTCACTAAAAAGATTTTACAGAAAATTTATTCTGAAAACTCTGTTAAAATAGGAATAAAACTTGCCTATCTACTGAATAAACACTAACGTAGGAGTCCAATAGAGCAACTTAATTATGAGTTTGTTTATTTAAAATGATAACCCTGCCTTGGGGCGGGGGGGAGGTTAAATTATCGAATTAATATAGTTCTAGATTTTTAGAAATCTAAGAGAGCATTTATACGATTAACATTTTAGGTGGAAATAAAAATAGATGTTATTTAAAAATACTGTGCAAGTTGTTACTAATTAAACCATTTTAATTATTATTTTATCATACACGGGTTTCAATAGAAATATAATGTTAAGTGTTTTCTTTTTTTTTTAATATTTGTTAAAATATTTCATTAACGTTTAATTTACTTGCGAGAGACTCAGAATAAAATTATATTAAGAGTATAAATTATAAGTTAGAGTGTTATTGTAATGTGAGGAGAGATAAGTATTATTAGTAAGCACGTGTGACCGCCCAGACATTTCTATAACTTAAACAAGTATTATTTTAATATTGCTGAAATAAATTGTTCACTATCTTTTAAATGTGTTTGTTATATCACCTTAAATAGTTAAACTTTATTTTCTCGCCAACTACCAATAATTTGAAAATATTAAGAGTCAATTGATTTTATTTTAATTTAGACTCTAGAAAATATGTAAAATGTTTTAAAATTGAAAAGTTTCAGTGAGGCTGTATAAAGTAAATCAGGGTTCTGTTTCTTATGCATGGAATCCTTCTAATGATAGTTCGATAACTGACCACGGAGCGCCCATGTAGCCTTGTTTTTTGTTTATTTAGGATCTCTATATAGTCTCTATTGTGCTCTTTATAACTCCCCTGTCTCCTCACAAGAGCTATTCATATAAAACTCGACTCAGATACCCTTATTCTCCTTATGTTAAACTTATAAAAAATGTATATTGTAATTATTCGTTACAAATCTCCTCGTCTGCTTTACGCTTTTATTTTAGCTAAAGTCATTCTTGAGTACATGAATATAAAATGAAACGCAATCTAAATACCGTCAAAAGTGTGTTCTCTCGAGGCGAATTGGAAGGATAACGACTTTGGCACTCGAGGACTAAAGGTTTAAGTCAATTTAATAGTATAGTCTATAGGCTTGCAGAGGAGTACTATTAAGATACCATTGTAATCTGGGGGAAAAATAAGACAAAAAATTAAAAGCAAGGTAAGCTCAAGGTTGTGATTTCTCCTGAAGTGGTGTCATAAAAACAAAAATATGATGAATGCTGCAAGGATTCTTCAATCGCTATTAAATGGGCGTCATGGCGGGAGTCGAACCTCGCAGACATATCCAAAATCCGTTTCAAAGGTTCTTAATAATGAAAAATTCGTTTTGCGAAACTTCTAATATCTAGGCTAAAATTATCTCCCAGTGCTCATCTCTTCCCCTAGCTGACCTTCTCTATAACCCATCCCTAATATTCATCTCCAATCTATTACTTTTTTTGACAGGCCCTCCTAATGAGAAATTAAGACGCCAAGCATATTTATTTGTATTTACCCAACATACATATGTATATTTTTTTTCTTTTTTGGACTTGCATTGTACAAGAAAGACAAAACCCTTCAAACCCAACTTCAAACCAATTTCTTTTGTGACTATTTTTTATGTTTTCCCTTTAATACGATTATTGAATTAAATTAGTAGATCTATATTTTTTTCAAATTTTATTTATTTAATTTTTCAGTTTTCAATTTTTTTAACGTGACAGATCTTATTGTTTGTTAGCTGTTTCTCCCTCTCTTTTTCTATCAGTTCTCCCTTTAGATTATTTTATACTTTTGTTAAAAACAGACAAACTTTTAATTTAAATAATAATACAAATTAATTTTCTATTAATGTTAGCCCATCCGGGATAACCTGTCTTTGGTCAGGATATAACTTGCATTTCAAAGAAAATTCGCCCGGCTTTCAGACCTCCGTACCAGAATTTTTATTATTTCTGATTATTTCTTTTTGAGTTTTAATGCTTGACCTTAGGGTTTTGGTTTTAATAGTTTTAGTTTAATTTAGTTGAATAGTTTTTTTAGTTTTAATAGTAATTGTGTTTTTTATATTTTTTTTTCTAATAAAGCCTCTTAGGAAGACTTGGTTCCCTGGTCCATTGATTAGGTTTTTGCTTATTTAAGTAAATCTGTCGGACAGCAATCTTCTATTCATTATGTATTATTTGGTCAACAGTTCATAATTCATTTATTTCATATGGTTGTATAATGTTTTCATTTTTTACACTAATGTAAAAAGTAACACTAATAAATATACATTTTCTCCGATATCTTTTTAAGTAAAATAAATAAAGGCATCAAACGATGTTTACTTGGAATATATGTCTTGCTCGTTCCGGCTCTGTAATATACTGTACACGACGAAAACATTACAGTTATGACTTGTGACAATTTAATTATTTAAAAGTAAATGGCGACCAAAATTGAAATAATTATACTGAGATTATTTTTTTCGTTTATTGGTGGCAAATTTAAACTCTCTAGCATGAACACACACACTCAAAAACGCATCCACGCAAAAAGAGAGACATACATACATTCACACACACACAAAGGAATCATGATAAACAACTCAGATGGCCATGAAGCGCCTAATGGAACTTATTTTATAATAATGATTGATTATGATAAAATATTGGTTTTGGATTTTCTGGGTGAACGCAATATTTTTTTTATATTCCTCAAATACTAGTTAAGGAAAAGTAAAAACTTAATTGTTTCTTTTTAATTATTTTTATTCAAGAGAAAACTACAAGTAAGTTTGGTATGGTCTGGATGAAAAACAAATACGGCCACGCTTTCCCCTCCGCATCTCCTTGGATTAATATTATTTTAAACTTTTCACGTAAAAGCAACTTGCAAAACACAAATTTTTCTAAAATATAAATTTAAATTGAACTCAAAAATGAAAAGTTTAATTAAAGATAACCATACAGGGAAAATAACCTGCATTGCTATAAAATCTGCTTCAACAAAACTTATTATTTAATTTTATATCATCGGGTTTTATTAGATTATAATAGTTTTATTTAATTCTATATGTAATTTTGTATTGAAATAATTTTATTTAATCAGGTTATTGTAGAGACGAATTTTGAAAAAACGCCATATGAAAGACATGTTTTTTTTGTTTCCGAATATTAGAGGGAACGTATTGAAATAGAGAAAAATGTAAGTCGAACTTGTTTCATTAAACGTCCAGGATTAAGTACCAAATGATCTCACAACTATCAGCTAAGCCCATCCTGAATTCAGTACCTGATAATCCCACAACTATCAGCTAAGCCCATCCACGGTAACCAGTCCTTGGTCAGGATATAACTTGCACTTCAATAATAAAAAAAAATGGTGTTTTTTACTAATCATCCATTATGCCGTAGGTATGGAAATAGAATTATTTTTTTGCACTACAATTTCGAAACTGGAAATTCAACTAAATTATCTGCGGCAAGTTTCTGTTTCCAATTTACATTTCTGTAAATTTTAAAAAGTCAAACAAAAAAAATGTTACAATTTAAAATTTTTGGATTGAAATTCTTCCGCACTTTACAAGGGATTTTTTAAAAGATTAATTTTTACTAATTGTCAAATATTTTATCTTCAAGGGCACTTATATTTCCTGGTAGTAAGTTGTACAGCTTTAGCCCTGCTTGCATTGAATTATATTTAGCTGTTCTTGTCACTGTATTTGTTAATTACTATATGATTTGTCTGCCTTGTATAGTGAGAATGAATGTTCTCTTCTTTAGTTAGACTTGATCTAAAACTTTGATTGTTATTTAAAAGCTGATAGCAGTATAGAGAATAAAAAGTAAGAATTTCATGAGTCTGAAAAAAATTGTTACAAGATGTTTTGTAGGCTAGATTTAAGATAACCCCTATTACTTTCTTTTGGAATGAATAGTCTACTCGCATGAAATGGAGCTCCCCAAATCATTGTGCCGTAAGATATTAAACTAAAAAATGAGCAAAATAAACTATTTTAAAAGAATTTTGGGAGAGGGAGCATGAAACTTTCTTGAGCATATAAATGCTTGTGCTTAATCTTTTAGCTAAATAGCCAATATGAGGTTCCCATGATAATTTGTTGTCAATATATGCCTACAAATTTAAAAGAGTTTAAGCTGTTATCCTTGAAATTAAATCTAATATTTTTGGTGTCATTATTATTAAGTTTTACTTAATTGGCCTTGCACCAGTCATTTAAAATGTTAAGAGCTATTGGCTGAAGCTCAAGCAAGTCGGATGAGTTTTGGATGAAAAATTACTCCATATTCATCAGCAAAAAGAAAAGCAGCAGCTACTAATAAACGTAGGGCAAGTCGTTAATATAAATAAGAAATAATATAAGACCTAATATATCCTTGTCTAACACCGTGTATAATGCTTTGTAAGGTTGAACAGAAGCCTCCTATGTCTATCTATTGTTGCCACCCTTGTAAATATAATATCAAGAAATTTATCATTGTCTCGTCTAATCCGTAGTAAGCTGATTTCACCCTTAATATCTCAATATAAAAGCTGAAATTATTTGTTCGAGATCATAATTTTCCATACATTTGTTAATAAACCTAGTGACAGCTTGCGTAGTGTTCATTCCTTTCTATAGCCATACTGATGTTCGTAAAGAAGTTGATTTGTTTCTTTACAATTATGGTTTTAACACATATCTCTATAACTTTTGCTAGACAAGGGATGAGAGATACAGGACGGTAATTACCGTACTCGTTTTTACTACCACTTTTATGTATTGGAATAACCCTTGCTATCTTCAAACAGTTGGGAAATATACCTTGTCGAAAACTTTCGTTAGTTAAATAAGTTAAGGGTTCTGAAATGCTTGATCCTAAATTTTCAAGAGATATAAAAATTAATACCAAAAGCATCGTTACTTTTAGAGTTTTTCAGTGTTACTATGATTTTGTTAACTTCTTCCGCTGTGACGGGGTTCAACTTTAATATGGTTAGTAACTTTGGGGATAAAGTTCAGATAGTGTGCAAAATGTCTTTTCACTCTTGGTTATGCTACAAATTATACTGTTTATGAAATTATAAAATAATTATTAAAGCCCTCAGGGGTTAATTTGTTAGAAGGAGAGTTTAATGGTGTTCGTTTATTTTTATTAGTAGCAGTGGAGTTAATAATTTGCCAAACTTGTTTGGATTTATTGTTTGACTTTTTTAACTAATTTCTCATAACATTTTATTTTGCCTTTGGTCAAGGATCGAGTGTGGCTTTATTGAATTGTGGAGCGAAATTGTTTTGATGAAGGCACTCATGAAGCTGTTTATATGACAGGTAAACATCCTCTTAGCTACAAGTTAAGAATCAAACCAAGCATTTGATTCTCTTAGATTTACTTTTTATCTTAAAACTGCCCCAGGGAATATTGTTATCTATATGAAGGTTGAAAGTTTTTAAAAATACTTCATATTTATCATTTAAAGAATAATTATACATAGGCACCCAATTAACAAAACTTAATGAATAATCGAGAATCGGTAGAGAGGAGTGTCTCAGGACTCTTTCCACAAGTTTAGGAGCAGGTCTGTTAGTTTTCAAATTTATAGCCTGTATGTAATTGATAGTATCTGAAATTAGTGATCACTCAGACCAAACTTAGTTACTTTGATCAATAAATATTTAGAAATATTTCCGATATTATATTGTCTATACAAGTAGCAGTGGGGCCTTCGTTGCATATTCTTGTTGGTTCTCTGATCGTTATTTTTAATTTACAGGTATTAATAATATCTTTAAACAGTTTAACTAGGGTTTTATTACTTAAACAATCAAAGATTAAAATCACCTGCGAGAACAGGTGAGTAATTAGGCTTTACTATCGGATTTAAAATATTCTGTAATATTATTAGAAATTCAGGGAAATTAGTTGATTGAGGGGGTCTGTAAAGGCAACATATGACTAGTTTTGCATTGGGTACCTGCACAGCACAGCATTCTATTATATTTTGCTTAGACATAGTCGTAACTTTAGTAAGTTCATTGGATTTTATATTATTTTTAGCAAATATAATTGATCCACCACCTCTACAAATGATTCTGCAGATAGAACTAGCTATGTAATGAGAGGAAGGTGTGTACAAATGTTTAATATCATCTCTAAGCCAATATATCATAACTATTTCCAGTTAAAACTATGTCTAGAGCATTGTTTTGGTGCAATACTGTAAACGATTTATTAGGTTTTATTTTGCTGACATCAGCTATACTATAATTGTTACCGTTATGATTAGTTAGATGGATACTATTCTTAAAAGGGTCATTACCTCTAGAATCAGCAATGAAAACTCTCGAACGAAACAAAATTTAGCCAATTGCAAGATGTTTGTTACCAGGTCAATTTTTTGTTAAAAAAATTATGACGTTATGAAAAAAAAATTTTAAAAAATTTGAACGGCAAACTCTTTTTATCTGTTTTAGAACAAAAGTTGATATACTTCAAACAGCAGCATGGTTAAGAAATAACCGGAATGTCATGATGTTGATATCAACAATTAATGTTTATATCATCAGTTAATGATGATGTCACATTAATGTTGATATCAACAGTTAAGGTTGACATCAACAGTTAATGTTGGTATCAACACTGAATGTTGATATCTAGTATCAACTTTCATAAAATTAAAGGCAGTTTCCTAGAAAAAATAACATTGCGGTTTGCTTTAATTTAACTTTTTAGAGTTATCGAAAGTAGTAACTAATTACCATATTTGGGTCGTAAATTAAAAAAATATTCGAATGAACTCGTGCGTTTCATCTCACTGCAAGTAAAGAGCATTTTAAAAAATGAAAGGCCATGTTTTCTCCAGAATATAATGAATGCAATGTTGGTCATTTGAAATGTTGGTCCCAGTAGACAGTAAAATCTTCTAATATGTACACCTGTGTATAATGTCCATCAGGTCAATGTAACCATTCTCGACATGTCTTGAAGCATCAGTGATTTTGTATGTATATTTTACCCTGATCTGTCCCCAGGGTACTTCGATCAGTCTAATATAATACGTTGAAAATATATATTATTTTCAAGTCGAGTCCGAATATGGATTGAACCAGCACATAAGAGGAACCTAGAGGCAAACACTTTACCTCTGCACTACCGCGGTAGCCTTGTGTTAGACCTCTCGTCTACCTACAATAGTAAATACTCTTTAATAAGGATGTAAAGCATAATAAAGGCTTTTATTAAAAGCCTGATTTTAGGTTATTTTCATTTTTAAAGGGCGAGCGAAGCGAGGATGAGAGTAGAGAATCCTGTATGGTGAGAAAAAGTCGTGACGTACCCCGAAGTCGATGTTACTACCTTTACTGTGTTCATTACTACTATTACTACTAATCCTGCACACGCACAACTGGTTTGTCCAACTGGCCAATCCACCCTGATCCTATTAGCACTGAACTTATTTCATCTCGGAAAAAAAGTTTAATGTAAAAATTTAATCAAAGTTAAACAAACAGTTTTCCAGAAAAGGGAGAAAGTTTTTTGTTTCGAACACATATACGATTGAGAGTGGGAGGATCAATTGGAGGAGAGAGAGAGAGGGAGGATCAATTGCACTATGCATGTATGTTCCTTATCAAAATCCTACACATACTCATACACCTCTCAAAACCTAAGCAAGATGAAATTCTATCGCTAAACAAAACTTCATGCTTGGGATCGCCATTAGTGATTTTTGTGAATAAATTCAGTGAGATACTAAAATTGTACCTCTTTTATGTCTTTTTTAGATAAATCCTTTTCTTACGTCTAGTTTGAAAGCTGTCTGGGTAAGATTGTAAAAATTTAATCACATTATATGGGAAAAATATTTCCAGCTTAGACTGGACGGGAATGCCGGGACTCATCATATAGATATGTCATTTGTTTGAGTATGCAATATATACTTATATTTATCTTAAGTGATTTTTTGTTGACTCAGGGATAAAGTTTAAAATAAGGATAAGGATAAGTCCGAAAATAAGTAGCGAGCCCGTGAGAGCTTTCCAGTGGGACTTAACAACTTCGTAGACTCTTATAGAAAGCATGTTAAGAGAGAAGGAAATATTCTTGGTGATAAAAAGCATTTCTTTTATATCATATGGTTTTAACGCGAATTTTATGAGAAACAATTTTAATAGCAAAGCAAATCACGTTCTAAATTTATTATAACTTAGTTAAATATGTTGCTGTATCAACCGTTTTCCTACCTGCCCTGGTCATATTAATTCTATGAGTCTTTGCATGAAGACCACAGGGTTATTTGGGAGTCTTGTACTATTCAAATTGTTATAATGTAACATGCTTTTAATAACTTTAGAGCTTTTTTGGACTATTACAAATTTAATATCAATTAAATTAATGAAGACTTTAGTCCTTATAAAAATTTATTGAAAATAAATTGTTGAAGAGCTTTCGCCCAGGGATCCTGAGCTTCTTCAGTTCTTAAAAAATGACAAAAATGAAAAAGTTGAAAATAATAAAATTTTGAATGTTTTTTTATGTCATGTGTCTAAGTAAATAAATTTAAAATGAAGTTACAAAAAGATAAATTTCCTTATGAAAATTTATTTTCAATAAATTTTCATAAGGGCTAAAGTCTTCATTAATTTAATTTATATTAACATGCTTTTTGTAAAAAATAATACCAATGAATCCAGTTTGTTACAGGCAGGGTGAATAGTTTAACTACCAAGGGAAATTTCATTACCAAACTTGAGTTTGTGTTTCACGTCAGGGCTTGTTTTGTCTTACAGGATATAGTTGGTTTATAGTTTAGTGAAGTTTCCTAACTGCCTTGGAAATGGGATGAGGTTTGGTCTAGCCCAGGGGCGACCCCCCCCCCCCCCAGTGAAGGGGCTAGTCTAGAGTTGCCAGGTGTGGTCTCAAAGTTCTACAGGAGGTGAATAAAGGCTACTAATTGTTTGGAAAATTTACCCTCACCTCCCATTTAATAGAGTTTAACCCGACTATATAATTTTTTTTATTGAAATCTCGCTCGATAAAACCGTGCCCTGGGAACAGTATTTATAGATTTAGTAGTTTTTATATTAGAGAAGATTCGGCAGCAAGAATTTCTTTATCAAAGATCGAAGAGAGCCCATCAAGCATAGGCTATAAGAAAATTTAATATTCATGCACCAAGCGAATAATAGACTATAATATACCGAGTTGATGAATGGTAAGCAACACTGAAGAGATCATATCTTATAAGAGTCGGAAAAAATATAATGTTTTAACCCAGGTTTAATGTAAATGTTAGAGTTTATTTAAACTTATAATGCGAGTTTATTCTATTATATAATTTATTGTATTAATTTAGTATGTAGAGTACCTATATTTAAATATTTGTTGTGTTTAGGCACTCTATATAGTATTAAGTAAAATGTTACATAAAGGGCCAAATGTATACATGTGACTTATACATGTTACCATCGGTTTGGCTGACAAATTAATTAGATGTTAGACCTTAATTATGTATAAATTATTCATAAGTTATAATTTCAGCAGACAAATATTTTGATTATAATACTGAGTTTATCTTAATTATAATGTATTGTTAAGTAATACAACTTCAATAGATATAGAATCTGCTAAAAAGAACTCAAGAAAGAAAGTAAAGCAGGGTTCTGTTTCTTATGCATGGAATAGATTAATGATAGTTCGATAACTGACCACGGAGCGCCCATGTAGCCTTGTTTTTTGTTTATTTAGGATCTCTATATAGTCTCTATTGTGCTCTTTATAACTCCCCTGTCTCCTCACAAGAGCTATTCATATAAAACTCGACTCAGATACCCTTATTCTCCTTATGTTAAACTTATAAAAAATGTATATTGTAATTATTCGTTACAAATCTCCTCGTCTGCTTTACGCTTTTTTTAGCTAAAGTCATTCTTGAGTACATGAATATAAAATGAAACGCAATCTAAATACCGTCAAAAGTGTGTTCTCTCGAGGCGAATTGGAAGGATAACGACTTTGGCACTCGAGGACTAAAGGTTTAAGTCAATTTAATAGTATAGTCTATAGGCTTGCAGAGGGAGTACTATTAAGATACCATTGTAATCTGGGGGAAAAATAAGACAAAAAATTAAAAGCAAGGTAAGCTCAAGGTTGTGATTTCTCCTGAAGTGGTGTCATAAAAACAAAAATATGATGAATGCTGCAAGGATTTCTTCAATCGCTATTAAATGGGCGTCATGGCGGGAGTCGAACCTCGCAGACATATCCAAAATCCGTTTCAAAGGTTCTTAATAATGAAAAATTCGTTTTGCGAAACTTCTAATATCTAGGCTAAAATTTATCTCCCAGTGCTCATCTCTTCCCCTAGCTGACCTTCTCTATAACCCATCCCTAATATTCATCTCCAATCTCTATTACTTTTTTTGACAGGCCCTCCTAATGAGAAATTAAGACGCCAAGCATATTTATTTGTATTTACCCAACATACATATGTTTTTTTTTCTTTTTTGGACTTGCATTGTACAAGAAAGACAAAACCCTTCAAACCCAACTTCAAACCAATTTCTTTTGTGACTATTTTTTATGTTTCCCTTTAATACGAATTAAATTAGTAGATCTATATTTTTTTCAATTTTTATTTATTTAATTTTTCAGTTTTCAATTTTTTTAACGTGACAGATCTTATTGTTTGTTAGCTGTTTCTCCCTCTCTTTTTCTATCAGTTCTCCCTTTAGATTATTTTATACTTTTGTTAAAAACAGACAAACTTTTAATTTAAATAATAATACAAATTAATTTTCTATTAATGTTAGCCCATCCGGGATAACCTGTCTTTGGTCAGGATATAACTTGCATTTCAAAGAAAATTCGCCGGCTTTCAGACCTCCGTACCAGAATTTTTATTATTTCTGATTATTCTTTTTGAGTTTTAATGCTTGACCTTAGGGTTTTGGTTTTAATAGTTTTAGTTTAATTTAGTTGAATAGTTTTTTAGTTTTAATAGTAATTTGTTTTTTTATATTTTTTTTTCTAATAAAGCCTCTTAGGAAGACTTGGTTCCCTGGTCCATTGATTAGGTTTTGCTTATTTAAGTAAATCTGTCGGACAGCAATCTTCTATTCATTATGTATTATTTGGTCAACAGTTCATAATTCATTTATTTCATATGGTTGTATAATGTTTTCATTTTTTACACTAATGTAAAAAGTAACACTAATAAATATACATTTTCTCCGATATCTTTTTAAGTAAAATAAATAAAGGCATCAAACGATGTTTACTTGGAATATATGTCTTGCTCGTTCCGGCTCTGTAATATACTGTACACGACGAAAACATTACAGTTATGACTTGTGACAATTTAATTATATTTAAAAGTAAATGGCGACCAAAATTGAAATAATTATACTGAGATTATTTTTTTCGTTTATTGGTGGCAAATTTAAACTCTCTAGCATGAACACACACACTCAAAAACGCATCCACGCAAAAAGAGAGACATACATACATTCACACACACACAAAGGAATCATGATAAACAACTCAGATGGCCATGAAGCGCCTAATGGAACTTATTTTATAATAATGATTGATTATGATAAAATATTGGTTTTGGATTTTCTGGGTGAACGCAATATTTTTTTTTATATTCCTCAAATACTAGTTAAGGAAAAGTAAAAACTTAATTGTTTCTTTTTAATTATTTTTATTCAAGAGAAAACTACAAGTAAGTTTGGTATGGTCTGGATGAAAAACAAATACGGCCACGCTTTCCCCTCCGCATCTCCTTGGATTAATATTATTTTAAACTTTTCACGTAAAAGCAACTTGCAAAACACAAATTTTTCTAAAATATAAATTTAAATTGAACTCAAAAATGAAAAGTTTAATTAAAGATAACCATACAGGGAAAATAACCTGCATTGCTATAAAATCTGCTTCAACAAAACTTATTATTTAATTTTATATCATCGGGTTTTATTAGATTATAATAGTTTTATTTAATTCTATATGTAATTTTGTATTGAAATAATTTTATTTAATCAGGTTATTGTAGAGACGAATTTTGAAAAAACGCCATATGAAAGACATTTTTTTTGTTTCCGAATATTAGAGGGAACGTATTGAAATAGAGAAAAATGTAAGTCGAACTTGTTTCATTAAACGTCCAGGATTAAGTACCAAATGATCTCACAACTATCAGCTAAGCCCATCCTGAATTCAGTACCTGATAATCCCACAACTATCAGCTAAGCCCATCCACGGTAACCAGTCCTTGGTCAGGATATAACTTGCACTTCAATAATAAAAAAAAAATGGTGTTTTTTACTAATCATCCATTATGCCGTAGGTATGGAAATAGAATTATTTTTTTGCACTACAATTTCGAAACTGGAAATTCAACTAAATTATCTGCGGCAAGTTTCTGTTTCCAATTTACATTTCTGTAAATTTTAAAAAGTCAAAACAAAAAAAATGTTACAATTTAAAATTTTTGGATTGAAATTCTTCCGCACTTTACAAGGGATTTTTTAAAAGATTAATTTTTACTAATTTGTCAAATATTTTATCTTCAAGGGCTCTTATATTTCCTGGTAGTAAGTTGTACAGCTTTAGCCCTGCTTGCATTGAATTATATTTAGCTGTTCTTGTCAGACTGTATTTGTTAATTACTATATGATTTGTCTGCCTTGTATAGTGAGAATGAATGTTCTCTTCTTTAGTTAGACTTGATCTAAAACTTTGATTGTTATTTAAAAGCTGATAGCAGTATAGAGAATAAAAAGTAAGAATTTCATGAGTCTGAAAAAAATTGTTACAAGATGTTTTGTAGGCTAGATTTAAGATAACCCCTATTACTTTCTTTTGGAGAATGAATAGTCTACTCGCATGAAATGGAGCTCCCCAAATCATTGTGCCGTAAGATATTAAACTAAAAAATAAGCATAATAAACTATTTTAAAAGAATTTTGGGAGAGGGAGCATGAAACTTTCTTGAGCATATAAATGCTTGTGCTTAATCTTTTAGCTAAATAGCCAATATGAGGTTCCCATGATAATTTGTTGTCAATATATGCCTACAAATTTAAAAGAGTTTAAGCTGTTATCCTTGAAATTAAATCTAATATTTTTGGTGTCATTATTATTAAGTTTTACTTAATTGGCCTTGCACCAGTCATTTAAAATGTTAAGAGCTATTGGCTGAAGCTCAAGCAAGTCGGATGAGTTTTGGATGAAAAATTACTCCATATTCATCAGCAAAAAGAAAAGCAGCAGCTACTAATAAACGTAGGGCAAGTCGTTAATATAAATAAGAAATAATATAAGACCTAATATATCCTTGTCTAACACCGTGTATAATGCTTTGTAAGGTTGAACAGAAGCCTCCTATGTCTATCTATTGTTGCCACCCTTGTAAATATAATATCAAGAAATTTATCATTGTCTCGTCTAATCCGTAGTAAGCTGATTTCACCCTTAATATCTCAATATAAAAGCTGAAATTATTTGTTCGAGATCATAATTTTCCATACATTTGTTAATAAACCTAGTGACAGCTTGCGTAGTGTTCATTCCTTTCTATAGCCATACTGATGTTCGAAAGAAGTGATTTGTTTCTTTACAATTATGGTTTTAACACATATCTCTATAACTTTTGCTAGACAAGGATGAGAGATACAGGACGGTAATTACCGTACTCGTTTTTTACTACCACTTTTATGTATTGGAATAACCCTTGCTATCTTCAAACAGTTGGGAAATATACCTTGTCGAAAACTTTCGTTAGTTAAATAAGTTAAGGGTTCTGAAATGCTTGATCCTAAATTTTCAAGAGATATAAAAATTAATACCAAAAGCATCGTTACTTTTAGAGTTTTTCAGTGTTACTATGATTTTGTTAACTTCTTCCGCTGTGACGGGGTTCAACTTTAATATGGTTAGTAACTTTGGGGATAAAGTTCAGATAGTGTGCAAATGTCTTTTCACTCTTGGTTATGCTACAAATTATACTGTTTATGGAAATTATAAAATAATTATTAAAGCCCTCAGGGGTTAATTTGTTAGAAGGAGAGTTTAATGGTGTTCGTTTATTTTATTAGTAGCAGTGGAGTTAATAATTTGCCAAACTTGTTTGGATTTATTGTTTGACTTTTTAACTAATTTCTCATAACATTTTATTTTGCCTTTGGTCAAGGATCGAGTGTGGCTTTATTGAATTGTGGAGCGAAATTGTTTTGATGAAGGCACTCATGAAGCTGTTTATATGACAGGTAAACATCCCTCTTAGCTACAAGTTAAGAATCAAACCAAGCATTTGATTCTCTTAGATTTACTTTTATCTTAAAACTGCCCAGGGAATATTGTTTATCTATATGAAGGTTGAAAGTTTTTAAAAATACTTCATATTTATCATTTAAAGAATAATTATACATAGGCACCCAATTAACAAAACTTAATGAATAATCGAGAATCGGTAGAGAGGAGTGTCTCAGGACTCTTTCCACAAGTTTAGGAGCAGGTCTGTTAGTTTTCAAATTTATAGCCTGTATGTAATTGATAGTATCTGAAATTAGTGATCACTCAGACCAAACTTAGTTACTTTGATCAATAAATATTTAGAATATATTTCCGATATTATATTGTCTATACAAGTAGCAGTGGGGCCTTCGTTGCATATTCTTGTTGTTCTCTGATCGTTATTTTTAATTTACAGGTATTAATAATATCTTTAAACAGTTTAACTAGGGTTTTATTACTTAAACAATCAAGATTAAAATCACCTGCGAGAACAGGTGAGTAATTAGGCTTTACTATCGGATTTAAAATATTCTGTAATATTATTAGAAATTCAGGGAAATTAGTTGATTGAGGGGGTCTGTAAAGGCAACATATGACTAGTTTTGCATTGGGTACCTGCACAGCACAGCATTCTATTATATTTTGCTTAGACATAGTCGTAACTTTAGTAAGTTCATTGGATTTTATATATTTTTAGCAAATATAATTGATCCACCACCTCTACACATGATTCTGCAGATATAACTAGCTATGTAATGAGAGGAAGGTGTGTACAAATGTTTAATATCATCTCTAAGCCAATATCATAACTATTTCCAGTTAAAACTATGTCTAGAGCATTGTTTTGGTGCAATACTGTAAACGATTTATTAGGTTTTATTTTGCTGACATCAGCTATACTATAATTGTTACCGTTATGATTAGTTAGATGGATACTATTCTTAAAAGGGTCATTACCTCTAGAATCAGCAATGAAAACTCTCGAACGAAACAAAATTTAGCCAATTGCAAGATGTTTGTTACCAGGTCAATTTTTGTTAAAAAATTATGACGTTATGAAAAAAAAATTTAAAAAAATTTGAACGGCAAACTCTTTTTATCTGTTTTAGAACAAAAGTTGATATACTTCAAACAGCAGCATGGTTAAGAAATAACCGGAATGTCATGATGTTGATATCAACAATTAATGTTTATATCATCAGTTAATGATGATGTCACATTAATGTTGATATCAACAGTTAAGGTTGACATCAACAGTTAATGTTGGTATCAACACTGAATTTGATATCTAGTATCAACTTTCATAAAATTAAAGGCAGTTTCCTAGAAAAAATAACATTGCGTTTTGCTTTAATTTAACTTTTTAGAGTTATCGAAAGTAGTAACTAAATTACCATATTGGGTCGTAATATTAAAAAAAATATTCGAATGAACTCGTGCGTTTCATCTCACTGCAAGTAAAGAGCATTTAAAAAATGAAAGGCCATGTTTTCTCCAGAATATAATGAATGCAATGTTGGTCATTTGAAATGTTGGTCCCAGTAGACAGTAAATCTTCTAATATGTACACCTGTGTATAATGTCCATCAGGTCAATGTAACCATTCTCGACATGTCTTGAAGCATCAGTGATTTTGTATGTATATTTTTACCCTGATCTGTCCCCAGGTACTTCGATCAGTCTAATATAATACGTTGAAAATATATATTATTTTCAAGTCGAGTCCGAATATGGATTGAACCAGCACATAAGAGGAACCTAGAGGCAAACACTTTACCTCTGCACTACCGCGGTAGCCTTTGTTAGACCTCTCGTCTACCTACAATAGTAAATACTCTTTAATAAGTATGTAAAGCATAATAAAGGCTTATATTAAAAGCCTGATTTTAGGTTATTTCATTTTTAAAGGGCGAGCGAAGCGAGGATGAAGAGTAGAGAATCCTGTATGGTGAAAAAAGTCGTGACGTACCCCTAAGTCGATGTTACTACCTTTACTGTGTTCATTACTACTATTACTACTAATCCTGCACACGCACAACTGGTTTGTCCAACTGGCCAATCCACCCTGATCCTATTAGCACTGAACTTATTTCATCTCGGAAAAAAAGTTTAATGTAAAAATTTAATCAAAGTTAAACAAACAGTTTTCCAGAAAAGGGAGAAAGTTTTTGTTTCGAACACATATACGATTGAGAGTGGGAGGATCAATTGGAGAGAGAGAGAGAGGGAGGATCAATTGCACTATGCATGTATGTTCCTTATCAAAATCCTACACTACTCATACACCTCTCAAAACCTAAGCAAGATGAAATTCTATCGCTAAACAAAACTTCATGCTTTGGATCGCCATTAGTGATTTTTGTAAATAAATTCAGTGAGATACTAAAATTGTACCTCTTTTATGTCTTTTTTAGATAAATCCTTTTCTTACGTCTAGTTTGAAAGCTGTCTGGGTAAGATTGTAAAAATTTAATCACATTATATGGGAAAAATATTTCCAGCTTAGACTGGACGGGAATGCCGGGACTCATCATATAAGATATGTCATTTGTTTGAGTATGCAATTATTTTTAAAAAAATATATATACTTATATTTATCTTAAGTGATTTTTTGTTGACTCAGGGATAAAGTTTAAAATAAGGATAAGGATAAGTCCGTAAAATAAGTAGCGAGCCCGTGAGAGCTTTCCAGTGGGACTTAACAACTTCGTAGACTCTTATAGAAAGCATGTTAAGAGAGAAGGAAATATTCTTGGTGNCGTAGTGTTCATTTCCTTTCTATAGCCATACTGATGTTCGTAAAGAATTGATTTTTTCTTACAATATGGTTTTAACACATATCTCTATAACTTTTGCTAGACAAGGGATGAGAGATACAGGACGGTAATTACCGTACTCGTTTTTACTACCACTTTTATGTATGGAATAACCTTGCTATCTTCAAACAGTTGGGAATATACCTGTCGAAAACTTTCGTTAGTTAAATAAGTTAAGGTCTGAAATGCTTGATCCTAAATTTCAGAGATATAAAAATTAATACCAAAAGCATCGTTACTTAGAGTTTTTCAGTGTTACTATGATTTTGTTAACTTCTCCGCTGTGACGGGGTTCAACTTAATATGGTTAGTAACTTTGGGGATAAATTCAGATAGTGTGCAAATGTCTTTCACTTGTTATGCTACAAATATAGCTGTTATGGAAATTATAAAATAATTATTAAAGCCCTCAGGGGTTAATTTGTTAGAAGGAGAGTTTATGTGTTCGTTATTTTATAGAGCATGGAGTTAATAATTTGCCCAACTTGTTTGGATTTATGTTTGACTTTTTAACTAATTTCATCATAACATTTTATTTGCTTTGGTCAAGATCGATGTGGCTTTATTGAATTGTGGAGCGAAATTGTTTTGATGAAGGCACTCATGAAGCTGTTTATATGACAGTAAACACCCTCTAGCTACAAGTTAAGAATCAAACCAAGCATTTGATTCTCTTAGATTTACTTTTTATCTTAAAACTGCCCCAGGGAATATTGTTATCTATATGAAGGTTGAAAGTTTTAAAAATACTTCATATTTATCATTTAAAGAATAATTATACATAGCACACCAATTAACAAAACTTAATGAATAATCGAGAATCGGTAGAGAGGAGTGTCTCAGGACTCTTTCCACAAGTTTAGGAGCAGGTCTGTTAGTTTTCAAATTTATAGCCTGTATGTAATTGATAGTATCTGAAATTAGTGATCACTCAGACCAAACTTAGTTACTTTGATCAATAATATTTAGAATATATTTCCGATATTATATTGTCTATACAAGTAGCAGTGGGGCCTTCGTTGCATATTCTTGTTGGTTCTCTGATCGTTATTTTTAATTTACAGGTATAATAATATCTTAAACAGTTTAACTAGGGGTTTATTACTTAAACAATCAAGATAAAATCACCTGCGAGAACAGTGAGTAATTAGGCTTTACTATCGGATTTAAAATATTCTGTAATATTATTAGAAATTCAGGGAAATTAGTTGATTGAGGGGGTCTGTAAAGGCAACATATGACTAGTTTTGCATTGGGTACCTGCACAGCACAGCATTCTATTATATTTTGCTTAGACATAGTCGTAACTTTAGTAAGTTCATTGGATTTTATATTATTTTTAGCAAATATAATTGATCCACCACCTCTACAAATGATTCTGCAGATAGAACTAGCTATGTAATGAGAGGAAGGTGTGTACAAATGTTTAATATCATCTCTAAGCCAATATATCATAACTATTTCCAGTTAAAACTATGTCTAGAGCATTGTTTTGGTGCAATACTGTAAACGATTTATTAGGTTTTATTTTGCTGACATCAGCTACTATAATTGTTACCGTTATGATAGTTAGATGGATACTATTCTTAAAAGGGTCATTACCTCTAGAATCAGCAATGAAAACTCTCGAACGAAACAAAATTTAGCCAATTGCAAGATGTTTGTTACCAGGTCAATTTTTTGTTAAAAAAATTATGACGTTAAAAAAAAAAATTTAAAAAATTTGAACGGCAAACTTTTTATCTGTTTTAGAACAAAAGTTGATATACTTCAAACAGCAGCATGGTTAAGAAATAACCGGAATGTCATGATGTTGAATCAACAATTAATGTTTATATCATCAGTTAATGATGATGTCACATTAATGTTGATATCAACAGTTAAGGTTGACATCAACAGTTAATGTTGGTATCAACACTGAATGTTGATATCTAGTATCAACTTTCATAAAATTAAAGGCAGTTTCCTAGAAAAAATAACATTGCGGTTTGCTTTAATTTAACTTTTTAGAGTTATCGAAAGTAGTAACTAAATTACCATATTTGGGTCGTAATATTAAAAAAAATATTCGAATGAACTCGTGCGTTTCATCTCACTGCAAGTAAAGAGCATTTTAAAAAATGAAAGGCCATGTTTTCTCCAGAATATAATGAATGCAATGTTGGTCATTTGAAATGTTGGTCCCAGTAGACAGTAAAATCTTCTAATATGTACACCTGTGTATAATGTCCATCAGGTCAATGTAACCATTCTCGACATGTCTTGAAGCATCAGTGATTTTGTATGTATATTTTTACCCTGATCTGTCCCCAGGGTACTTCGATCAGTCTAATATAATACGTTGAAAATATATATTATTTTCAAGTCGAGTCCGAATATGGATTGAACCAGCACATAAGAGGAACCTAGAGGCAAACACTTTACCTCTGCACTACCGCGGTAGCCTTGTGTTAGACCTCTCGTCTACCTACAATAGTAAAATACTCTTTAATAAGGATGTAAAGCATAATAAAGGCTTTTATAAAAGCCTGATTTTAGGTTATTTTCATTTTTAAAGGCGAGCGAAGCGAGGATGAGAGTAGAGAATCCTGTATGGTGAGAAAAAGTCGTGACGTACCCCGAAGTCGATGTTACTACCTTTACTGTGTTCATTACTACTATTACTACTAATCTGCACACGCACAACTGGTTTGTCCAACTGGCCAATCCACCCTGATCCTATTAGCACTGAACTTATTTCATCTCGGAAAAAAAGTTTAATGTAAAATTTAATCAAAGTTAAACAAACAGTTTTCCAGAAAAGGGAGAAAGTTTTTTGTTTCGAACACATATACGATTGAGAGTGGGAGGATCAATTGGAGAGAGAGAGAGAGGGAGGATCAATTGCACTATGCATGTATGTTCCTTATCAAAACCCTACACATACTCATACACCTCTCAAAACCTAAGCAAGATGAAATTCTATCGCTAACAAAACTTCATGCTTGGGATCGCCATTAGTGATTTTTGTGAATAAATTCAGTGAGATACTAAAATTGTACCTCTTTTATGTCTTTTTTAGATAAATCCTTTTCTTACGTCTAGTTTGAAAGCTGTCTGGGTAAGATTGTAAAAATTTAATCACATTATATGGGAAAAATATTTCCAGCTTAGACTGGACGGGAATGCCGGGACTCATCATATAAGATATGTCATTTGTTTGAGTATGCAATTATTTTTAAAAAAATATATATACTTATATTTATCTTAAGTGATTTTTTGTTGACTCAGGGATAAAGTTTAAAATAAGGATAAGGATAAGTAAAGCCCGTGAGAGCTTTCCAGTGGGACTTAACAACTTCGTAGACTCTTATAGAAAGCATGTTAAGAGAGAGGAAATATTCTTGGTGATAAAAAGCATTTCTTTTATATCATATGGTTTAACGCGAATTTTATGAGAAACAATTTTAATAGCAAAGCAAATCACGTTCTAAATTTATTATAACTTAGTTAAATATGTTGCTGTATCAACCGTTTTCCTACCTGCCCTGGTCATATTAATTCTATGAGTCTTTGCATGAAGACCACAGGGTTATTTGGGAGTCTTGTACTATTCAAATTGTTATAATGTAACATGCTTTTAATAACTTTAGAGCTTTTTTGGACTATTACAAATTTAATATCAATTAAATTAATGAAGACTTTAGTCCTTATAAAATTATTGAAAATAAATTGTTGAAGAGCTTTCGCCCAGGGATCCTGAGCTTCTTCAGTTTCTTAAAAAATGACAAAAATGAAAAAGTTGAAAATAATAAAATTTTGAATGTTTTTTTATGTCATGTAACTAAGTAAATAAATTTAAAATGAAGTTACAAAAAGATAAATTTCCTTATGAAAATTTATTTTCAATAAATTTTCATAAGGGCTAAAGTCTTCATTAATTTAATTTATATTAACATGCTTTTTGTAAAAAATAATACCAATGAATCCAGTTTGTTACAGGCAGGGTGAATAGTTTAACTACCAAGGGAAATTTCATTACCAAACTTGAGTTTGTGTTTCACGTCAGGGCTTGTTTTGTCTTACAGGATATAGTTGGTTTATAGTTTAGTTTTCCTAACTGCCTTGGAAATGGATGAGGTTTGGTCTAGCCCAGGGGCGACCCCCCCCCCCCCAGTGAAGGGCTAGTCTAGAGTTGCCAGGTGTGGTCTCAAAGTTCTACAGGAGGTGAATAAAGGCTACTAATTGTTTGGAAAATTTACCCTCACCTCCCATTTAATAGAGTTTAACCCGACTATATAATTTTTTTTATTGAAATCTCGCTCGATAAAACCGTGCCCTGGGAACAGTATTTATAGATTTAGTAGTTTTTATATTAGAGAAGATTCGGCAGCAAGAATTTCTTTATCAAAGATCGAGAGAGCCCATCAAGCATAGGCTATAAGAAAATTTAATATTCATGCACCAAGCGAATAATAGACTATAAATATACCGAGTTGATGAATGGTAAGCAACACTGAAGAGATCATATCTTATAAGAGTCGGAAAAAATATAATGTTTTAACCCAGGTTTAATGTAAATGTTAGAGTTTATTTAAACTTATAATGCGAGTTTATTCTATTATATAATTTATTGTATTAATTTAGTATGTAGAGTACCTATATTTAAATATTTGTTGTGTTTAGGCACTCTATATAGTATTAAGTAAAATGTTACATAAAGGGCCAAATGTATACATGTGACTTATACATGTTACCATCGGTTTGGCTGACAAATTAATTAGATGTTAGACCTTAATTATGTATATAAATTATTCATAAGTTATAATTTCAGCAGACAAATATTTTGATTATAATACTGAGTTTATCTTAATTATAATGTATTGTTAAGTAATACAACTTCAATAGATATAGAATCTGCTAAAAAGAACTCAAGAAAGAAAGTAAAGCAGGGTTCTGTTTCTTATGCATGGAATAGATTAATGATAGTTCGATAACTGACCACGGAGCGCCCATGTAGCCTTGTTTTTTTGTTTATTTAGGATCTCTATATAGTCTCTATTGTGCTCTTTTATAACTCCCCTGTCTCCTCACAAGAGCTATTCATATAAAACTCGACTCAGATACCCTTATTCTCCTTATGTTAAACTTATAAAAAATGTATATTGTAATTATTCGTTACAAATCTCCTCGTCTGCTTTACGCTTTATTTTAGCTAAAGTCATTCTTGAGTACATGAATATAAAATGAAACGCAATCTAAATACCGTCAAAAGTGTGTTCTCTCGAGGCGAATTGGAAGGATAACGACTTTGGCACTCGAGGACTAAAGGTTTAAGTCAATTTAATAGTATAGTCTATAGGCTTGCAGAGGGAGTACTATTAAGATACCATTGTAATCTGGGGGAAAAATAAGACAAAAAATTAAAAGCAAGGTAAGCTCAAGGTTGTGATTTCTCCTGAAGTGGTGTCATAAAAACAAAAATATGATGAATGCTGCAAGGATTTCTTCAATCGCTATTAAATGGGCGTCATGGCGGGAGTCGAACCTCGCAGACATATCCAAAATCCGTTTCAAAGGTTCTTAATAATGAAAAATTCGTTTTGCGAAACTTCTAATATCTAGGCTAAAATTTATCTCCCAGTGCTCATCTCTTCCCTAGCTGACCTTCTCTATAACCCATCCCTAATATTCATCTCCAATCTCTATTACTTTTTTTGACAGGCCCTCCTAATGAGAAATTAAGACGCCAAGCATATTTATTTGTATTTACCCAACATACATATGTATATTTTTTTTTCTTTTTTGGACTTGCATTGTACAAGAAAGACAAAACCCTTCAAACCCAACTTCAAACCAATTTCTTTTGTGACTATTTTTTATGTTTTCCCTTTAATACGATTATTGAATTAAATTAGTAGATCTATATTTTTTTCAATTTTTATTTATTTAATTTTTCAGTTTTCAATTTTTTTAACGTGACAGATCTTATTGTTTGTTAGCTGTTTCTCCCTCTCTTTTTCTATCAGTTCTCCCTTTAGATTATTTTATACTTTTGTTAAAAACAGACAAACTTTTAATTTAAATAATAATACAAATTAATTTTCTATTAATGTTAGCCCATCCGGGATAACCTGTCTTTGGTCAGGATATAACTTGCATTTCAAAGAAAATTCGCCCGGCTTTCAGACCTCCGTACCAGAATTTTTATTATTTCTGATTATTTCTTTTTGAGTTTTAATGCTTGACCTTAGGGTTTTGGTTTTAATAGTTTTAGTTTAATTTAGTTGAATAGTTTTTTTAGTTTTAATAGTAATTGTGTTTTTTATATTTTTTTTTCTAATAAAGCCTCTTAGGAAGACTTGGTTCCCTGGTCCATTGATTAGGTTTTTGCTTATTTAAGTAAATCTGTCGGACAGCAATCTTCTATTCATTATGTATTATTTGGTCAACAGTTCATAATTCATTTATTTCATATGGTTGTATAATGTTTTCATTTTTTACACTAATGTAAAAAGTAACACTAATAAATATACATTTTCTCCGATATCTTTTTAAGTAAAATAAATAAAGGCATCAAACGATGTTTACTTGGAATATATGTCTTGCTCGTTCCGGCTCTGTAATATACTGTACACGACGAAAACATTACAGTTATGACTTGTGACAATTTAATTATATTTAAAAGTAAATGGCGACCAAAATTGAAATAATTATACTGAGATTATTTTTTTCGTTTATTGGAGGCAAATTTAAACTCTCTAGCATGAACACACACACTCAAAAACGCATCCACGCAAAAGAGAGACATACATACATTCACACACACACAAAGGAATCATGATAAACAACTCAGATGGCCATGAAGCGCCTAATGGAACTTATTTTATAATAATGATTGATTATGAAAATATTGGTTTTGGATTTTCTGGGTGAACGCAATATTTTTTTTTATATTCCTCAAATACTAGTTAAGGAAAAGTAAAAACTTAATTGTTTCTTTTTAATTATTTTTATTCAAGAGAAAACTACAAGTAAGTTTGGTATGGTCTGGATGAAAAACAAATACGGCCACGCTTTCCCCCTCCGCATCTCCTTGGATTAATATTATTTTAAACTTTTCACGTAAAAGCAACTTGCAAAACACAAATTTTTCTAAAATATAAATTTAAATTGAACTCAAAATGAAAAGTTTAATTAAAGATAACCATACAGGGAAAATAACCTGCATTGCTATAAAATCTGCTTCAACAAAACTTATTATTTAATTTTATATCATCGGGTTTTATTAGATTATAATAGTTTTATTTAATTCTATATGTAATTTTGTATTGAAATAATTTATTTAATCAGGTTATTGTAGAGACGAATTTTGAAAAAACGCCATATGAAAGACATGTTTTTTTTGTTTCCGAATATTAGAGGGAACGTATTGAAATAGAGAAAAATGTAAGTCGAACTTGTTTCATTAAACGTCCAGGATTAAGTACCAAATGATCTCACAACTATCAGCTAAGCCCATCCTGAATTCAGTACCTGATAATCCCACAACTATCAGCTAAGCCCATCCACGGTAACCAGTCCTTGGTCAGGATATAACTTGCACTTCAATAATAAAAAAAAAATGGTGTTTTTTACTAATCATCCATTATGCCGTAGGTATGGAAATAGAATTATTTTTTTGCACTACAATTTCGAAACTGGAAATTCAACTAAATTATCTGCGGCAAGTTTCTGTTTCCAATTTACATTTCTGTAAATTTTAAAAAGTCAAAACAAAAAAAATGTTACAATTTAAAATTTTTGGATTGAAATTCTTCCGCACTTTACAAGGGATTTTTTAAAAGATTAATTTTTACTAATTTGTCAAATATTTTATCTTCAAGGGCTCTTATATTTCCTGGTAGTAAGTTGTACAGCTTTAGCCCTGCTTGCATTGAATTATATTTAGCTGTTCTTGTCAGACTGTATTTGTTAATTACTATATGATTTGTCTGCCTTGTATAGTGAGAATGAATGTTCTCTTCTTTAGTTAGACTTGATCTAAAACTTTGATTGTTATTTAAAAGCTGATAGCAGTATAGAGAATAAAAAGTAAGAATTTCATGAGTCTGAAAAAAATTGTTACAGATGTTTTGTAGGCTAGATTTAAGATAACCCCTATTACTTTCTTTTGGAGAATGAATAGTCTACTCGCATGAAATGGAGCTCCCCAAATCATTGTGCCGTAAGATATTAAACTAAAAAATGAGCAAAATAAACTATTTTAAAAGAATTTTGGGAGAGGGAGCATGAAACTTTCTTGAGCATATAAATGCTTGTGCTTAATCTTTTAGCTAAATAGCCAATATGAGGTTCCCATGATAATTTGTTGTCAATATATGCCTACAAATTTAAAAGAGTTTAAGCTGTTATCCTTGAAATTAAATCTAATATTTTTGGTGTCATTATTATTAAGTTTTACTTAATTGGCCTTGCACCAGTCATTTAAAATGTTAAGAGCTATTGGCTGAAGCTCAAGCAAGTCGGATGAGTTTTGGATGAAAAATTACTCCATATTCATCAGCAAAAAGAAAAGCAGCAGCTACTAATAAACGTAGGGCAAGTCGTTAATATAAATAAGAAATAATATAAGACCTAATATATCCTTGTCTAACACCGTGTATAATGCTTTGTAAGGTTGAACAGAAGCCTCCTATGTCTATCTATTGTTGCCACCCTTGTAAATATAATATCAAGAAATTTATCATTGTCTCGTCTAATCCGTAGTAAGCTGATTTCACCCTTAATATCTCAATATAAAAGCTGAAATTATTTGTTCGAGATCATAATTTTCCATACATTTGTTAATAAACCTAGTGACAGCTTGCGTAGTGTTCATTCCTTTCTATAGCCATACTGATGTTCGTAAAGAAGTTGATTTGTTTCTTTACAATTATGGTTTTAACACATATCTCTATAACTTTTGCTAGACAAGGGATGAGAGATACAGGACGGTAATTACCGTACTCGTTTTTACTACCACTTTTATGTATTGGAATAACCCTTGCTATCTTCAAACAGTTGGGAATATACCTTGTCGAAAACTTTCGTTAGTTAAATAAGTTAAGGGTTCTGAAATGCTTGATCCTAAATTTTCAAGAGATATAAAAATTAATACCAAAAGCATCGTTACTTTTAGAGTTTTCAGTGTTACTATGATTTTGTTAACTTCTTCCGCTGTGACGGGGTTCAACTTTAATATGGTTAGTAACTTTGGGGATAAGTTCAGATAGTGTGCAAATGTCTTTTCACTCTTGGTTATGCTACAAATTATACTGTTTATGGAAATTATAAAATAATTATTAAAGCCCTCAGGGGTTAATTTGTTAGAAGGAGAGTTTAATGGTGTTCGTTTATTTTATTAGTAGCAGTGGAGTTAATAATTTGCCAAACTTGTTTGGATTTATTGTTTGACTTTTTAACTAATTTCTCATAACATTTTATTTTGCCTTTGGTCAAGGATCGAGTGTGGCTTTATTGAATTGTGGAGCGAAATTGTTTTGATGAAGGCACTCATGAAGCTGTTTATATGACAGGTAAACATCCCTCTTAGCTACAAGTTAAGAATCAAACCAAGCATTTGATTCTCTTAGATTTACTTTTTATCTTAAAACTGCCCCAGGGAATATTGTTATCTATATGAAGGTTGAAAGTTTTTAAAAATACTTCATATTTATCATTTAAAGAATAATTATACATAGGCACCCAATTAACAAAACTTAATGAATAATCGAGAATCGGTAGAGAGGAGTGTCTCAGGACTCTTTCCACAAGTTTAGGAGCAGGTCTGTTAGTTTTCAAATTTATAGCCTGTATGTAATTGATAGTATCTGAAATTAGTGATCACTCAGACCAAACTTAGTTACTTTGATCAATAAATATTTAGAATATATTTCCGATATTATATTGTCTATACAAGTAGCAGTGGGGCCTTCGTTGCATATTCTTGTTGGTTCTCTGATCGTTATTTTTAATTTACAGGTATTAATAATATCTTTAAACAGTTTAACTAGGGTTTTATTACTTAAACAATCAAGATTAAAATCACCTGCGAGAACAGGTGAGTAATTAGGCTTTACTATCGGATTTAAAATATTCTGTAATATTATTAGAAATTCAGGGAAATTAGTTGATTGAGGGGGTCTGTAAAGGCAACATATGACTAGTTTTGCATTGGGTACCTGCACAGCACAGCATTCTATTATATTTTGCTTAGACATAGTCGTAACTTTAGTAAGTTCATTGGATTTTATATTATTTTTAGCAAATATAATTGATCCACCACCTCTACAAATGATTCTGCAGATAGAACTAGCTATGTAATGAGAGGAAGGTGTGTACAAATGTTTAATATCATCTCTAAGCCAATATATCATAACTATTTCCAGTTAAAACTATGTCTAGAGCATTGTTTTGGTGCATACTGTAAACGATTTATTAGGTTTTATTTTGCTGACATCAGCTATACTATAATTGTTACCGTTATGATTAGTTAGATGGATACTATTCTTAAAAGGGTCATTACCTCTAGAATCAGCAATGAAAACTCTCGAACGAAACAAAATTTAGCCAATTGCAAGATGTTTGTTACCAGGTCAATTTTTTGTTAAAAAAATTATGACGTTATGAAAAAAAAATTTTAAAAAATTTGAACGGCAAACTCTTTTTATCTGTTTTAGAACAAAAGTTGATATACTTCAAACAGCAGCATGGTTAAGAAATAACCGGAATGTCATGATGTTGATATCAACAATTAATGTTTATATCATCAGTTAATGATGATGTCACATTAATGTTGATATCAACAGTTAAGGTTGACATCAACAGTTAATGTTGGTATCAACACTGAATGTTGATATCTAGTATCAACTTTCATAAAATTAAAGGCAGTTTCCTAGAAAAATAACATTGCGGTTTGCTTTAATTTAACTTTTTAGAGTTATCGAAAGTAGTAACTAAATTACCATATTTGGGTCGTAATATTAAAAAAAATATTCGAATGAACTCGTGCGTTTCATCTCACTGCAAGTAAAGAGCATTTTAAAAAATGAAAGGCCATGTTTTTCTCCAGAATATAATGAATGCAATGTTGGTCATTTGAAATGTTGGTCCCAGTAGACAGTAAAATCTTCTAATATGTACACCTGTGTATAATGTCCATCAGGTCAATGTAACCATTCTCGACATGTCTTGAAGCATCAGTGATTTTGTATGTATATTTTTACCCTGATCTGTCCCCAGGGTACTTCGATCAGTCTAATATAATACGTTGAAAATATATTATTTTCAAGTCGAGTCCGAATATGGATTGAACCAGCACATAAGAGGAACCTAGAGGCAAACACTTTACCTCTGCACTACCGCGGTAGCCTTGTGTTAGACCTCTCGTCTACCTACAATAGTAAATACTCTTTAATAAGGATGTAAAGCATAATAAAGGCTTTTATTAAAAGCCTGATTTTAGGTTATTTTCATTTTTAAAGGGCGAGCGAAGCGAGGATGAGAGTAGAGAATCCTGTATGGTGAGAAAAAGTCGTGACGTACCCCGAAGTCGATGTTACTACCTTTACTGTGTTCATTACTACTATTACTACTAATCCTGCACACGCACAACTGGTTTGTCCAACTGGCCAATCCACCCTGATCCTATTAGCACTGAACTTATTTCATCTCGGAAAAAAAGTTTAATGTAAAAATTTAATCAAAGTTAAACAAACAGTTTTCCAGAAAAGGGAGAAAGTTTTTTGTTTCGAACACATATACGATTGAGAGTGGGAGGATCAATTGGAGGAGAGAGAGAGAGGGAGGATCAATTGCACTATGCATGTATGTTCCTTATCAAAATCCTACACATACTCATACACCTCTCAAAACCTAAGCAAGATGAAATTCTATCGCTAAACAAAACTTCATGCTTGGGATCGCCATTAGTGATTTTTGTGAATAAATTCAGTGAGATACTAAAATTGTACCTCTTTTATGTCTTTTTTAGATAAATCCTTTTCTTACGTCTAGTTTGAAAGCTGTCTGGGTAAGATTGTAAAAATTTAATCACATTATATGGGAAAAATATTTCCAGCTTAGACTGGACGGGAATGCCGGGACTCATCATATAAGATATGTCATTTGTTTGAGTATGCAATTATTTTTAAAAAAATATATATACTTATATTTATCTTAAGTGATTTTTTGTTGACTCAGGGATAAAGTTTAAAATAAGGATAAGGATAAGTCCGTAAAATAAGTAGCGAGCCCGTGAGAGCTTTCCAGTGGGACTTAACAACTTCGTAGACTCTTATAGAAAGCATGTTAAGAGAGAAGGAAATATTCTTGGTGATAAAAAGCATTTCTTTTATATCATATGGTTTTAACGCGAATTTTATGAGAAACAATTTTAATAGCAAAGCAAATCACGTTCTAAATTTATTATAACTTAGTTAAATATGTTGCTGTATCAACCGTTTTCCTACCTGCCCTGGTCATATTAATTCTATGAGTCTTTGCATGAAGACCACAGGGTTATTTGGGAGTCTTGTACTATTCAAATTGTTATAATGTAACATGCTTTTAATAACTTTAGAGCTTTTTTGGACTATTACAAATTTAATATCAATTAAATTAATGAAGACTTTAGTCCTTATAAAAATTTATTGAAAATAAATTGTTGAAGAGCTTTCGCCCAGGGATCCTGAGCTTCTTCAGTTCTTAAAAAATGACAAAAATGAAAAAGTTGAAAATAATAAAATTTTGAATGTTTTTTTATGTCATGTGTCTAACTAAGTAAATAAATTTAAAATGAAGTTACAAAAAGATAAATTTCCTTATGAAAATTTATTTTCAATAAATTTTCATAAGGGCTAAAGTCTTCATTAATTTAATTTATATTAACATGCTTTTTGTAAAAAATAATACCAATGAATCCAGTTTGTTACAGGCAGGGTGAATTAACTACCAAGGGAAATTTCATTACCAAACTTGAGTTTGTGTTTCACGTCAGGGCTTGTTTTGTCTTACAGGATATAGTTGGTTTATAGTTTAGTGAAGTTTCCTAACTGCCTTGGAAATGGGATGAGGTTTGGCCTAGCCCAGGGGCGACCCCCCCCCCCCCCCAGTGAAGGGCTAGTCTAGAGTTGCCAGGTGTGGTCTCAAAGTTCTACAGGAGGTGAATAAAGGCTACTAATTTTTGGAAAATTTACCCTCACCTCCCATTTAATAGAGTTTAACCCGACTATATAATTTTTTTTATTGAAATCTCGCTCGACAAAACCGTGCCCTGGGAACAGTATTTATAGATTTAGTAGTTTTTATTAGAGAAGATTCGGCAGCAAGAATTTCTTTATCAAAGATCGAAGAGAGCCCATCAAGCATAGGCTATAAGAAAATTTAATATTCATGCACCAAGCGAATAATAGACTATAATATACCGAGTTGATGAATGGTAAGCAACACACTGAAGAGATCATATCTTATAAGAGTCGGAAAAAATATAATGTTTTAACCCAGGTTTAATGTAAATGTTAGAGTTTATTTAAACTTATAATGCGAGTTTATTCTATTATATAATTTATTGTATTAATTTAGTATGTAGAGTACCTATATTTAAATATTTGTTGTGTTTAGGCACTCTATATAGTATTAAGTAAAATGTTACATAAAGGGCCAAATGTATACATGTGACTTATACATGTTACCATCGGTTTGGCTGACAAATTAATTAGATGTTAGACCTTAATTATGTATATAAATTATTCATAAGTTATAATTTCAGCAGACAAATATTTTGATTATAATACTGAGTTTATCTTAATTATAATGTATTGTTAAGTAATACAACTTCAATAGATATAGAATCTGCTAAAAAGAACTCAAGATCTTCATAATAATTAATTTTATCATTAAGAATAACTTATTTATTTCTGAGTCACTTTAAATTCATTAAAAATCGGGTACGGGGTACCTCGGAATTTTTCCTCGGATTCACTACGCTCAGCCTCCCTAATTTGGACTCGCTTTGCTCGTCCAAAAAATAGACAATTCACACAAATGTACTTCAGCACTTCTTCGGACACGCTTCGATCGTCCTCAGATAGTAAATACAATAAATTTATTCCCAGCGTTCAACTATCCAGGCACTGATGCTTCTCAACTTTAATGATCTAACAAAACCCGTAGATACTTTTCCTCATTTATGAAAAGTATTGTTGGCAAAAAAGTTCCGATACCGCATCATCTGTTTCAGTTGTTTTAAGACCTCCTGAGTAGTTTTCTCAAAGTTGTCTATCTGTATGAGTGTCTCTGTTTTATAATCACTGTTGATCTTAGTGTATTTATGCTAGAGTTAAAAATAGGAAAAATCTACATTTAGGTCTAGTTTTGCTATCCAAATTTAATTTTAGGAAAACATTTTACCGACAATAATGCATTTTACAAATGCATAAAAGACGGAAAATGCTCGGATCAAGTTAAATTTGTCACGCATGTAGTTCTATATAAGACCAAACGTGCCAAGTTCCAGCTAATTATTTGTATTAGATACTTTAAAAAATAGAAATGATTGTATTAACTTAAAATTTGATATGAGTGTATTCCTCCTTTATAATAAAGGAAACTTTATAATAAACCTTTATAATAAAAAATCGGGTACGGAACTTTTCCTCATTACATCGGATTCGCTCTTCTCATCCTCCTAGCTTCAGACTCGCTTCGCTCGTTCTCAGAAATAAAGTTCGCCAAATTTATACTGTGACATGCCACTCGCTTTACTCGTCTTAAGATGTAAAAATTATTTTACATGATGATTTTTTTAAATTTTAAATTTGTTATTATAAAAAGAAAAAAATCTTTCTTGTATTCTTGTATATTTTTATTTTTATAATAAAATATTTTCTTTAATTATTTATTTTTAAAAATTTAAAAAAGATTACACTTGCACCTAATTTTAACTCGATTTGGATGTACTACAAATAGCATCTATAACTTGGATTATTTACATTAAAGATTTTTATTCGATAATAATTGAAATAGTGCTGATAGTAATATGAAACTTTGCACAATTGCTGGTATAATGTAGGACTAAGTGCATGATCTGTTTGAAATTCATCCTACATTTGTTTCGGGTTTTTGTACAGCTTTTCATTATATGTATTGTGTAAAGATCATTAGTTATATGTATTGTTTAAAGATCATTCATTATATGTATTGTGTAAAGATCATTAGTTATATGTATTGTTTAAAGATCATTCATTATATGTATTGTTTAAAGATCATTCATTATATGTACTGTGTAAAGATCATTCATATATATATGTTTAAAGATCATTTTACATATATTGTATAAAGATCATTCATTATATGTATTGTTTAAAGATCATTCATTATGTATTGTGTAAAGACAATTGATTAAATATGGACTTAGTATAGATAAATCTTACCTAACACGTAAGGGGTTCCTAAGATAGCTGGGACTGTGAAGCCAACTCCTATCCTGAATATAGTCCACGTGATGAAATCATTGGCAAACGCTGTCGCTATGCCAAATATGCACTCTATCAGCAGGTAAATGAAAAACGACGGTCTCCTGCCTATGCTGAAACATAACCATGTGTCGTATTAGATTACATATTTATCTGCAGCGAGTTAAACCAGAACTATCGCTGTGAGAGCTCGCAGTATGTAACTAAGCAAATTAGTGGATTAGAACACTTGGCAAATTGGTGGAACTGGACACTTCATTATTTTAATGTATAATATAACATTTTTTAATGTATAACATTAAAAAAAAGACTTTGTAATTAATCGGTTTTTATTTATTATTTTTTTAAGTTCACAAAAAGAAACTTTTTAAGTAAATATAAATATTGTTATTATTATTATTATTATTATTATTCTGACCAGTTTTCAATTTTTAACATAGTTCGGCAATAGTTTCTTTTCATTAATAATTAGTTAAAAGGCATTTACAAAGGGGTTGGGATGTATGTGAAAGAAGCTGATGACACTCTTATAACCAACTTAAAACCATCCAAAATCAAGGAATCTTCATATTTTCATTTTTTACAGAGCGAAGACATAGAAAGTTTTTCACAGGTTAATTAAAAATTATTTGTATTTCTTTGAAATCGGAGTTACAAATCCAACAAAAAGTTACACTACACTTACCTGTCCTGCAGGTATCCGAAGAGATAGTTGCCTACGAGTCCTCCCAGGCCAAGTAGTACGAGAGCGAGAGTCGAGTAGAAATCTTTATGACACACCATATCCCACTGAAACAAAGAAAAACCAATCCTGTATCAGAGAATGTGAGAAATGCAGAGGGATTACTGTCAGGCCGTAAGGTACTTGCCTGGGATTGCCGGCCTCATTACATCTCGGGAAAGACTGGGAAATAACATTGCCCTTACCAAGTCTTTCCTATTAACTACAGCAAACAGAGACGTACAAAATTTGCATTACAACAACACTAATGGATTAAATATACGTGCGGATACACACATTGATAATCTATACTAGCGTAACACGACCCTTTTAATTTCATATTGTACCATATGAAATCCCAATCTTCCAGTATTATTTTACATATTTATGTATTATATTTATTATTTTACATATATATGTATTATACTTATTATTTTACATATTTATTATATTTATATATTACATTTTTTATTTGTAAATAAATAAATAATGTTTGTCTTTCCACAGATGATTTATTATTATAAATCATCAGTATTTATCTGATTTATTATTTGTATTTATCACAAATGAATCATAATAAAACATAAATGATTCCACTGCGGACGTGTGCAAGCCAGACTAATTTCCTTGCTATCATGCTCATCAATCCAGTTTTGCTCAGGTTTTTGGTTTAGCCTTTGTTGTCGAAGAAGTTACACTTTTCCTGAGTTTTCAATGAAAATGCCAGCACTCATACAAAGCTCAGTTTTATGGCAGCCATGCAATACTCAGTTTAAGTCAATCACTAAATCACTTTGCTAATTTCTTTTGCAAGCCCGGGCAAATTGAGAATAAAGTGAAGGTGTAGCTGCATTGAAGTGTAAACCGACAGCATGACTAAGAACTGGGTTGGTCAGCAAGCTTACCCATGTCAAGCAAGCTACCCATGTCAAGCAACTTACCATGTCAAGCAAGCTTACCCATGTCAAGCAAACTTACCCATGGCAAGAAAGCTTACCCATGTCAAGCAAGCTTACCCATGTCAAGCAAGCTTACCCATGTCAAGCAAGCTTACCCATGTCAAGCAACCTTACCTATAGACATCCGAATCAAAATTATTTTGTAGTCATAAATTTAAATTGTGTAATCATAAAGATAAAAAATACTCTCCGGAACCAAAATTCCAACGAGGGCCTCTGTATTTTAGTTTTTTGAGTACTGGGGTCGACCCTGGACTAGTTCTATTCCTAATGTTATCTGTTTTTTGTAATTATTATTTTATGTACACATATTATAACAATTATAACTTATAAACTATTTTAAACATACAAAAATTATATATTTTTAAGAAAATAACGTAACATACTGGAAAAAACCAAGTTTAATGGCTGCATGAGCTAGTGATGCATGTGCGCGGAACTGAGTTGTACTTGCCAATGTAATTGTTATAATTGTCTGTATTTTTATGTAAACATTATACGCGTACTATTAATACTATACATTAAATCATTTAACTTTCTATTAACAACGTTTTTAATAAATATTTTTATCTTAAATAAATTATATAAGAAGACTAACTAGTCAAGAAAAAAGAAATGTATAGTGACTTTAGCAAAACCTAGGGATGGGCGGAAGATCTATTTTTTTAGAGTCCATCCTCTTTACACAATTTTCTCCTATTTTCAATAATTGTACTTTTTTATTTTAACTTAGTTTTTGTGTAAATAACAATTTATTTTTCGAGATGTGGACCGTCAGAAACGGATTTTGGTTACACTCCAAAATCTATTGCCATGCGTGCGAAGAATATTCGCTAAAAACCTGTACGGTTGTTTATATTTGAATTATTTTGTTTTAGAGAAAAGTGAAGTAAGTCAGACGAAAGTATTTATACCAACTTTACAAATAACAAAGCGATGCAGGTATAATAAAGTAATAAGAGATACAAATGATACGAGCGGTACGGTAGCCATTTCCAATATTCTGATAGCTTAATTTTATGGTTTTGCAAGTAAAGTACCTAACACGTTTATTGATTCTATGTAATATGCTTCTTGATTTAACTGTCCAAAAACTACGATATTATGAGATATTCATTGAAGTCCAGCGGCTCAAAGGATGGAGAGATATTGGAGAGACTTGATTACTTAGCATCATTACTTCTGCATCGAGGACTGTTTGGTTCGTATTAATAGCTTTATGCTTAAGTGCAGTGATAAATAGGAACAAGGGTAGAATACTAAATAGATAATATATTTTATGTAAATATTTACTCGTTTATAAAGGGATTTGTAGGATTATTATGGGTTTGAAGGATAGCTAGAGCATTCCAATCATCTCGCTTTCTAATTTCATTTCTCTGTTAAACCCCAAATCGAGGAACGTTCTGCATTATTTCCCGCTATATTTTCCTCAAAGGGAAGAGAGAAAATATTTTAAGAGAGAGACTTAAAGAGCAATTATTTATTTGTGAAGATGGTCTTTATTAATGACCCCAAAGGATTTCGACCAAGGATACAAACAAGTGGGTTGTGCTTGTATTGCCTGGAGGCAAAACCTTGCCCAATGACTTTAGTCCGAGATGTTTCTGCAGGATCAGAGGATGTGAAACAATTCAAGCAAAATAAAGCCGGTTAAACCTTAGATGTGATTGAGCAGGTAGTTTGAGACCATTGAAGTAAAATAAGTGGAATTACAAACCACTTTATTCGTGTGCTCAAAAACAGTCGCAAACCTGACCCAAAAACAAGATTATCTTATAACCTTTTGGCAGACCTACCCGTGCCATTTTGCCAACTAAAATTACAAAATTACCCTCATGAGGGTTTTGTGAACAGGTAACAGATGATATGCAAATCTTTCCAAACAATGTTCATGCATTAATGTACACACATGTGTGTGTGCATTAGTAATAATACATTTAGTAATAATAATATTGCATCAATAATAATAATAATACAGTAATATTTATAATATAAATTTTCAAAATGCGGTAAACTTAAATGATAAATAAAAGGATTATTAAATATTTTTATTTAGTTGTATTCTTCTGACGTGAGTACTTGATGCAACATATTACTAGTTTATTTTAATCCTACAGTGCAGCCAATTCATTACAATATATTTATTTTACACATATCTGCTTTATAGTATTTATGAGTATTGCGAATAGCATGTTTTGCGCTGCTCTCATTAGAATAGTGAGAGATTTTCCAAATTCGATTGGACAGAAGAAGTAGGGTCATAAAGTAAGGAGATAGATATAATATTATGGGGTTATAAGTCTAGTTAGAGAAGACTTGGTTATGAATTCAAGTTTGGTGTTAAATTATGTATTCTGCCCTCGCCTGGTCTTCTAAAGCTGCTTCAACCAAGCGGGTTAGTCTAGCTCCTTTGGTTCTAGTCTGCCTCCTATCTACTTTGTTTTGTATGTATCTCTTTATGTAAAACTCTTCTATTATCATGGTTAAAATGGCAGCTTAGAAAATAAAAGAGTCAGTTAAAAAAATAAATAAAGTTTGCTTTCCACAGATGATTTATTATTGTAAAACAAAGCCAGCTTTCAACCTGAACGGTCATCATCAGTGCCGGTGAGATGAGTCTAGATTACTTATTTAGCCGGTTTCTGAGGCCAAGGCATGTATAAGACTCCTCAGAGTCAGTTAACTCTATAAAACAGATCCAACACACCTTTCACTAAAAAGAGAGAGATATAACATAAATTACTGTGGAGACCAACTCTTCATTGTTCTTTACCCTGAACAATAAATAATAATATTAGATTTCTTAATATACAAAGGACTGGCGTGTCCACCTGATAAAGGTCTTCTGTGAGGGTTCCCTCCATTAATCAGGCCAATAAGGCGCGGTCGAATATCCACGGCCATCTAGAACGTTAGATGACCCACAAACTTTTTTTATAACTTTTTTCAAAATTTTCAGTAATTAGCCGGATTTGTGATAAATGAAGCCTATTTTCGTAATCTGCACGCTCTTTTGGGTAATCTCAAAGAGTATTTACATTCAGTTAACGATTTATTTCTAATCTAACTTGGTACATACATAACTACTGTTAGACGTCAATGTTAACAAATATGACATGTCAAAATATAACACAAAATATTGACGTCTAACAGTAGTTATGTATGTACCAAGTTAGATTAAAAATAAATCGTTGAGTGAATGTAAATACTTTTTGAGATTAACCAAAAGAGCGTGCAGATTACGGAAATAGGCTTCAATTATCACAAATCCGGCTAATTACTGAAAATTTTGAAAAAAAAGTTATAAAAAAAGTTTGTTGGTGATCCAACGTTCTAGAAGGCCGTGGATATTCGACCGCGCCTTATACCAGGTTACTTCATCTCACGTCTGTCCTCAGACTGCCTAGAAAACTCTTTCATACAATCCTGTAAACTTTCCTTAAAATCAAACCATAATATATTGTCTTAGTTACACCCCTGCAGTATTTCCTAAACTTGTTGAATTCTTCAACAAAAATCAATGGATTCAAGGAGAGACAAAAATAAATGTAAACCCGTTACTATTTGGCTTTGGTTTACATACTACATATTTATTTTCTATACTAATTAATTACTAAAACATTTTGGCGCGGAGGCGCTGTACCAGGCTAATTTATTAGAAATGCGTGTTTCCGTGCTTAACAATTCATGTATAGTTTTAGTTTCCGATTTATGCGTTACTCAATTTTATTATTTTTTTTTTAAATTTTCAAAGGACAAGTGCATATTAATCCCATTTATGCAACAATATGCTTATTCTCCTAAAGTTGCAATTGAGATAAAAAGCACGGAAGCACGTATTTCGAAGGTCGTGTGACAGAAGAACCCAAAAACACTAAATATGTCAAGCTATTGGAAATAGTTTGTCTAGGGATGTTAGATGTTTCAGTTTTTACCACCGTTTTAATTTTATTGACTCTACAAGTGGTCGAGTCGACTTTGGCCCAGTTTTATTCGACTGACAGCCTCATTACTTATCAAAAACAACACGCCAATTATATTATTGTGTTTACCCACTGTCCTTCAGGACGGTCAGTCCATAAAAAAGCCGTCATTCATATAATATTTGACTTTATGGTCTTTTAGAGATGATGTAACGACTTCGGATCAGTTTTATTCTATTTAGCGAAAAGGTTTAAACCATATTTTACAAACTATTTTAAAATTTTGCAGTCTCAGCAGGTGAAAGCCCTCACTCACCTGGTTTTAAGTTTGTTTTCTTCTTAAGATTAATTTTCTAGCAAGTTTCGATTTAAAAATATAATCAGTTCGAGAGATTACATGATAGAGATTACATGTAAAGCGTGTTTACATGATTTACCAAGAGGTAAGGTTTTGCGAAACATATTTTTATTGTTAGGCACCTTTTAAACGGACTTTGGTGACAATACTGAGTACGATTCCGCTTTGACACCTATCTTATTTCATTATGACACCTATCTCATTCCGCTATAACACCTATCCCATTCCACTATGACACCTATCTCATTACGCTACGACTTCTATCCCATTTCATTATACTTCTATCCCATTCAGTTTATTTCTGACCTTGGTCAGGTAAACATCTATACTAGACTCCTTATCAATCTAATACAATAACAAATCGTGTTTATTATATTATTTGATTAATTCTAAAGGTATTAATATTTTATTTTAAATTTCTATTTCTGTAATAATTTTGCAATTTATAATTTTCAACTAAGTATTTTAAGAATACAATAAATAACTATAGTACCTAAAATATAATATTATTAAGGTTAATTTTCAAAGAACTAAAAATGGTTGTTTGTGGATTTTGTTTGCAAAATATACCGAGAAAATGTAAAAATGTGTAGTGTACGGGTTGTTATGTGCTGTTTCATGTGTCCCTCGAATGTTCTAATATAAAGGAAGAAATGATTTTGAATGAGCACTAGTGGAGTTGTTCATAATGAAACGAAGAAAAGAGTCTCTCCACAAAACTATTAATTTATTCAAAGCGCTTTCAACCTACATGAGGCCATCATCAGTGCCTGTACAAATAAGTAAAAATAACAAATAATTAAAAACAGTTAAAAATGTATAAAAATCAAGTCAAAATACAGTAAAGACAATAAAATAAAAATTAAATGAATAAATTAAGAACAAATGAAATTACCAGGAGTAATTATAAGAAAACAGCTAAAAGAAAGACATTATAAACGTAAAAACTAAATAGAATTTTCGTTCCTTTCATTAGGAAGAGGATTTTGGATCTCCTGATAAACAGAAAAAATTCCAAAATTGGGTCTGTAAGCGCTGTGTTACTAAAAATATTAACCCAAATCAAACATCAGTAAGTAACAATGTTAATACATTGAATTCAATAGAAATTACTCCGCTCCTGGACCAAATTTAGACATAAAAGAAGGACTTAAATCGAAATTTAAAGAAGTTATTCAGTTACTCAATACATTTAAGTTTTCTATTGACAGTTGCGTTTCAAAAATGGACTTATTTTTAAATCAAATCAATACAAATAAAATAAAAATAAAATACAATAAAAATGAGATAAAAAAATTAAAAAAAGAAGTTGATTTTTGGAAACAAAAAAGTATTCAAAATGTAAAAAGTAATAATGAACTTCAAAAGAAGTCAAGAGAGTATAATATTGAGATAAACGGAATTCCGGAAGTTGAAGACGAAAAAATAAGCACTATGCTCACTGCTTTAGCTAAGGAACTAAACATCGTTTTTGATCCAACTGAAGTAGATCTGACACACAGCGTTCCTGCGTTCGATAAAAAGAGAATTAATCTGATTATTGTCAGATTTAAATTCTAAGAAGAAAGAAGGCTCAGAAGCAATTGCTTATGAAGATATACTGGCTCAATCAACATCATCTTTTCATCAAATAGACTCTTCAACTAACAGCGAAGAAAAAAATTAGCTGTCTTGCAACATTTTTTTCCTTTATTTAAACTAATATTTTTCTCACTGTCTTTTATCTTTCTTTTTTCTTAAAAACCTTACTGATTAATAATAAGTCACTTAAGTAATTAAAAAAGAAATATTTTATTTCCTTTTGATCATACGTTTTACTACCTTTTTTTATCGTTTCCAAAAAACTTATTTTCTTTTAGTTTTTTCGTTAAAATTTTATTTTATAAAGAATTCTTTATTATATTTTTTTTTCTCAATTTAATAAAATAAATAAAACTATACTGTTTTGTCGATACTTTAAAAAATCTTGTCTTTTATTATATATTTTTGCTTATACTATTGTTTTCTTATTCTTTATTTTCTATATAATAAACTATTATTTTTTCTATCTTTACCTTTTAACTATATTTTTTCCTAAATGGTGCTGGTTAACTCTTTAATAGATGATTATGTGGATACTGTAGAAAAAGAATTAGGAGTGAAGTCTGTCAGTGAACTTAACTGCTTACTGAGGGATATCACTCCAGACTTTTCTGTTCTTTGCTCTAACATAAGAAGTATTTATAAGAATTCTGATGAATTCTTTCTGAATCTTGACTTAATTAAACATGAATTTGATATTATAGCTTTTGTGGAGTCATGGCTCCTCCCTAAGTTTCAACACACTGATTCTTTGAACCTGCCTGATTATGATATTTACAATACAGTTACTAATAACTTCAATCAAAGTGCTGGCATTGTTATTTACATTAAAAAAGAAATTACTGTGTTGGATGTCAGGGAGATTGCAATGACTCTATGCAACTGCTTGTCAGTTAAAGTACAACTGAAAAATGGTGAAATACATGATAGTATTTTCTTGTATAGATCACCTGCTGAAGACAAAGATTTGTTTGTAACCGAATTTAGTCAATTTATTGGAACTAATAAGTTCCAAAACTTAAAAATATTTGGAGATGTAAACATCAACATTATGGAGGGAAGTGATGATTCCTTCATGAACCACTACTTAGACAGCATGGCTAGCCTGAGACTGCACAGCTGTGTCAACACCCCTACAAGAATATTCAAGAACTCACAAACATGTTTAGATCATTTATTCGTTTCTAATCTTGCTAAAAACAAAAACCATTATAATTTTATTAACTGGAAATCTAATGTTACTGATCATAATACTGTAATATGTCTTTGCAACACTGCTACTAATACTATTAAACAACACAATTCTGAAAGACATATAGCAGTGTTGGATCTTGAATAACTAAAAGATAACTTGAACAGTGTTTTTTGGGAAGTGACTACTTGTGGTGATGTTGACGTAGCTGGTGTTAGGTTTAAAGAAATTTTAGATCACAACATTGAGCTGTCCTCTTAAGTTAAAATTATTAAAGAGAACTCAAGGTACAGGAAATTGAAACCCTGGGCAACTCGTGGTTTAATACATTCCATACGAAAAAAAGAAAAACTTGCACGCCAAGTCGGTAAAAATCCAAATGATCAAAATTTACTGAAGTATTATAAAAAATATAAAAACAAATTAAATAAAATAAATTAAATAAATTCGTGTTACAAAAGATTCATACTACTCTCGAAAAATTGAGCAAGCTGGTAATAATCAAAAACAAGTATGGAATGTATTAAATGAAGTCATGGGAAATAAAAATAGTAATAATCAAACTATAACTTGTGAGGACAGATCGGTAGTTGCTGCTGATGAACCTGTTGAGGTGGCAAACATTTTTAATACATATTTTTCTAATATAGGTGAGACTTTGGCCTCTCAGATACCTGACTCCCAACTTCCCCCGTATTGCTTTGATGATAGTTCATGTGATTCTAACTTCACATTCCAACAAATCAGTGAAACACAGGTATCTGATATCATCGGTACTTTGAAAGGTGGATCTGGTCCTGGCTTTGACGGTCTCTGTTCTAGTACTATCAAGGATATTAAAAGCTTTATATTGTTGCCCTTAACTTACTTGATTAATCTTAGTCTACGTTTAGGTCAATTTCCTAATATTTATAAATCAACTATCATTACTCCGATATTTAAAGCTGGGAATAAGCAACTAGTAAACAACTATAGACCCATTTCATTAACATCCAACATAGCTAATTTTTGAAAAAGTGGTTAAGGGCCAACTTGTTAAATATTTAGAATCAAATAATTTAATTTCGATAAACCAGTTTGGTTTTCGTGAGGGCCTTGGAACGGAGGACACCATTGCCAGGCTCACTCAAATAATTTATGAGAAACTTGACAAGTCTAAAAAGTGTTTAGTTATATTTTCTTGATATGACTAAGGCTTTTGACAGTATTTCTCACGAACTGTTGTTAGATGCCTTAGTTAGACTTGGTTTTAAAAATGAAACTCTGTCATGGTTCTCTTCTTATCTTAAAAATCGGAAACAACAAGTTAAAATACTTAGTAACTTAAGTGAAGCCCTAACTTTCAAGTATGGAGTGCCCCAAGGCACTGTAATTGGTCCAATACTGTTTTTACTGTATGTAATCAAATTGCTTGAATATACAGGCTGCCAGATCATATCATATGCCGATGACATGTCATTGGTTTTAGAGGGGGATAGTTGGGCTGAGGTGTCCGAGAGGTCTAATATCTGTTTAACTCATATAAATAACTGGCTCGACTTTCACAAATTATCATTAAATAAAAAGAAATCATTTTATGTACCTTTTGCCATTAAAGAATCATCACTTCCATCCAATGACGATGTAATCATAAAATTCCATAGCACCTCTATACATTATGATTGTAAAAGCTGTTATGTATTGGAGAGAAGAGAGTTTGCTTCTTACCTGGGAGTCACTATTGACCACTCTTTGAAATGGAATCACCATTTTAATCAGTGCGTTGGTAAACTAAGAAAATTTTATTTTATATTTTCAAATTTAAGATGGTTTTTAAATCAGAGTATGCTGAGGTCACTTTATTTTGCATTGATTCAATCCAAATTATAGTATGGCATTGTTGGTTGGGGAGGGGCGAATATCACTCATCTCCAACCATAATACACAGAAAAGAATTATAAAAATCATATTAAAGAAAGGAATAACTTATTCCTCCATACTCTCATTTAAGAATCTAAATGTACTACCTTTGGTCACTATTGCAAATCAAAGAGCTGCCACTTTTGTTTTTAAAAACTTTAAGCCAAAAGAACTTACGGGCCATGATACAAGAACAATTCAACAGTAAAATTGTGATTGTGGTCAAGGAATAAGTAAAACGAAATGTATAAATATTTAAGTAAAGATACGAGTCTTTCAGAAGAATGAATAGGCATTGGTATTATGTTTATTATAGGTATATATGGAAATAAAGTGTCATAATAGGGATAATTTTTTCAATAAATTCGTGGTAGAGACAGAGTGTATAATTAATACCAACAAATAAATCAGATAAGTTTTCATTTGATGGGTCTTCAAAAAAATTAATTGTAAGTTTTGCTTTCAGACAATTGATCCGTCTAGGATATTATCAGCACATGCTATAGCTCAAAAATAACTAAGTAAAGATTATAAAAATCAGATAATGACTTAAAATAAAATAGATATCATTAGATGAAACAAACTGAATTTTAGTTCTTAGACCTTCAGAGGGCTCGTCCTGCTAGTTGAGACTTAAAGTTAAAACAGATGCAACTTGTACAACAAAACAAAAAAGTGTTGCCCCGCCTACTGATGATGACGTTAAGCTGGAATTGGTCCAGAGATATTTATAAGCTACACTAAGTATCGACAGTAATAGATTATTCACTTTCTTTTTTAACTTGTGAAAAGTGTAGCTTAAAATAATTTAATATGGCTAGTCATGCTGATATGTTAACAATCTTTTATTGTTTTTAATATTTATTTATGTTACGTAATGGTTACTAGTGGTTACTAATGATTGGTGATAATTACTGAGTAACCTATAGTTAAAGCATACCTATAAATTAAATATTGGAATGAGGGGGGGGGGCAGAAAATAACTTGATAAAAACGATAGTATGGGCGAAATATGTTTTTATAGAGATCTTTATTTGTTTTTCAGGTAAGAAATAGTACCAGGATGTAAACATTTGATTCAAAGTGATTGTTTCCTAAGCACGGCACACCCTTAATATAATGAAAATACTGCGAGGTAAAAATCATTAAAAATTAATAACAAATATCAAAAGAAACAAAAATGAAAATCTTCATATAAAGCGTAAATGGTGCCAGTTCACAAAGGGAATATCAAATTAAATAGATAACCAAGCTGAAAATATTCCAGTGTGACCGCAACGGAAAATGCGTTACCAGGTTTTTCTCGACACAAGAAGAGAAATAGAGCGAGTTAATTCTGAAAATAAAATTTTCCTCCCGTATTGATCTGAAACGTCCAACAAAGTGTATAAAAAAGTGTATAAATCTCGACAAAGAAAACAAAAAGAGTTTTTCCGCGCCGGATGTTTAAAGTTTTTTTGTTAGAGAAGGAGGGGAACCACTTTACTGAAATAAAAGTCAATTTTCCGTTTTCCCCTTGAAATTGTTATGAATGTTACATGAATTTCTAGCTGGGCTTGTTTTTTTCCACTGTTATAGTAATAAATGGCTTTCACTATATGATGACGGAACTAACAAGTGACAGGGGAATAATCTGCTATTTATATCCCGCACATGTCCTGTCACACTCCTGGCTAAGCATTATATAGCTAAAACATTATAACACTAACCCCAGACTAATGTCCTGGAAAACACACTCAGATACCCAAACAAATCTGTATCTTTAATCACAAATAATAAAATTAATGATAAAGTGCATAGAGAGTTTTTATACCGAATTTCTATAGCAAATGTGAATGATTGTATTTCTCGAGTTCGTGCTAAATATGCTCAAAAACAATTTAAAACTTATAATTCCGATGCCCACGATATTATACCGTCGTTTAGCTTAAATCTGAAACGTCCAACAAAGTGTATAAACGGAAATACGACGGAATTATCCTGTCGTAGATCTTGATTTTTCATTAATTTTGCCGTCCTTCCAACTTGTATCTACGAAACCTACAAGCTCTGTCCCTTCCTTTCTTTTATAGTGAAGGCTCATGTCTTTCGTACCCTTTATGTACCTAATCACTCTTTTAATTGCTGTTAAGTGAATAGCTCTTGGGTCTTGGCAGTACTTTGATAAAGCACTTATCGGGTAAGCTAAATCTGGACTCGTCATGGTCGAGAGTTACATGAGTAAACCTAACATTTCTTGAAATTTAATTTATCTATTGCAGGTGAATTTTGAAATACATCAAAATCTTGGGTTTTTTCGAGAGGTGTTTTCACTGAACAACAAAAAGAATTGATGTTTTCATTTAGCATTCAAAAAGAACTTACCGACACGACTGGTTTACAAGGGACTGAGCCTTCACCCTGCATTTATTTTTTACAAATAAACCTCGGTATAATACAATACTATTTTTCATTCTCGAGGAACATGAAAGTAAATCTTTATCCATCAATATCCAAAAGGTAAAACAAACCTGCTTACAAGAAAGCTGAAATGCCGAGTAGTTTAGTAAACTACCAGTCTAGTAGTGGATCTCAATATATCCTTCAAGTGGCAGTGAGTGATGGCACTCAAGATAGAGTGCTGGTAGAGAAATATTTCAAAGGGTTAAGTAGAGGCAGAATATTTGTGGTTGGATATCTAGAGGTTTATCGTTTCTCCTGTGGTTTCCTTTAAGACAAAGCAATCACTCTGAGGTCAGTTCTATGCATGTTACTGTCTAATCATGAAATTCTGTTATTTCATGAAATTACAAGTCATTTTATGAAATAATAATCATATCATATATTTTTACTCTTTCTCATTTATACAAGAAAAATTTTACGTTCGAAAAAAATCGAAAACCAGGATGAAAACGGAATTATCCGTCTCAGGCGTTTATAAGGCCTCCTGAGTGGTTTTTACAAAGTTCTCTGTTTGTATGAATGTGTGTCTGTTAACATCATAGCGCCCAGTGTATTTATGCTTAAGAGTTCAAATTTTGTACAAACATCAGTCTAACGCTGTACTTGTGCTTTTTGGCAAATATTTTTATGACGTCATTAACCCGCAGTAATGGCTCAATCAATCACGGAAAAAATATGCGATGTTATTAAAATTTGGCACGGATATAGCTATGTATAAGACTAACATGTGTTTACATTTGTGCCAAGTTTCATCTCATTATCAGCATTACTTCAATTTTTACCGAATTATTTATATATGTTTTTAGAAAAAATTGTTTAAAAATTGGAAAAGGGTCCAATACAGTTGAAATTTGGTAAAAGTGTATCCTTTGACGTAATAAATAAGTGCTCTAAGTTTTGTTATAATACAACAAGCCTGTCTATGATTTTTGGTGGATCATAAAAATTAAGCAGCATCGAGCGTGTACAGTGCTTGGATAAATAACCACTGAGAATGAAACGAACGTATTTTCTATATGTAAATACATATACATACTGGCGTGTTGCAGTATACATTTAACGAGTTGTATTTCTGAGGACGAGCGAAGCGAGTCTGAAGCAGGGAGGATGATCGTAGTGAATCCGATGTAATGAAGAAAAGTTCCCAGGTACCCGGAACCCGATTTTTTCATATAAGATCAGATCATGTATTTTTATATTTTTAACATATTTATCGTATCATGTTATCTTATCTTTTTACTTATTTTATCTTTTATACTTTTTATTTTAACTTCGCCGAAACGTTCAATTGATCTTTTAGTCATGTCGTGCAGCAGTAACTTAGCCAAGTATCTCTCTTCATGCTGCTTATATCAAGTTCGGATGTTTTTTTCCGATGAAAAACCGGTACTTTGGTGACTAGTAATAAAACTTGAGAATATGTTTAAAATGGAACAAGTTTAGATCGCCATGAATACATGCTTTTCCATACAGATAGGTCTGTCGCACTCAAACTTGATACATTTGTTATTCTTATCCCGTATTCCCTAGTAATCTCAAAATTTTATGAAATTTAAAAAAATGTTCCTCTTAATCTTAACCTTTCATCATGTATACCTTAGGTACATAGGAAAAGTATTGTACTTGTAAATAAATCCGAAACCGTGATGTCCTGTTTCACAAATAAAACACTGGAATTATCCGTTTTAGGTGTTTTATGGCCTCTTGAATAGCGGTCAAATAATACTCCCTATCGGCTTTTTACTAGTATTTACTTGATCTTCAAGAAACTGGCTCATATTAATTCTCTGAGCTCAATTAGGACATCACAAAAAGGCACCACGTAGCGTTCTTTCTGTTTTATTTCAAATTCCAGAGTAAAAAAAACTCGGCCTTCTGCTTTATTTATAAAGGTATTGTATAGATTTATGTTGCGAAAATTCCAACGAAAACACATTCGTGTAAAAACAGGCCAGGCTAGTGTAAAAATTTATGAAATAATTGAATAAGCCATTTCGTAGGTTTCCAATAATTCTTGTATATAATACATAGGGCCTTGGCGGTTTAACTTTGTGACTTAGCTATTACACAATACACACAGAAATGCATAATAAGCTTATTAAATAGGCTGAATATATTATTATGGTGTATGTCTACACTCTATATAAGATGTTTAGTACCACGCTACCTTAATAGACCAAGAGCCCAGGGGTGTTTTTGTGTAATGGCTGGAACCGCTCTCAATTTTTCGTAAATACCTTCTTGAACAAGGATCTGCAATTCTGCCGACTCGTATCGGATGGGTGTTCCAGGCAGAACTCACTTTAGGGGTCAAAGGTTCTGCCATTTGGCATTTTCAATGATCTCACAACTTTTGACGCTCGATTTGGCTCTTTTTCACACGCATGTGTTATAATTGGGATTCCATTTCTTTTTGTAAGCTCGAACATTATTCAAGCTTACAAAAATACGCCAAGAAATATTATTAATTTATTAATTAGTTACAGCATATTACACCACTTATTTATTACTAAACAGTTCCATTCTCTTTAATTAAACTATAGATAAATTGCATACAAATATTTTGTAATGTTCTGTCAAAATAAAACTATCGATATTCTTAGTTTTGGTGAGCTCTACTAGGTAGTGCTAGTTTTCAAAATATTTCCTTTTGATGACCTTTATATCTCAACACTCAAAATAGCCTCGAGATGGCTCTTGTAAGGGACAGCAAAAGCGTGAACAAGAAATCTTTAATAATCATGTAAACATTGTGCATTCGAGTTATCCTGTCACACTGGAAATATACGAGTCTAACCGATTATACCCGACAAGCCTACTATTTTCTCTGCTATATAAGGAGAACGGCGCTGAAACGGAACAACCAATTTGCTGAAGTTGGACTCCCCTGGTTGTCTTGTTATTAATATGTTTAAATTATCATTTCACTTTAAAGTCTAGGAAAAGATATTAAAATTTGGCATTTAATGGTATTTAAGAAAATTAGTTTACTCATTATCTAGTAAACCTGTAGTAGAGATAGCAAGTCCAAACTTGATGATTTCAAATTCTGAGGACGAGCGAAGCGAGTCCGATGTATTGATGCAAAGCCAAGGGAAGTAATTTCAAGGGAAAATAGCTATTTACTCCCAAGGTGCATACAAGATTTTATTCTCAGACGTTGATATCATTTATTGTTATATTCTTATTTTAAAACTTTTTGTAGTATTTTATTCATTTTTTGGTCGCATTATCTTGGCCCCCAAAAAATCAATTGTTTATTGTTCCAAACAACTTCTTTTGTCTTGAAACGGATTTTGAGCCATTAAAAATATTTAAGTCATCTCTTTAGCGTGAATCAATCATGAGATCCACTAACATACATTGATACACTTACAAACACACACGCACACACATCACAGATACCGCATTATGAAAACCTCTCAGACTACATGAGAAAATTCTAATGAAATTTCAGTCTCAGATTTTCAGGTCAACACAATACTTTCTCTTTATTCCTAACAATGTAAAATGTAATTTTTATAACAAACCCTACATTTTATTATCTCTATTAATAGAATGTTATTTTATCTAAATGCCGTATTTTATTGAACTTATTTAAGTTTATTAAAAGTTGTTAATATATGCTTGCTAGCTGAAATATATCGTCAACAAAACGAGAAACAAGTGTCAATATTAAAACTCCATCCCCTCTCATATCTCAACTCATATCAGCCCAAACTGTGATACATATCAAAGCGTTCTCCTTCCGAGATAGAAATTCCAGTTAGAGATTGGTATAAAACATTTGGGCTGAAGCCGCCCCCACTACACCTGACCTGATATCCCCCCTTCATTCCAACGCTCCCTCTCCTTCCACATCAAACACTCAATTCTTTCCAATACGTCCTCTGGAAACACTTGCACAAACCAATTACATGCCATGCCTCCTGAGTCTGGATATCAAAGAAATATTTACAAAACTTTTCATTACAGTATTTTTACTTCCCGAACCAATGCATGGAAAAGCCTGGAGTTTCATTTAAATCATACTTTTAGTTTATCTCTTTGTTATTTTTAAGTTTTAGGTTTTGATGTTTTTATTTCATCAGATATTTGCCTCAAAGGTAAAAGCAAAAAGCAGTGTTTTACAGGTAATAAGTCGTTCACGTGGCCAAATATTAATTAAAAGAATTTTACTCGTTTTTATTGTATATAATTCGTTACTTGCTTCGCGTTGAAATTTATCCCAAATTTGCCTTTTATAACCAGTCTCTACCCCCAGATTACCACTAGACAATGATGAGGATTTAACTAGGGATTTAATATTCCTCTAATCGAACTGTATCTAGTAAATCTTGGAAATTATAATTTCTATTCAAGAGTGGATTAACTTAGTTTTTAAATTGACTTTCATTCGATATAGAAGCCTCGGAGAAAAATACCGGGGAGGATTTCAATTTGAAGAAATTGAGTTTAATTTAAAGGAGAAATAATTCCCGTCCCTCTCTTTTGTTGTATCGTGGAAAAATAGAGGTGGAAGAATGAAAAATTTGACAGGTTTATCGGAAACGGTTTTGTCTAAAACAAGATATCAATTTTTTAAACTTTGCTTCCGTGTAATGATTTAAACAATTTGAGCGGGTTTAAAGAGCACTTCTAGAGAACGATTAAACTAAGGAAATACTAAATGTTAATATATAATAAATTAAAACATATAAAGCATTTTTACATAATATTTTATAGACACAAAATTAATGAGAGAGACCTCAAGAAGTTCTCCTAAGCGAGGTCTTGCCATTGTTTGCAATACAGTAGAATTATATTATACGAGTAACATATAGAAGGAGAGAGAGAGAAAATATAGGAAAAGATGAGAGAGAGAAATTTTATTAAAATTTAATTAATCATAGTTTTCTTTAAACTATTATTACTTCATAGGTTATGGTTATACTATACGATAAGTTGCATTAGTAAATAATAATCGGCATTGAACAAATTATAAATAAATTAAAACTTAAATGGTTATACTAGACCGTAAATATGAGCTGTATAATGATGAGCTGGATAAAAATATATGTGATAAATTTGTCCTATTTATTTAAGTACAATATTATAGATAAATATTTTTTTAAATAATTAATATTACTTTTAATATGTTGCTATAAGATATTAAATAAAATCTTATATAATATTATAAGTTTTACTCAAACTTAAAAAAAAAAAAAAAACAAGTAATGTTCCTGAATAACCCCTCACCATTTTAAATCAACGTAAAATGTTCATCTCAAGGCAATATATAACTTCAACTTATGTTCCGGTGGTCCATAAACCGGGCTAATTTCTATAAGAATGCAGAATCCCTCACTTAATATTTGCTTTATGGGCCATTGCCTAAGTAGTAATAAATCACTCATTCTGGATGATTCAAAGTAACAGTGCTCGGAGCATGTTTAATGTACACGATGTACATCCTTCAACAATAAGATAAGCAAATGGTGCAAACAAATTATTTCATCACATTTCCTAGCAAAAAATCTAGAAAAAATCTTCAAACTATTTCTTTTAACTTAAATTAAATTGAATATAAGTTTAAAAATATATTAAATTTTAATTTCAATTTAAACAAGCTAATTTGGATTATAACTTCAAATTAAACTACAGGCGAATTATTACTAAAACCGAAAAACAAGCTCTGTATTTATTGCATCTCGTAGACCCGGCTTTCTTACGCAAAACCAGAATTTAAATATACTACAGTAAACCATGTAATTTATGGTTAATAATATAAATGTAACGGGTGCCTCGGCTTTATTGCCGATTTAAAACTTATAGATTATTGTAAAACTAAATTTTTGTATTTAAGAATGTGTTTGTAAAAAGTTTTAATAAAAGGCTTATTATTATTATTATATAAATGTAATACGTCACGTAATAATAATAATAAAAATTATTATTATTATTATTATTATCTAAATATAAATTCTGGTGCTGCGCCCGCACTCAATGATATGACAAGAATACAGAGCCTGTTTTCAGGCCCTTCTAGATATTAGCCCTTACATTTACAAAACATTACAGAAACCTACCATCATCAATACATGCTAAATCTGACTTGGCTTTGCCCGTCAGTTTATCTATTGTTAGTCAGTGTTTTTAACTAAGATAGGTAAAATCTAAAAACAAATAATAATTATGCAAATCTAAAACGATTTTTACCATCCTTATTTTAAGTTTAAATTATGAATTAGATCATTTTAGATAAAATGCTTCCCCCTTCTCTTGTTTCGTTATTAAATTATTAAAATTAAACCCCAAGGACGATTTAAACGATATAAAAATTTTAGCTCTGTTGCAAGATGTTTTAGAAATCAAATCTTTTTTTAGAAACATTCCTTAAATATAGTTACTATATCCATTCCTCTCCTCAACCTGCCACATCCAATTTTGTTTCTAAACCTCTTTCCGTCACCTATTATTACCTAGCAACCTTGTAGTATGTACCAAACCTCAATCCTTGCCAGCAACTTCCTTCTCCTTGGGGACCCTATCTATGTAACTAACCCCACTGCAAAACCAGCACTCACTTAACCTATAAGTAAATCCATAAAACCTACCGAAACCCCACCTCTGTCACCTGCTGCAGGTATTTGAAGCTTAATTCTCCAATATGCCTAAAACTCCTCTGCTGTTAATTTAATGTGCCGCTAAAGGAAGCGGAATAGTTATGTATACTGACAAAGATGACAGCTAAGTGAGGGATACAAAGTTATTTCGACAAAGACTATTTAGACCTGGTAAAACCAGTCAGATACAAAGTTATTGACAAAGACCATTTAGACCAAGTTATTCACAAGACCATTTAGCCATGGTAAACCAAGACTGTTCTAAGGTCCCTTCTGCTGAGACTCAGGAGGTCCTCAGTTACTTTGGGACTGGTCCTTTTAACATAAGTTTACTGTGCCTCATGCCTGAGGATTTGTTCCAGTGGTGCAGGTGATTGGTTAAGAGCCAATCTTTAATTACACCTTTAGCTATAGCTTTCGGTATGGCTACTTGGTTCAGGGCCCACAGGAGTGGTCTCAGACCCCTTTTTTGCAAGGATTCTGCTTGCTCATTACCTTCAATTCCCTTATGGCCAGGCACCCATCTGATTGCTACATCGTTGTTGAGTGACAAGGTCAGAAGTTTTGTAAGCATCCAGACAAGCTTGGAGTTGACTTTGTATGAACCAAGAGCTTTAATGCAGCTTGGTGTCAGTAAAAATATTTATAGAAGTCTGATTAGGATCTTTTTTAATATTTTCTATTAGACAGGCATTAATAGCAATATTTGCCTGAAAACTGTGCATACTTTCCCAAAAAAATGAGGTTTTTGATATTTTGCATGAGCCTCATAATGCCCACCCAGAGCCACAGTCCATCTTAGATCCATCTGTATACCATACAGTGTCCCAGAGGATTTGAGGTGTTCCCATTGAAAACTATCACAACTGAGTGTGAAGGTTTTTCATAGGCAGTAGAGGGTGGTCATGTAATCAGAGTTCATAGATAGTATGGGACTCTGAATTACATTCACTATTTGGGTGACCTTAATGGTAGGATCTCCAGTTCCCCTGTTCTGCAGTCTGTAAGTGCGCCAAACTAGCCTCACTCTTATAATAGATCAAGGGGGGCAAGGCTCAGCATACATCTAGAGCAGTAGTTGGTGCTGGTTCATGGACCCTGAATGGATAGACAGGCTAAAGCGCTGAACTGAGTCAGTTTGATAATTGCGGTGGTTTGATTGACTTAGCCCCACCAAGGCACAATAGTAATAATAGGTCTGACCACCATTAAGTAAAGCCATCGCAAATACTTGAGGTTAAGTCCCCAGATTTTACTACAGCTCTACGGACTGTCATTAAAGTCAGTTTGCTTTATAATTATTTTCCAGCTGTTGATTTCCAACTTAGGCCTCTGTCAAGAGATCGAGATATTTGACCTGTCAGATAGCTGTTGTTCACCAAACAGTATAGGGCTCACAGATGAGTTTGTTTTTTGGTGAAAATACAAGTGCAGTTTTGGCAGGATTGATTGAAAGTTTACCTGTTTGCACCAGTTCTCAATCACCTTATCGGTGTTTGAATTACTTCTCTAGGGCTGATTAATGAATTTGCGCAATAAAGGATACATGTCATCAGCGTACCCTATAGCAAGAACCCTTTACTGTTAAGACATCAGAGTATTGCGTCCACCAAAACAAGCTCCACAGTAGAGCAGACCAAGAACCGCACCTGCGGCACCCCTGGTAGACGTCGAGGCTTCAACCGTCTCTCAACCCCAGAAGCATAGAACATTTCACTGAGNCTTTGTATGAACAAGGCTTAATGGCAGCTGGTTTCAGTAAAAAATATTTATAGAGTCTATTAGGACTTCTTTTAATATTTTCTATTAGACAGGCGTAATAGCAATATTCTTGCCTGAAAACTTGGCATACTTTGCTAAAGAAAAATGAGGTTTCTGGATTTTGCACATAGGCCTCATATATGAAACTCCAGAGCACGTCCATCTTAGATCCATCTGTATTACCATACAGTTCACCAGAGGATTGAGGGTGAGTTCCCCTTGAACTTCCCTAATGGTGTGAAGGTTTATATGAGGTAGGGTGGTCATGTATCAGAGTTCATAGATAGTAGACTCTGAATTACATTCACTATTTTAGTGACCTTAATGGTAGGGGATCTTCCGTTCCCCTGTTCTGCAGTCTGTAAGCGCCAACTAGCCGTCTCTTTATAATGATGATCAAGGGGGCGTCAGCTGACATTAGAGCAGTATTGGTGCTGGTTCATGACCCTAGTGAATGGATAGACAGGCTAGCGCTAACTGAGTCGTTTGTAATTGCCGGTTTGGTTTTGATTGCTTAGCACACAACAGGACATAGTATAATAGTTGACCACCATTAAGTAAAGCCATCCGAAATACTTGAGGTTAAGTCCCAGATTTTATCACAGAGCTCTACGGACTGTCATTAAAGTCAGTTTGTACTTTATTAATTATGTTTGCCAGCTGTTTGTCAACTTATGGTCTTGTCAAGATATCGAGATATTTGACCTGTCCAATAGCTGTGTGGTTCACAACGGTATAGGGCTCAAGAGTAGTTTGTTGGTTTGGTGAATTACAAGTGCAGTTTTGGCAGGATTGATTGAATATATTACTGTTTGACCGTTTCAATAGCATTATCGGTGTTTGAATTACCTTTCTAGGGCTTTGTGATTAATGAATTTGCAGGAAAGATACTTATGTCAATCAGCCCTATAGCAGAAGAAGGCTTTACTGTTAGACAGCAGAGTATGCGCGCCACAAGCTCCACCGTAGAGGAGACAAGACTCCACCTGCGGCATCCCCTAGTGACTCGCGGCTTCATCCGTCTCTCCGCCAGAAAGCATACATTTTACTGAGAAGGCTCAGTGGGTATCCATACTCAACGTTCTCAAACCCGCTCTCTCAGATAGGGAGAGTATAGTTGGAGATGTGTATCAAATGCGTCCTTCAATATGAAAGCGCCAAGAAAACATCTTGCTTTCAAAGCAGCTTCAATCTTTTACAACGATGTGTAATGCGCTTGCAAGATTGCCGCTTGATATGCAAACTGATATTAGTTGAGAGGTTAGTAATCAGCGCTGTTTCGCGAGTGTCTGTCAATAATCTCTCATGTTTTGAGAAGAAAAGATGAAGAGCATATGGTCTATAAGCCTTCACCCTCCGTGTATGATAACACAGTTCCAGGTTTTTGGGTATAAAGAACTTGGCAGATTTCCAGAGTTCAAGAATATGATTTAGAGCTTAATTGCTCTGGAAATGTACAGTAGGGAGCCAGAGTGTCCAGGCGCTGCTGTAACAGGGCTGGGTAAATAACTGTTCGTCAGGAGAATTGTAGTTTAAAATGAGCTTAGTTTATGCGCCATTTGCCTTGCAAGTTTTAAGTTGAATTACAACAGCCCAGTAGGAGCGGTTATCTTTAAAGGGAAGGCCTGATTGCGTCTCTGTTTTGATCATGTTGTTGAGTCTAGCAATTACAGAGTCTGGATGTGTCCTTAAGCAGAACCGCGACAGTTTCTGGCCAGTTGGTAGTTAGCTCCAAGAGGGTTTTAAAGTGCACAGTTGTGAGTATAATGGAGTTTTGACAGTATTCTGTGCAGTCTGGCTGATTCGCGATTACTGTCTATCTCAGACAGAAAACGTCTCTCAGAGAATCCCGCTTGGCATCTCTAGGGCTATATTGTAGTTAAGTAAGAGTGAGAATAAGTTCCCACTCGCCAGTTTTCTGGAACGATTGAATAATTTTTCGTACTTTTTCATCTATCTGTCGAGAGGTGCCACCATGGATTTTCCTGGGCTTCTGCACACTCAGAGGACAATTTTTCTTTGAAGGAGAGATCCATAGCCTCAGTTAATAGTGAGGCCATCGAGTCTAGATCAAGATGGTTATCCTATTTCAACATTAAAAGGAAGACAGATAGGATGCTAGATCCTGCGGAAGGCATCAGTCAGTCTTCTAGGATTGTAATAGGTAGTTTCATGCTTTTGATCACATGTTATTCAAATAGAATATATCTATGGTCAGAAGAAGAAGGTTTTTCAGATTACATACCATTTTGTTAGGATTTGTCTATCACAGGGGTACCCATTGTGATATCAAGAACTTCTTGCCTTCTTTTGTTACAAAAGTGGGGGTATTACCTTGGTTGAAGATAACCAAGTTTGTTAGAAATAATAAAGGAGAGGAGTTCTTCCACCACGTGAGTTGGTGTCAGTACTCCCCCAAGCAGCTGCATGAGATGAGCATTAGCATCACAACCAATTCAATAGTTTCAATGTTATTGCTGTTGCAGTAAGTAACTAATTCCCTCACTTCATTTGACGGAGGCTGGGTTTAGGTGAGTCATAAGGAAGTTAAGCCGATGCTACTATGAGTTTGCATCCGACTATCCCCCTCATGTAGTTCTCTCTGACAGCACGTCAGGATCCTTGCTACAGAAAGTGAAGCGTAAGAGCATTTGTCCATTTTTAATAAAAATGCAAGTTCAGAGTGTTTATTATTTTTGTTGTGTAAATAATTTGTCCTCTAGTGAGTCCAAGGCCTGATACGCGTCCTCCAGAAACCCAGGGTTGTATAGGGCAATGTCTATAGAGCTCCTGAAAGAAGGTTGCATAGGGCGCGAGGCAGCTTTGCTATGCTGAAGGTTAACCTGAACCATTTCACCGAGGGGTTAGGAACCTCAAAGTTTGAGATTTGAATCTCTGGCCGTCCCACAGCCGCACCTAAGGGAGTTTTCCCTCTGGTTTGATTGCGAGAGACAGAGACAGGGTTAGAAAGAGCCCGTCGGCTGCCAAGAGTGACGATACAGTGGCCTGTTCAGGACTTTGTCTGAGAAATTATACCCCCGGCTCAGTGTACCTCCACAGAGCGAGGTTATTTGTAGCCTCACTGGCTGCCATTCCGGGATTTTTCCTGACATTGATTCCAATAAAGATAGTTAAATATAATGATATAAAATAAATAAAATAAATTGTATAGATATATATGTATAAGAAAATAGTTGGAATCAAGTGTCAGAGAAAGTAGAACTACTGACGTAGTAATGTTCTTAACTTACGTATTATAATAAGATAGACAGGTGATTTGCAGAAATATCACACAAAAGACCAAAATAGACGCAAATAGATAAATTAATAAACAATTAAATTTGAGGAAAGACGTAGAAGTAACAACAAATAGGTTAGCAGCAAGCAGCACGAGCGTTGAGATTATGAACGCCGGTAGAAGAGCCTGAGGTGCAACAGTGCGTAAGCGCAACAAAAGGAAGAAAGTCCGAAATTCTTCCTGTGTGACGTCATGGGATGACAACGTATGCAACTAGTATCCTGGATCTGCCCAGACAGACCGTTTCATAACTGAACAGTCACGAAACGGACTGCCGGACCCCCAGGACACGGCTACATGCGATGTTTAACGAAGAAATTTAGGAAAGTGGGACTTACGCAACTGAAAATAACTATCGCAAAGCACGCACAGAGCACTCATCCACCATGGCGCACAAAAATCACAACCGCAAGTACACTACATCGCTACTAACAAAAAAAATTTACGGAGCACCTAAGTTCGACATGTTAACCTTAGCGCTGCCGTCAGGATACAAAGTTATTCGACAAAGACCATTTAGCCATGGTAAACCAAGTCAGGATACAAAGTTATTCGACAAAGACCATTTAGCCATGGTAAACCAAGTCAGGATACAAAGTTATTCGACAAAGACCATTTAGCCATGGTAAACCAATCAGGATACAAAGTTATTCGACAAAGACCATTTAGCCATGGTAAACCAAGTCAGGATACAAAGTTATTCGACAAAGACCATTTAGCCATGGTAAACCAAGTGAGGATACTAAGTTATTTGACAAAGACCATATAGCCATGGTGAACCAAGTCAGGATACAAAGTTATTCGACAAAGACCATTTAGCCATGGTAAACCAAGTCAGGATACAAAGTTATTCGACAAAGACCAACAAAAAATAAATTTCGAGTAGAGTGTTGTTTTCTATATATTTTTGGGCACTGAATCGTATGATACCGGTCCGAAGTCAATACGACCACTAAAAGTTACTAAAAAGTTGAAAAACCCACCAAAAAAATTATCGAAAACCAAAATTACGGTCGTTGAAAATTAAATTTTAGTAGGGTGTCGTTTTCTATGTTTTTGGGTCTCTGAGTTGAATGGCCGTGATTTTTAAGGAAGTACGCTAAAACCTTTAAAGATAACTGACTAAGCTTTAAGATAAGTAACTAAGCTTTAAAGCAGAACAAATAATAGTGCGTACTTCTAATTTTAGAGGCATAGTTTTGTACAATTAACTGTATAATTATGCGCATTTCCTTTGATAAATACAGACAAAATGATTACGAGCAGTGCTTGACAATTGAGTAACTGCTTAGGTTCTAAAGCATGAACTGGAACCTTAAGCAAGAAATGGGTTGTTAAGCACGAAAACATGCATTCTAAATTAAATTCGCCCGACAGCGGACCATCGCGCCGGAATTATTTATTTAGTATTTGTAAACTTATATAATGTAAAAAACTATAAAAATTATCATTCCAACCAAGATGGTTGTTAAGCACGGAAACACGCATCCCAAAGGAAATTCACCCGACATGCGGACCACCGCGCCAGAATTATTTCTTTCTAATCCATAAAAAAATAATGTTAAATAGTAACCAGAGAATAAACCGCCCTCCACGGCTCAAGATTTTTTTTATTATTCTTTAGTGGAGGGTTCTATCTTATATAAAAAAGAATGTATAAATTATTGTATATTTACTGAATAAAGTTCATTTAAAAAAATAATAATAATAATGGAATGGTTTTAAAAATATTTTTAAAAAATATTTGAAGAATTATAGAGAGTAAAATTATTTCTAAATAATCTTTTATATTTTAATCTAAAATAACTAATACTATAATGCTTTTATAGTATTAGTAATATAATTCTTTAATCGTCTCTGAAGCGTTTGTAAATAATAACTAGTCATAATGAGTTGACACACACAAATGTTATTTCAAGAATAAAGTCTTTCACTGATGTGTGATAGAAATATAACCAGCTGATTCTGTTTCAAACTCTAACCTAAATCATTATGTAGTGAATCATTTTATTTTTGAAAATATTAAAGTAATTAAAAGGGGGGAATTTCAAAAAATAAAGAGGCTAAGCCGAGGGAGATAATTAAGAAGATTGCCGAGACGCGATTCTCCGCAATCAATTCTACTTGTACTCAAAATCCAAAGTAATTATTACTGTTGAAACATCTTTTCAAAATGTTTTCCCCGAAAATATTTCCCGACTTTCCTTAGCTCCGGGTCAGAACCCATTAAATTTGTTTAGTTAAGTTTTAATAACTCTAAGTTAGAAAGTCGTCGTTAGACCCTTAACGGGCTGAAAATGATTTATTAAATATTTTTCACGGTATGTTAACAAACGACTACTGTTAGTCGTAACACTTTTCGTATTAAATGACTCAGCGTTTTGAAAAGAGTTATGAGAAAAATATCTCAATTAAAATTACATTAAAAACATGAAGGCGCAGTTTGTTAGTAACATGCTTAATTTTAGCTAAGAATTCCTTATTTAGATGAAACATGTTATAAATGACTTTCCTATAATATGGTTCACTGGTAGCCCAGTTGGAGTAGATCGTCAGGCCTTTTTGTCTACCCCGGGATTCCTCTAGATAGACTAGGTTCTAATATCAGTCAGGCTACTTAGTTTCCATTCTAAATAGTGGGCCTACAGATGTTACCTTCTTCTCAATCTAAGTAAAGCTCGATCTCTAGACGGTTAATGAATGTTGGGTGATCTTCAACATAAACCTTACTTAATTCCAGATTTGCTAATTTGTAAGTTTGAAGATAATTAAAGCGGCTGGTCACTTAAGAAGTGACCAGCACTTAGGAAACATTGCGTGATGTGGATACTTTCTGACACCAATGCTCTGGGAATCTAATGTGTGACAGTAGACAGCTGACATGTGAAAATGACTTGTAACCTTTGAATCCTTGGGGCCCCTTACGGCATACACTTGCAGTCTTCTGCCAGACCTAACTTGACTACTGGACTTACAAGGATTAAAAATTGTGAATCAAATATAAATAGACATAATGGTTTATGATCTACTCTAATCATCAATCATTAGGGGCGTGATGAGTGATAGTGAAGGAAGGTAGGGGTAGGGTGGAGGTTGAACCAATCTAAAGCCAACTTGGACCCAGATTTGGTTATAAAGTATTGGAAATGTCACTGTCATTCAGTGTCAATCTGTTTAATTGTAAAATATTTAATACATAAGTCTTTCTTCTGATGTTCAAGTTATAGGAATTAGTTCTTTTTTCTAATAGGTCATGGACTTTGATACCAATTCTGGAAAAAATACGCTGGGAGCTACGATGATAACGTACCCACACACACACACACACATACAATACACACCTGAAACTGATAGTTCAGGTGAAATCCTGGTTTAGAATTTTTAGAAACACAATACTTTTCCAACATACCTGCCGTATAAATTAGGAAAAGTAAAAAGGTTAAATTTTTCCTATATGTCAAATGGTTTTCATGAAATATGACAGAATTTCAAGTATAAGATAAGTAAATACATAGAATCATAATCATTTGATAAAAGTAAAAATACATTTCAATGGATTAAAATTCATACTGAAAGAAAAGTCTTTAATTTTGTGGCATCTAAAGGTTTATAAAATTAGAGAAATTGAATTTTTAGCAACAACAAAGCAAACAAAGGAAAATCAAAGCTTGGAATGTTTTAAAAAGAAACTGACATCTCTCTTTGAAAGCTTTATATGCTTTGGGAAAGAGGCAATAAGAACCCACTGTTTTCCCAGCACTGGAAAATACAAAATAATTAGAAAACCAAGAAGAAATCAATTTCTCTTATTTGCTTTGAAGAAACGTTATCCTTCCACAATAGATTAAAGATTAAAAGGGATTAATTAATATTAATAGTAGATATGTTGAAATATTTATAAATGACTTGTGTAGTGCTCATACATTACACATATAATTATGTATATGTTAACATATTTGTGATTCAAGAAGGGTTCGGTGCTTAAAATTAATTAAATCTTTCTAAAACGACGTTAAAGCTTTGATAAGGGCTTGAGACAGATACCATGACATTTAGTCAGATTTACTCATAACAAGCAATTTTCACTCATAACAAAATATTTTAGTCATTGTGTATAATTGATAAAACAGTTACGGTATAATAACTAACGGCACAAGTAACTGCTATTTGTTGTCAAGCTGGACACTTCTGGGAAAACATTAAAACAACTTATATCTACTAAAATATTATCCGTCGCCCTATTCCAATCGGGACCAATGCAATTTTATAACAAATAAAAAGCATCTAGTGACGTAGGATACGTCCTCGACAGTCAACTTTATGCCATGCATTAATAAAAAATTTTAAATATTATTAATTTATTTTCCTAATTTATGGCGTAGGTGTATTGAAAACGATTATCCGAAACCAGGAATCACCTTTGAGATACAGACTTTTTGAACGAACGTAAGTGAGTTCTTACATTTCAGAAGATTGGGACGGCGCGAATGTTTGTTTGTTTGTTTGTATGTTTGTTTGTTTGTATGTTTGTGTGTTTGTTTGTACGTGTCGCGATAACTGCCGTAAAAATTAACCGATTTTAATAAAATTTGTATACAGGTTAAACTAATTATGTGTCAGAGCTGTATAGTTTTTGGTAATATTCCGAAAAAATATTTTCAAAATGGCAGCCAATATGGCGGACCGGAATAAAAAAAAATTTGGAGTAAAAAAATTGTGTTGTATATCGTTTTAAAGCTCTTAAAGAGTAAAATACGGGCCTTCGGCCCGTAGCCGCTACGCGGCCTCGGCGCTTCGCGCCTCGTCCGCTCCACGGCGTCGGCCCACCGGGCCGCTTCGCGGCCACATTTTTGTTGGTTTGTATTATGTGTTCTGGTTACATGGCATTTTGCCATGTATCTAGCGAATTTTCACAGCCTTTCACACAGGCCCGCTTCGCGGGCCTGAGAGGCTTTCTCACAAATTTGATTTTGCTAATTGAGATTATATTCATACTCTATTATTAATAGTATGCTATAATATTAAAATTAAGAAGCATTATTGTGCCGGCAATCGCGCAACAATCGTCACGAAATTCATTCTAGCTACACAAATTTAAAGTCAGACAGCTTTAACTTTCACAGAGTTTTATTGATATAAGTATCGATACGAAGAAGGAACAACTGTAACATAAAACGTCCCGTTTTCGCGAACAATAATCGAACAAGGACCCGTAAAAAACCCATTTGAACCCTGGTTAGAAACCCGTAAAAGAATATTTTCCGTCTAAACTAATAAATCTTGAAACGAATCGAAAAACTAGAATAAAATACGTCAAACATAATTCTTTCCTGACAGTGTTGTCCAAAACAAAAACATTACAAAAAAAACAAAACAAATATAGATAAAAATAAACCTAGCAGCGGCCGCGACAATTATAAACAAAAATATATTCATGATTTTAGTTTTTAAATAAAAATGCCGTTTCCGTCACTTAAGATTGCCTAACTGAGCTGAAACCGGTCGCAATCGTTTTAGAATGACTTCGACCATATAAAGACTACTTCGAGGTTCTTCCGCTTTACGGGCCTGCTTAGCTCGGCGTGGTTTAGTGGAAGCCATTTTGTCCTGTCTCTCTGGGACAGTAGGCTTACCAGGATGGAGCTAGAGGTAGAGGCCCTCTTTTATACTATATTACCACCCTCTAACACTACTGAACCCAACAGATATCGTACGAGTCTTTGACCTAGACGTATACATATATACAAGATTATATATATATGTATACCGTTTGCGCCATTTGTGATGGTTCGATTGAGCTGAAATCGGTCTTGATCGATTCAGCTAGCCGTCTACCTAAACACGAAATACCTTGTTTTATAGCCATTTCAAGTTTCAAAAATAATTTTTTTTCATGACGTCATAACTTTGGTTGATGACGTCATAATGTTTTTATAAACAATAGGCCTCGTAACCTCCTCGACATCTCGCGATTTGCAAAGTTTCGTTTCAATTTGAGAACGCCTTCGAGAGTTATCGTTCGCCATACGAAAGGGTAGAAACTCTTACATACATATATATATATATATATATATATACATATATATATATATATATATATATATATATATATATAACTTTTTTCGGACATATATTTTTGTTATCAGGAAGTCAATAGGAACCGATTCCGCTCACTCCCACCCACAACTTCCGTCATCCGAACAACCTCATAAGCGTCATTTTCATAATGAAAATTCGCTAAAAAGAAAATATATGTTTCATGGTCAACTTTTTAAAATTTTTTGAATAATTTAAAAATGGCGGCTAAAATGATGAACTCAAAAAATTTAAAATTAAAGGAATAACTCGAGTAATATATCGTTGTAAAGCTCTTGATTAGTAGAACAAAAAATGATATATACTAAATTCCGAAAATTCAACATGGCGGCCATATTTAATATAATAATTAGTTTTTCCTAACTAAGAATATAATAAAGATAAAGATTTATTGTAATATACTTTAGATACTTTTATACAAATTAAATTAACTATATGTCAGAGCTGTACAGTTTTTGGTAATATTCCGAAAAATATTTTCAAAATGGCGGCCAATATGGCGGACCAGATGAAAAAATTTTGAGCGAAAAAATCGTGTTGTATATCGTTTTAAAGCTCTTAAAGAGTAGAAAAGAAAATATATCGTTGTATTATGATAAATATACGCAATCTAGCGAGCGAAGCGAGCCTTTTTTACTATGCATTATTATAAACATGCACACTGTAGAGAGCGAAGCGAGCCTTTTTTGCTATGCATTAATATAAATCTACGCAATCTAGCGGGCAAAGCGAGCCTTTTTTACTATGCATTATTATAAACATGTACACTTTAGCGAGTGAAACGAGCCTTTTTTGCTATGCATTAATATAAATCTACGCAATCAAGCGAGCGAAGCGAGCCTTTTTTACCTTGTATTATCATAAATATAGCAATCTAGCGAGCGAAGCGAGCCTTATTTACTATGTATAATGATAAATATAAGCATTCTAGCGAGCGAAGCGAGCCTTTTCTTACTATGTATTATTGTAAATATATCAATCTAGCGAGCGAAGCGAGCCTTTTTTTTACTTTGAATTATTACAAACATAAGCAATCTAGCGAGCGAAGCGAGCCTTTTTACTATGTATTATAATAAATATAAGCATTCTAGCGAGCGAAGCGAGCCTTTTTTACTTTGTATTATTATAAATATAAGCATTCTAGCGAGCGAAGCGAGCCTTTTTTTACTATGTATTATTGTAAATATATCAATCTAGCGAGCGAAGCGAGCCTTTTTTTATGTATTATTATAAATATACGCAATCTAGCGAGCGTAGCGAGCCTTTATTTTAACTTTGTATTATTATTAATATAAGCAATCTAGCGAGCGAATCGAGCCTTTTTTTAACTTTGAATTATTATAAATATAAGCAATCTAGCGAACGAAGCGAGCCATTTTTACTATTATGTATTATGATAAATATACGTATTGTAGCGAGCGAAGCGAGCCCTTTTGACTTTATACTTTAAAATAATATAGCGTCCGAATGTTTCGATAGACTATCTTCGCTTGCTTTAAATAAATAATTTCATTTGATGTATTCTTTTAACGTGAGTTCTTGATGCAACGCATTACTAGTTTAAGACCTTCTGATTAATTTTTAGTAATGGAAAGTAGACAGATAACACAGACAAATTAACAGATAGATCATATATGTATTTAACAAAGAACAGAACGAACGATAGAATAAGAATATTTCTCAAGCTGATAGAGTTTATAAGGTGATTCAATTGATGGGTTTTTATATGAAAACAATTTTTTTGACATGTTAGGTTATAGTCCGGCGGTGACGTCATTGTAGGAATCAGTATAGACAACTTACTTGGCTCAGGGGTCAATGAGGTCACTCAGTGTCTCGAAGGTTAGCGGTTCGAATCCCGGCCAATACGTATTAATTTTGTTTATTTTTGATCTTTTGAATATTTCTGTGTCCAACTAATTTTTTATCAAAACATTTTTCCGCGTATTATGAAGTGAAATAGCTATGGAATCATCGACATACCTTCTGTAAAATATCAAATACTTTGCAAATGGATTTTTGGTGTTAAAAACGAGGAAACCATAGAACCCATTATGAAAAATGTGCTAAAAAAGCAGGATGAGCAGAAATTATGAATCCAAAGAGAAAAACAAACTAAAAATTATAGAAAAGTACTGTATATAGGAAAGGAACACCAGAAAACATTGTCAGAGTTAGAGAAAATGGAAATCAAACCAGCCCTATATACAGGAAATTCAATTGGAAGAAACCTAATGAATGCCAAGTTAAGAAAGAAAAGTAAAGAAAAACATAGTGGAGTCTATAGGCTTAAATGTTCACAAGCCGGATGCAATGCTGAATATGTAGGTAGATCTGGAAGACCGGTTGAGAAGAGATGGGCTGAGCATTTTGGAGCAGTGGAGAAGGCTAAGAAGGTGATCTCTTAAGAAATAGAGCTAAAAAGGACCTTGATAACATCAACTCACTATTGAAGACTGAGACTGGACGGACAAAAATGAAATTAGCAGGAAAAAGAAAGGTGGTACAGGATACTATTAAAGAAAAAGAAAATAAGAGAGAAAAATATGCTCAGAGTTCAGCCTTCGCTAAGCATATTCTAGAAAATAAGCATGCCTATCATAAGGATGAGAATAAAATAGTACTGCACAAGCAAGAGTTTGGTCGTAGATTAAATGTTTTAGAGTCTCTAGAGATATATCTATCAAATAAAAACCCTGATACTAATACCCTTAATGAACAAAAGGATGTGGTCAATTCACCTATTTTTAATAAATTTTATAAATCATTACCTACAAATATTTCATCTGATATAACTTAATCTGTATTTTTCTACTTGTTTTATTTATTTATTTAAATATATTATTTTTATTTAATTTTTAAATATAATTATAATTATTGTTTTATTAGCTATGTGCTTATGATTTTAATGCATATTTTGTATCATTATTATTGTTATTCTTTAATCTTTCTGTCCAACATATTATTTTTACAAGTTTAATTTAATTTATTTATTGGTTTATAAAATTTATTTATTTTATTTAATTATTAGTTTTAACTAAACATTTTTTTCTTTTAAATTAATATTTATGGTTTTATATTGTATATTTTATTCTTATTATTTATTTTATTTCATTATTTATTTATTTTAGTTAGTTCCGATATTTTTAATATGTTATCATTAATTGTTCTCTATTAATTTTTTATCTATGATTTATTTGTTTTATTTTCTTTTTTGACTGTGTTAATTAATTATTAAGTGTGATCTAGTTTTTATTATTTTTGTGATTTTGTCAATTTTTAATCTAGTCAACCAGTTATGTAAGTCTTGTCTGTGTTTAAAGCCTGAAGATGTCAACAATGTTTGATGAAATATATAGCTAATTAATTTTTAGTTTTCCTATAGAACTTTAAGCTGATAGTTTATATCCTATTTTATTAAAATATTTAATTAAAAAAATTAGTTAATTTTACTAAAATGTTAAGTACAAATTAACTATTTTTTCGTAAATGAAACAATCTTATGTTAGTACATAAACTCAGAAATTTTCGGCCAAATCTTTTGCTTATTCTGTTCACAATTGGTAATTATTCATAATTTTCAATGTAAGTCGTCTATATCGATTCCTGCAATGACGTCACGCCATTCATAAAAAGCCAGGTTATAACCTCCGACTGTTTTTGTTTGTTTGCTTAGAATAATACTATATATAGAAGGAGCACAGGACCGTAAACACAATGCAATTCCACTGATAACACGAAAGCCGGTTGACTGGTTGACTTAAGTAGGGGTACCACCCTAACAAAAAAACATTATTTTAAAAATATGTGTCATAAATATCTATTAATGAAGGAAGATCGTAAAGAACAAATATAATAACTTAAAGTACCTGCTGAGTATTTAATAAAAACCGGTCTTAGATGGCAAAAGGGTAGCAGAATACAAGAATCTACATTTAGTTGACGAAGACTACTTTTAATATAATTTTAATTAATAACGTTAAAATACAATTTAAAATGCTTAAAATATTGCAGAGAAGGAACAGAGGAAGAACATTAAAGTTTCAACAATTTAATAGGATCTCAGTGTTATGGATTAGGGCAGGAAAAAAAGTCATCAAGTTTCTATTAACCAATTGCACAGCCGCATGAGCTTGATCCAGCCCACATATATATTATATATATATATATATATATATATATATATATATATATATATATATATATATATATATATATATATATATATATATATATATATATATATATATATACATATATATATATATATATAATATATATATATATATAATATATATTATATATGCATTTTTATTTTATTGCTTCAGCTGTTACGTTATAAATTAAATTAAACTATTTAACATTTATTTGTGTTATTTATTTATAAAAACATCAAGTATTCTGAATTTTTAGCCAGTACAATATTTTTTGGTCGGCTCCCCTCATAAATTTTCGGGGTGCTGCCCCCCGTAGAGTGTTACACTAATTATTCGGTCACCTTTATAAATGTAGAGAATACCACTACCAAAAAAAAGATGTACTTGTCTCTAGCCCCAATATTAGAAAATAAATTTTTCTCCCATGTAAAAAAGTGATTTTTTATTACCTAAAAACTGGTCAATAAACTTAACATTATGCACCGTCTGGAGATAAATTAAATGTATAAATGAAAACATAACAAGTCATAATGAGGACCAATTCAAGGCACATAGGTATTAATAATTATTAATATTTTTTTATCATTACCAATTTAATTAGATAAAACTTGTTTTATCACACAAAAAGATTGTTTCATACTCTCTATATTAATATTTGCATTATTCACAATAAAAATATTTTTCCAATGTAACTGTAATACTTTGCATTTAATTACCCTTATATAAATTAATGTGCTTATTGATCCATAACATTGATATTAGGACTCATCTGTTTAAACAATTATTCAAAATCTTATAATCAACACATCATTTCAAGTTCGATGTTTTTCTTAAATTGCTTAAATAATATTGAACAAAATATGTTTAAATTGTTACTTTTATTAGGAATTGTAATTTACAATTTCTAAACATATATGCTCAAAATTGATTAAACATATTTATATCTTTGACAAATTTTATCCTAGTCTTGACAACGATTTTTTTTTTGTTATTTGCGAATTTTTAAATAGTTAAAACATTCATTAAATGATTATTGACGTCAAAAAATATTTTTTTCCGAATAGAAAAACTACAGCGATAGACTAATTTTTGGACAAAGATTCAACACACACACACACAAACACACACACAACTTTTGAAAACAATTTAGGAGGCCTTAAAAACAACTGAAACGGATAATTCCGGTGACATTCCTGTTTCGCAAACACTTTTTCTATACTGTTTAACTTATAAAAATTTGTTAATAGTTTGAAACAGAGTAAACCAATAGAATTATATATTTAAACAATTTACTATACAAAGCTACAAACATAACTTAAAAACACATTACAAACTTTATTTGAGAGAATTTTCGATAATTTGTATTCCTCCCTAAGATATTAACAAAAACTGGACATGTTTTGGTCCCTTACGATCGCACCTGTAATGCAAGGTTAGGGGATTTTTTCTTTGGGGGGGGGGGGGGTTGTATCCATAAACATATCCAAACAGATTCCCTTAATAAAATTTGAAAGTATTAAAAACTTCTCAAAATCCCGTTCGTTGACTAGACTATACTGAAATAAAGTTTTTTTTAGGGTGCCGGATAGCTTTTTATTGAAAAAAAAAATTGTTGAATTATAATTACTTTTCCTTATTTATACCGTAGGTATATAGGAAAAGTATTGCGTTCACACACTGAAAAATCGAAACCGAATTTTGCTCCTGGGAAGTTTTTACAAAGTTGTTTGTCAGTGTGAGAGTTTCTCAGCATTGTAGCTCTTAGTTTATTTATGATAGAGATTTGAGAGTTAGAACACAAATCAATCTTTAAGTCGTGCTTTTCGGAAATATTATTTTTGCCAATATTAACCGGAAAAAATCAATTGCACACTTATAAAAATATTTAAAAAATAAAAATTAAATTAAGTAAATACCCGTTCACTCTAGGGTTTAAACCGTCAACGTCCTTAGACAAGACACGGCTGCATTAACCTCACAGCCGTGTGAGCTAACGAACACTGGATGCAATAATTATAACATTGAAAAACTATAGTCACAAGGTTAACTCTCAGGTTACCAAAGTTATCAACACTACAATGACATTATAAGCAGGTTGTGTTGTTATATCAAGCGACATGTTGTTCTTATCCTTACAGCCAGTTTCTTAAGCTTAATTTGAGTTATTTGTCTTAATTATTAAACCCAATTTGACAAAAACAATCAGTTATTTGATTTCAAACATGTCTTAATCGATATTTTAATATCGATTTACGGTTACGGTTTAAAACTCGATTAATGTATCCAGAGGAATAAATTAAGAAAATTATTAATTTATTAAATGGTATTGTTCTACTTTGTTAGTATTTTAATGTAAGTTGTCTATACTGATTGGCAATGACGTCACCGCCTATCTATTACCTAACATGGAAAAAAACATTCATAAAACCCTCCAATTGAATCATCTTTGTAATTTTATCAGGTTGAATCTTGTGTTTTTATTGGCTAATGTCAGATTTAGTTCTTTTACATTCCGTTGATTTCCATTCGTGTATTTGTAAATTTGATGAACTTAACGTAGCGAGAACTCTTAATGTTATAGTTCTATTCTCTATGGTATTGTTTCTGTCTTGTTAAGATCTGTTTTTTTCTTTTGGAGGCGTAACGTTTTCTAAATGTGTTGGATGGAGGAGGAAGGAGGGGGGGGGGTTGATTTGTTAATCAGTAACGTAGTAAGGTATAAGTACCAACGTCTGTTTGTTTAAACTCCACGATAAGTTAAAAAAGGTCAAAAATGTTGACGATCTCTAATTTTCCATTTGAGGTGTGGCAATTGAGTATTTAAAGCTTTCTATCGACATACCTGTCCAGTTCTGACTTATTACCGTCAATTCTTGTTTTATCGGTAAAGGATTGATAAAACATTTCAATATTCATTACCAATAGATATCCAGTTTTTAACTCTCAACTCTCAAGTTTGTTGACAAGGGCAAAACAAAGAGATCAAAATTTAATTAAAACTTGATTGGAAATTGGCTCAATTTTTTACGCGACCAGTCTGGTCTGAAAGTACTGAAGTACTGAAAGTTGTAGGATTATTAAATATTTGTTCAAATCATTTTCGGGTTGAGTAGCTTTTAGAATTGGAAAGACAAATGTCAACAATTTATCAGCAACCAGTAATAAAAATGGGTTTTCCTGGAATCTTTTAATAGATAGAAACCTTAATAACAAGATTTGACACTATAGGGGTTTCTAAACGAATTTTTAAATGATCTACATCATGAGTCTGTAGTTAGTTTTAGCGAATTTTATTTAAGATTAAGATTAAGATTTATTTATTATTTAAAAAGCATACATACAGTATAATGTAAATATCAGCATAAAACATTTATAAGTAATATAATAACAATAATAAAAGTCTATTTGACAATGGAATATGCAAATGAAACTATGAAAATAATAAATTATTTAATAGCCGCATAAGCTATAGCTTGTGCGCGGCTATATATTTCATCATTATTTGTTTTTCCTTATAACTTATAGATAGTATTTGTTATTTTATAATGTTAATCATTCATAATAATTTATTTACAAATATTTTGTTAATTTATAAATTTAATTACATTTCAAAGGTGAAAATTCCATGCATTTTGGTTAATTAAAAACAAAACATATTTTTTTCCTTTTCATTTTTTAAATAGAAAAAATAATACATATTATACAAAAGTTAAAAACTAAGTATTTTAAAAGTAGATGGATTTAGGTTAATTAAATATAAATATAAGTTTAAAGTTTTAGTAGGTGGCGGATTTAGCCACAGTATAACATCTTTTTTGTACTCTTTGAAGTAAAGATTAGATTTAATATGGTTAGGTAATTGATTAAAAATAATAGGACCTCTTGCTGCAGCGTGACGTTGCATGAGGGATGTTCAACATCTCTAAGTTCTCACAAGTCTATTTTGCTCATTTCTAGTGCTTAAATCGTAGTTTATATAGTTTTTCGTTTCGTTAAAATATTTTAATAATACTTGTTTTGTGAATAATTGCTTAACAGTAAGAACAGGGAAATCCAAAAAGAGTTGTTCAGTTGAATAGATTCTAGGCTTCCTTAGGATTGTTTTAATAACAGCTTTCTGAGCTATTTCTAATGAATGTAGATGAGTTGGGTGAGCAGAACCCCACCCCACCATACCATAACTGATAATTGATTCCACTAACGCGTAATAAATTGTTTTCATTAATTTTTCATCACAAAAATCTCTGAGACATCTAAAATAATATATAAATTTGTGTATTTTGTTTGTTCGATTGTTAATTTGAGTTTTCCAAGTCATTGTTTGGTCAATCGTTATTCTTAAGTATTTCATTGAGCTCACTCTATTTATTCATATGCAATCACAAGGTTGATTTACGTTTATTTTTTTGCATTTACAGTCATGAATTTTTAATTTGTCAACATCTTTCGGTTGTCCTTTTTTAGAAATAGAGAAAGTAATAAAGTTTGTTTTCTTGGTGTATAGGTATAAGAGATTAGTGTGAAGCCAGTTACTGGTAAGAGATAACTGTTGTTCAACGTTAGCCAACAATTGTTGCCAACTGTCGGTATCTGAGGAGAAGAGCAGACACGTATCATCAGCAAACCCTATTATTTCTCCTGTGAAGTTAGGGATAAAGTAAAGGTCATTTATATAGGCTAAAAATAATTTGGGTGACGTCACTGTGCCCTGTTGAGTGCCTGTGGTCAGAGTGGGTGCATCACTCAGCTGGTTTAACAGTCTAACTTGCTGCTGTCTGTTAGTAATGTATTGAGAAAATAAGTCTAATTCTTTCCCTCTAATTCCATAATGGCGTAATTTTTCAATTAGTTTGTTTTGGTCAAGGGTATCGAATGCTTTTTTTAAATCTAAGAAAACTGCAATAACTTTTTTATTCTTATCTAAATGACTAGTGATGTACTTAGTTAACGTGCAGATTGCATCATCAGTGCTTTTTTGTTTTGGAAACCGAACAGAGTTTTAGGAAAAATGTTGTGTTTGTCAAAAAAAAGATGATAGTCTGCTCTCAATACATTTTTCTAATAATTTGGCTCCAACCGGTAAAAGATATATGGGTCTATAGTTTATAACATCCGACTTACAGGCTTCTTAAAGATATCGGGAAAAACTCCGGCATCAAAGCATGAGTTAAAAATGTGCACTAACGGTTTTACTAAATTTTCTTTGCAGGATTTATATAATTTAGCTGTCAACTGGTCTATGCCAGGTGCTTTATTATTCTTAAGTTCCCTGATATGATTAAGAATTTCAGTTTCAGTCACTGGTAAAAGTACAATACAGTCAGGTATGTTAGGTATATTAGTAGTAGTCGATTTAGAGCTACAGTTACAATAGACTTTTTGTTCGTCAACTAATTTTTCCCCTATGCTTGCGATTTGAATAAAATCGCTAATGAGATGGCTTGTGCAGTGTGGGTATATATATATATAATATAATATATATATATATATATATATATATTATATAATTATATATATATATATATATATATATATATATAATATATATATATATATATATATATATATAATATATATATATATATATATATATATATATATATATATATATATATATATATATATATATAGTCGAAAAAACTGCAAATAGTCTGACACTGTAATTACGACCATTAAACAATTAATTTCCAGTGATGTGTTGTTTTGATTGAATTTTATGGTGCTGTATAAAAAAAGTCCAAAGTCAATGCGACTACTCTTATGACTAAAAAATTGAAAAAACTGTGGTAAATTGTCGGATAACCTAAAATACGGTCGATAAACACCATAGTCTATTAGGATGTTGATTTCGATGTTCTTTGGAGCGCTGAATCAGATAAAGCCGGTTATGAATCGATAAGCTCACTCAAAGTATTCAAACCCGGAGTTCTTAGGTTCTAATTTTGGTTCCGGGGATCATTTTTATCGATATTTTTCAGTATATACGATAATAACAAAATTATTCATGCCGAGCGAATTTTCTTTGGAACGCGTGCTTTCCAAAACATAAGTTTTTGGTATATTCTGTATAACATGAGCAGTAGCATTTCGACCTTTTATTTGATCTTTTTAAATATTCCGAAGAATATGCGCATATTTATTCTATATGCGGCCCCTTGGTCGCTCAGTGATTACGTTTTCAGTGATATGTTACCACGAAATAGCAAAGCTCAGAAGGTATTGGTCAATTGTTAAGACCAGAAATAAAGCAGAAAACTACATTAACGCTGGTCAATAGGAATGTATGTATAATTATTGCAGTCTGAGCTGACATTTTTTCCGGGTAATGGGATCTTTTTAAATTTTTGCTGTCATTATTGTAGGTTGTGAATATTATATACAATAGGTTTCAGGTTTTACAAGTTGGTTTAAGTACCAAGTTTCATTTTAATTCAACAAAGCCCCCAAAAATTATCGTGTCTCATAGAAACGTTCATATATATAAATATATTTAGACACACTCCAATTCCGACTTCCACAATGCCCTCCACCCGAAAAAACTTTTTCAAAGAAAATTCACATTTTTTTAATGGCTATTTGTATGAGTTTGCTTATGAAGTCCTGAATTCAAAATGAATTGTGGTCGCGGTTTGATGAGTTCAGAAGTCGGGTTTCGAGAATAATCTCGAATCCCGCTCAGAAATCAGACTTGCAAATAGGCTTTAACAGTGAGGAAATCAAAGTCAACCACCTGAGACTTTTGGTGTATGTAAGACTTGACTGTTGATTCCATCACTGAGACAAGAAAAAGTTGTGGTGATGATTACCTCAGTGACTACAGTGGCAGCATACTGGGAGTAGTCATATATGTAGCCGTGTGTGCAGGGTATGAGAGTGACGTTAGGAGGAGGACCTGACCAGGCTTCTACGTACAGCGAGTAGTTGAGATCGTACATGTGACATCTCTCTCCAACAGGTGACCTGCAACCCAATCAAACCTTTTAGACGTGGGGTATATCGTGGTAACGGTGTCTACATAAGACTGTATCGGATTTTTATTTATGAGTCTATCACGTGAGGAGTTCAAATTAATTAATTAAGTTAATATAACTTAATAAATAATTTATTAATGATAAAAAATTATAAATCGTTCCAAGAAATAATAATCAATGCATGAAAACAATTAACATATTACTAGCCACCGTACAACCCAAGCCAAAACAGAATAATGGAGAATTGACTTAACAAACTACTCTCGTCCTAGAATTGAGATCTGGGTCCACGTCTACAGGCTACGGAGAGTTAGGGGTCATCGTGAGGCCTTGATCTTCCCAAAAACTACTCCTGAAGTAAATCTAGTTTGAAATTCAAGGATGATACACTTCTTAATATTATGCCTTGCCGGACTTTCGGTTTGTATATACTTTGGGTGCTAATAAACACTAAAAGCTCAGGGAATTTTCCAGAGACCGAAGAGGTCTGTAACCTGTTTTTGTAAAAACTGCACATCTACCCATATCATCACTTCGACACAAAAAATTACGAAATATAATAGAATTAGTCATTTCACCTCCCCCTCTCTTCGCTTTCAGAATATTGCTCTTTTTCTAAATTCTTGGGACACATTATTCTTGAAAATGTCTATGCTAAGACATTCGACTCAGCTGTTGCAATGCTCGTTAAATTATAGATCTCAAAGAAACATAACAATCATTCTTTATTAGCCGTTATATTTTTTTATTAAATAAAAATGGAAGGGAGTATAATTAAAATAGAATTAACAGTAACGGCGGTAGAGCCGTAGAAGACTTTGATTTATGACCCGTCTAATGTTTGCCCGCCGCGTAGATTGCCCTTTTAGCTGCTCCATAGATATTTTCCTACTCTACCACGAGATCCCCTGTGTTTTATATTCTGTAATCATTTCTTCCTCTGTTACTCCAGAATAGCTTTAAATCCCTAGTATTAAAAAGCAATGACTCTGCATTTATTTAAAAATTTAAATAGGTTAATTTTGAACGTATCTATGACATCTCTAAGTAGCCCATGAGACAGTTTACATCTTTGATGAATAAGCTACTTATTTATTTTCTATACTTCGTATCCACGCGCTTTGGACACACTTGGTTAAATGCATATCTTTAATTGGGGCTGATGAATATGGTCTGAAAGCAACGAGGACTGAATGAATGGCACAGTTCTTAAAATATAGGAAATAAAATCCTTAATACAAAGCTAGATACTGCTTATTCCAACACACTCAACCATATCAATCTGCCATAGCTTACTATACCATGACACGGACGCTATCTTGTGCGGGAATGGTAGGTAATGATGGTAAAATCCGATCATAGAATCGATCATAATGGGGAATACGGCTAATTGCCACAGACATCTGATTTTATGCACCCAGGCATCCATTAACTATTTCTTGCATAGGCGTCCCCGTCGCCACTTCAATTGGTGCAGTATGACAAGCCAAGATAATTGGCCTTTAAGGGGTAGTAAAGAATGTAATAAAGTATGCGCTGAATATCACAGCTTAAGTCAAATCGCGACAGCACCTTCACCCCCTGTCAGATTGCTGAGCGCAGTCAGATAGTGTCCATTTACACTTACAGATGCAAACTACTTCCCTCGACACCGACGGCTGGAAATTAATGGAATATATAATATAAATATAATGGAAATTAAACATGCTGGGAGGGGAAGTACCCATCGAGTCAAAATGTGTTTAGATGATTGACTAATTGTTTTTAACATTTAAAAATGGCAAAACGCAGTAAAGGAATAATTATAGAGTCGAATTAAAATAAATTTTTAAGAGGATGGAATAAAGTGGACTATTCATTTGTCTTCAAATTTTAGGCTGTTGAAGAAGGATGACCACACACAAGAAGCTGAACTATATTATTATTAACTTGCTGAAATCTGTACCGTTTGTTGAAACAGTATCAGGTGAATCAATTATACGTCTTTATAACGAAAATGTTTAGTTATCAAGTACAAATTGATTCAGAACCCAAGACCTGGGCGTTGTCAAACGAGTCCATGCATCTAGTACGGTTATGAAATGCCTTGCATCTATTTGCTTGTTTAGTGTTTTATAATATGAAAATGCTTACAATATATAGCATATTATAGTATATTTATATACTATAAATATACTACCGCATATTATGCAGTAGCATATTCAGAGATTACAGAGATTAGTACAACAAGAGGACGAGCTTCGTGCCTCGGCCGCTACGCAGAAACATCTTATACATACATACTAAAGTAATGTATAAACCAAGTAGGATAAATGCGATTTCTGTCAGATATGTCATGTAGTTAGTAATGTTAGTTTTTGTCCACCAGGGAGTTGGATCGAATTTTCCTATGGGCGCAGCCTTTTTGTTTTACCCACGTAAATGTAAACAAGCTATTTAGGGTACTAAAAATTTTGGTTTTTGTTGCATTTATTTGTACATTTTAGTATAAAATGTTAATAATTTGTGTAAGAAATTCCAATAGAGATTTAGGCCCGTATTCAAAGACATTTTCCTTACCTAAACTTAACATTTTCCAAACATTCTCCTTAAGGAACCCTTAATGAGACCTAACATTTTCCTTAAGGACACCCTAAAGTCTCCCTGAAACTTTCTTAAAACTAGTAAATAGCTGTAAAAATTGTCCGCAATTTTTTTTATTTCGTTAACATTTATAGAAACATTAAAGAGAAACACAAAGAATATCCTCCTCACTTAAACAATATTTTAATACATTTTTGTGAATTCATTTATTAATATATTTGTATAGGCCGCGGTCAAATTTTCTACAACCCAACCTTCTAGATTCCAAACAAACCTTTCGTTATCAGATCACCATGGATTTGAGTTGCGTCAGTTTTATTTCAATTTTTCAATAAGTAGCCGGATTTGTGATAAATTACGCTTATTTTCGTAATCTAGAGTGTTGTATGCTCACAATGAGCTATCAAGTTTATGTTTTACCATCGTACAATTTACGTTAAAACTGTTAACAGTTGAGTGAAAAAAAATTGTTTTGAAAGGACTGTTTGTTTATTTGCTTTAGTTACATTTAAATATTTATATTTAGTATTGGAAATTGGTTCAATTATCACTATTTTATTAATCTGCACGCCCTTTGGTTAATTTCAAGAATCATTTACTCGTTTTCAACGAATTATTTTCAATTTAACTTCGTACATACATATCAACTGTTAGACGTCGATGTTATTTACTTATGTTCAATTTTTGATTGCGTTTATGAACATTAGTACAAATTGTAATTCTTTGCGTTCAACAACAAAGGTAATTTGTTTATAATTAAAAAAGTATGTATATTAGCATTCGGAATGCATAGAATGTTATTAATTTTGTAGGTAAGTTGCTGAAGTCACTTCTGTGCTTTGTTGCAGTACTAAATTAAAGAGAAATATCAATGTCCTCTATTCAATCTTTTCATCTGGAAGACTCTTATGCTATTTTTTTTAAACTGATAACATAAACATTGAGACATTGTCACCAGTTGGGTGAACTTCACGCTTACATTAAGAGTGCTCTTAGTTGCCAACTTTTTGACTGTATCAACTTCACTAAAGCAAAGTGATGCCCACCTCAAGAAAATCAAGTTTCGTCGGGGCAAAGACTTCAAGACCATCAGTCGGAACCTTCATGATGATAATACTCTGTTTAAATAGGACTTAAACTTTTGTTTAAATTCTCTTTTATTGTTAATATTTTATTTTATAAAAAAAATCTATTGTATTTATTCTTATTTCTGTATGACCTACATCAATTTAGAAGGTTTTTCATACAGGCACTTGGAAAACCCATAATCTACTATTTCTGACACCTTAGCTTGAGCCTTGATTACTCAGATGCATACTATGCACTTAATATGTGCCAAATATTAACTTAGCACATATTTATTTATACTTCATTATGAGCTGTCCACTATGTTGCATAGCAATGTTAACTTATAAAAAAGAGACCGCTTATTTGCTTGAGGTATATGGTGCATTCTAGAGAATAGAAAAGTAGCTAGTAGTGTGAGAGAATAGACTCGGGTACATAGTAAGAAATACAGTTTGAACACTGCCGCCATCACATATTCCTTTTTAAATACTTTAGTTCAGAGTCTTAACAATTGTAATAGACACTTACTTTGAGGAATTCAACCCTGAAAATAAAGAGGTATTTCTGCCTTGGCCTATTCTTTGACACTACTATTTATTGGGCATGTGTTCCTCATGAGTGAAGTGAAATCTCTGGTGTTGATATAATAAATGTGAGAGCATAATTGTATGGATTCAAACTATGAGTGCTACAGGATTTTATCATGATTAGAATAATCAAATAAGTTCCTCCACTAAAGGTCATCATCAGTGTCGGTGAGATGACAGTGTTGACACAAGAGTCAAAAGCACTGATGACCTTTAGTTGGTTGAAAGCCCGTTATGCTTTATTTGAAATAAGTATTAAATCAGTGGAGACTTATTTTATTATTCTGATGATGATGTATGAACTATGTTTTCGTGAGCACTTAAACTCTACAAGGCCTCTATAGTTACAATACAATGCCTTTTAAATACGTAGACTTTCTGATAATATTACTCTAAGCCTGGTTCCGATGGTATTGGGTTTCAATTTTTGACAAATTTACCAGGTAATTGGTTGCTATATCTAACTAGCTTGTTCAATAAAATATACGACACTAGTGATTTGCCGGAAGACTGGTCTGATATTGTAACTATTTTATTGTTTAAGAAAGGTGACAAAGAAAAATATGAACAACTACAGAGGGATTTTCCTTAGTTAATTGTTGCTTAAAGATTTTTACTTCTATACTGAATACCCGACTTTCTTACTGGATGGAGAACAATAAATGATACCAGATGTTCAAGCTGGTTTCCGGAAAGGTAAAAGTTGCATTGATAATGTTTTTATTTTAAATTGCATTATACAAAACCATTTGAGGTTGCCTAGAAGGAAAATCATTGCAGCTTTTATCGATTTCCGGAAAGCGTTTGACACCATTATACATTATATTTTATTTAAAAAAGCTTAAAATAATGAATTTAAGTAAAAAATGTTAACTTTTATTAAAAATTGTACGAAAACGCTAAAACTAAGATAAAATATAATTGTGAAATGTCTGACCCAGTAGTAATTTTACGCGGGCTTTTACAAGGCGAAATTTCCTCGCCTAATCTTTTTAATTTGTTTATCGCAGATATAGAGGAGTTTTTTAAGGCTAAAGGCATTACAGGTATAAGCCTAAATGGGGTAATTGAAATAATACTATTACTTTTTTGTGATGACTGATCATATTAGCCGAATCTGTTGTTGACATGAATAGGAAATTAAGAATACTACAAGATATTGTGAAATAAATGGCCTTGAGGTCAATCTAGATAAGTCTAAAGTCAATGATATTTAGTAAGGGTCAGCTTAGTGCTAAAAGTAAAAACATTTACTACGGTAATAATGCTCTAGAAGTAGTGCCCAAATTTAATTATTTAGGAGTATGTTTCTCTCAAAAAGGCGTTTTTGAACAAGCTTTGAAACAGTCGGTTAGCCGTAGCAAGTCTGCTACAGCAGTTGTAAAAAACTCTTTAATTGTTGCCAAGAACTCCTCGTTTGAAGCTGTTCAAAAAATATATCAAGCATGTATTGTTCCTACTCTAACTTATGGTGCAGCAGTGTGGGCCCTGAGATATTTAGAGGACCTTGAAGTAGCCCAGAACTACTTTTTTAAAAACTTTTTTGCCCTCCAAAGAAATGTGCCTCACTATATGGTAAGAGCTGAGTTTAATATACAGCATATATCTATAATTGTTCTGAAACAAGCTCTTAACTGGGTCAACCACATACATCATTCGGACTCCAATAGTTTAATTAAAAACTGTTTTATCAGGCTTAAATACTTAGACACCTTACCATCCAATACCACGACTTATAATTGGTACACTCAGCTCAAATCTATTTTAAACTGTTTAGATATTAATTCAGACACCACTTTATCTCATTATATAGATAATATCGCCATAGAGAGAATTCTTACTAAATACCAAGTCCATCTACAGAAAATAGATCAGCAAAAAATAGCCAACTCCTCATTTAATCCATTTTTAAAACCTTAAACGTGATAAGCAACTGTGACGAGGATTACCTTTATTGTGATATTCCGTATGGAGTAAAAAAAATAATAGCTCAGTTAAGGACTTCAGGATACAACAGAATTAAAATAACGTTTAAAGGCATCATGTATAAGATCAACACGGATGAAATGTGCACCCTGTGCAATCTTCACCAGTTTGAAGATCTTTACCACATTATGTTTACATGCCCTATATATTTAGCTTTAGAGATTATTATTTAGACCTGGAGTCTTTAACTGACCTAACGAACAATGTAACAGCGTTAGCCTCAGTTCTCTGTATCCATTTTAAAAAACAAGGATTAAGTATATATAATTTCATGCTTAATTCGCTAAAATTAAGAGCTCAGCTTTTAAATGAGTAGACTCTTTAACTAATTATTTTATTTAATAGTAGTTCTTTGATCACACTTTTATTATTTTGATTGGAAAAGGTAGTTCAATATTATACTTTTTAATTTTTATCTCTTTTTTTTTATTCTATGCTTTTTTCTTGTTTTTCCGATTAATAATGCTCATTATTTACTTTATTATTGTCTTGAAGTTTTCTTTTCTTTTTGTTAGATAACTCTTTTCTTTAATATGACATTTTTTTCAGTTTATATATTTAAAGCAATGTAATTTATTTTTGTATAATTTCTGTTTTTTATGTAACTCTAACTTTAGGGTCACTGAAAATGTGAAAAATAAAGTTATTTTTGAATTGAATTGAATTGGACTTTCTGATAATATTGAGGTAATCATTATAACCATGCCTAAGAGTGACACTGTGAACATAACACACAGCACTTTTTTCCTGACTCAACCTGATCTAAGGGCTCAAATCAAATTTAATTCAAACATTGTTTACATTATGATTTTTGGCTTAAGTCCAGTAGGTTTGGGGTAAACATACTTTCTATTTTCATTTAGATACTTCAAATCTACTTGTAGTCAAGTCAATCTCTACAAAATGTAATACAACTCGACTTCATGCCCATCTTATTTATCTTAAATCTGCACTTGTCATCATTACCCCTCTAGGATGAATGTTCAAATCTATACATCGTGTCCAAGTGTTTGCATAAAAGCTCTACGATGAGTAATATTCTTTCAAGTAATTTTTCTAAGGCTTTTGTATGGAGTCTTAAAGGTTGTTGCCTAATTTATAACTAGCAATATTATTTCTAATCCAAAAATATAAGAAACTTCTAACCATTGACTGAAATAATACCCACCTCAACAGGTATAAAATCATCTAAGTTAATACTTATGCTCAAAGAGCGAATTAAAGTAATTTAGAACTTTATACTAATAGGGGTGTGGGGCAGGGTGCATAATCAGTGTTTTCAAAAATAAATTAAAATTGCCTTAAAATAAGCCGTTGTGGACATGTAAATTTTGTTAATTCACTGTTTCTTTATTGTGAGTCTATACTGCCTGTCATGTAGTTTTTTTTTCAATAAAATTATAATTTCCAAGGTTGAAATTATTTAAATGGATTTCTAAAAATGTAGAATTGTATGAATAAACCGCTTAGTTGGCAGCACTGACTGGCGATAAGGGCTATGATGAGGCCTATATTTTCTAAATAATGCTGTAACTATATGGGTGATATTACAACATTTTAATTAATTTAAATTTGTTCAATAAGGGGTGACACCCCCCTTTCCTGGCTAAAGGCCTGGCTGGGGGTGTTTTGCATTATTTTAGACGTTAAGGGAAAAAATGCTATAAAACTAACTAATAAAGCACCAGTGACAAAATATCAGTTTAGAATTTTATAAAAATAAATAAGTGTCATTATTTAAAACAGCTGGTAATTAAGAGAAAAAAATCAAGGTGACAGGGAGCGTTTAGTGCAGTATTTCATAGAACTAGCCCCTGTGTTAGGACAGCCTCAAACCAGCAAGTTGGAACACTGCTGGTTGAAAACAAGGGGGGGAGTATTAAAGTGCTAAATTACTTAAGTACAACAATCTACATAAGCTGAGGGTCCAACCTGGAATGCAAGCTCCAAGACCTCCTAGGTGTCAAAATAAAATGTAATTTAAAAAAAACTGCTGCTTTAACAAGATCCAACACAGAGTTAGCTTCATTAACCATATTATAAATAAAAAAAGTTATTAATTATTTGTTCAGATGTCATTTATTATTTACTTAAGATCAATCATTTAAAATAATAAAATTGTATTTAATTATAATAATACTAGACCATAATATATGATAACAGAGAGCCATATTCATACATGACAGCTTTTATATTTTCTTCTTTTTATTTCAATAAAAAACTCTACGAGATAGTTTTTATAAATATAATTATATTTAGCCTTTAAGGCTTTTTATTTCAGTATAGAGAAGTGAGGCAGTTAAAAAGAACCTTCTTGGTTTACTTGACATCTGATTGTGTAGTGAGACTTGCCAGCAGTAAACTTGTCTTTATGTACCCAGTTGAAAACATCTCTCCGATTAGATCTGAAAAAAGTATATAGTTAGCTCTACTTTCTGAACACTAATAATAACGACCAAAATACTATTGTAACTGTATAAGAAGTAGTTCAAATGGACTGTGAGGAGATTTCAAGTGTTCCGCAAAACATTTTAGTATGATTTATAATAAACATGATGTTTTTCAATTCCATAGCTGTTGAAGATAGGGCAGTTTTTTTAAATAATGGCTGCCGGTTTGCCATAATACAATAATATGCAGGTGCATTTGTCAAAAACAAATGTTAAGCGTTAATCCAACTCAGGTAAACAAGGTATGAATGCCAAGTCACACAAAATAACCATCATCCATAACAGGCAACATAATATTTATGTTAAACCTCCATTGCACCTACATTTCTCAATGTATACAAGCCAAAATTTTCTTATGATATGGGCAGATGTTTTGGAAGCCCAACCACTGTACACTCATGGTAGTAAATGAACAGAACATATAGTATCATAGTACAACACACGGTTATAATCAGTTGATAGCGTAAGAAAATAATGCAAGGAGGCCAATAAGGTTAGTCCTGTATGTTAAACCACTCCAAAATTTCATATCAGGCTAACCTCTTTGGTTCCTTAACACTATTTTTTCATGCTGTCAACTGATCATAACCATGTGTTTTACTATAAACTTACTTTTTAATTCTAGTCCAAAATAATTTCAGAATAAGTATTCAAAATGGTTGTTGCCATTTAGCTCACCAAGTTTGAACTAAAGTGGTATAAAAATGAGGGGTCAGCATAGACAGTGTTTCAACTCCTACCCTTCACATGGCCCTGAGCAAATTCTGTCACTTTTAGTTCCTCCGAATATCCCCATTGAAGTACCACATATCCCTTTATCATAGAGATATATTACTAGAGGGAGCATAGCCTACCTCAATACATTGAAAAGCCTGAATTATCATGTTAGGGCCTTCATGGGCTATGTGTAACCTCATTAAAACCTCTATAGAGTTAATTAAGGTTATAATTAATCAATTGTTTGGTTTCCGGACATTTTATGTGTTTTTATTTGTATTTTAAACGCTCTAGAATATAAATTACTTAATTTTTGTTCTGTTTATTTGATTATATTTATAGTTGAAGGTGGGCAGGTTACTTTTTCGATGTTTTAAAATTCAACACTAATATATCTCTATGCCTGCCAATTTTCACTGGCTATAACAACCTGTAATAAGCGGGCTCTTTTAAATAAAAGAGAAAATGTTAAAAATATTAGCAATGGCACTCTTTGTTGACCGTTGATTAGCAACAGACAGAAATCAACATAGCAGGATGTAAGAACGAGTGGCACTGACTTGCGGCATAGTAGTTAAACTAGATTCCCGCTTGATTGAAAGCTAGTACCTCTCATTCATAGGGAAAAGGGTGAGAGTCGGAACACTGTTAGTACGTTCACACACACTCTAGATCCGCGGATCGTATAGAATACGTATGCAATACGGTCAACTAACTTCACGGTTCTTGCAGCGTATTTGTTTAGTCGATCGAGTGATAACTGATCCCGCCAAAACATGGCGTCTTGTATAGTGAACCTTCACTTTTGGTTATAAGGAAGTTTAAAACTAAAAATATATTTAATTAAATTGTGATTTCTTTGCATAATAATAAAGTTACACTAAAAAAAATAATATTCCAAAAGTTATTTGATCAAAAACGGTTATATAGAAGTGAAATAAAGAGAAATAAAAGTTCGATGAGAAGGTTATCCGTTAAATACGATCGTCTCTAAAGGTACACACACAAAAAGACAGCGTATCGGGGGATCCATTTAGATTCCATCTCCCTAGTTCTAGCGTATGCGATCGGATCCCCTCCGCATGGTTCATACAGCTTAAATTACCGTATTGAGAGATCGTATCCCATACGATACGCGGATCTAAAGTGTGTGTGAACGTACTATGTGTCTACGCCGACCCCTCATATTTACATCACTTTAGTTTTAACTAAACTCATTTTCATTTTTTCGGCAAACAATTGGCTTTTAATTACGAGTGAACGTGGATATTATATTCATCAAAAGAACGCCTGGCATAATTGAGCAGTTGTTCGCTAATCAAAAACTAAACAATCAAGTTTCTCTGATTGCATATATGTTTTTTTTGGTTAAATTGATTAAGATACAACATAGACTGTACACCACTTACCTCACTGATAAAAAGTCTTTTCTGCAATAGTTCCACAAGTATAACTTCAATTCAAAATGTCGAAAACAGGACGACATGGTTTAACGAATTTACAAGAGACTGATTTCCACTACAATTAGCTAATTCACAAATTATTTCTAACATTGCTCTTGATTCGTCATTACAGTACTAGTTTTTTTTATATTAGTAACAGAATTTAAATAAAATCAATAAAAAAATCAATTCAAGTAAACAGAGAAACTTCCAAAACAGTTGTTCTGAACAACTTTTATGAATGCAGGTTCCTACGCATGTCATGATTTGCTGGTTTACCAAACATTCTAAAAAATTACATATTTGAAAAAAATGTTAACTTTTACGAAAAAAAAACATGTAATTAACTACGCCAAAGTTCTTATTTTTGTTAGCTTTATCAATAATGTTATTTATAAAAAAAAAATAATGGAAAAAAAGTAATAAAAAAATAATTAAACTGTAATTAAAAAGTACAACTCAAAAATACTACTAACTCCGAATCATCTCTACTTTTTAGGAAAACTTTAGGTAGCTCCGGACCTACCTAAGAGAATTTAGTGAAATATCGGCTAAAACTAGCTTTTTCCTAAAGGAAACCGTAAACTTTCCTAAACTAGAACTAAAATATAATTCACACCTAAAGGATTCCTTAAGGAGGCCTAAACGCTTCTTTTAGGTGTGAGTATAGGAAATACTGTACATTTTGACTAGTTTTAGGTCAACTTAAGGAAAATGTTAGGTTTCCTTAAGGAGAATGTTAGGAAAATGATAGGTCTCCTTAAGGGTTAATGTTAGGTTTAGGTAAGGAAAACGTCTTTGAATACGGGCCTTAAATGCAAATATTTAAATACTAGATTGGTTTAAATAACTTAAAACAAGCGGATAATTAAACTATTTTCCCGTGTGCACTTCTTAACTTATTACATTTTTACGAGATATATTAATTTTTTTTTCGAATTAATTTCCTAATTATTAATTAATTTTAATTAGTAATTTAACAAATTTAACCAAATATCTTTAAATATAATAAAAGCAATCATAATTATAAGTCATATTTGAAGCAATATGATTGCTTTTGTTATTGTCGTCTGTATGTTCTTCAAAATCTCAATTAAAACATGTGGTTTACCTTTACTATAGTTTCTATTTTTCTTTAACTAAATTATTGTAACAATATTTTACAGAAGTTAATACAAAATCATTAAATAATCACGTACATATTAAAGCACGAAAACACGATGAGACATAAAAAATAACCTAATGTTATCAGGGTTGCCAATTAAGTAAAAAAACGCACCTAAAGCAAGAATTGGGTTGTTAAGCACGGAAACACGCATCCCAAAGGAAATTCGCCTGACATGCGGGCCACGGCGCCAGAATTTTTTTATTTTTAATCTAGTTATGCTGTCTATGTTTATGCAGTCTGTGTAATAATTTACAATATTTTTTTTTTGTTTTTTACATTTCATTTTAAAATTTTGAAAATTGAGAAACTTTGTGATAACGTAAACTCAAGTATGTAAATAAATAAATATTGAAAGATAAAATAAAATAAAATGTCCGTTTTAGGGCCTTTCGGCCCATCAGGGTATTCACTCTGCGGGAACCACCTCAGGTGGGCAGCATCTACTACACTCTAAGAATTAATTAAAGTTGGCGAAATCTTTTTAATACAAATACTATTCATAAAGTTTTTCTTACTCATTTCCAGCTGAGTCAGGAGTCCCCCAGGGGTCTCTTTTGGGTCCTTTTCTTTTTAACTTATTTATTAATGATCTAGTTTCTGTATTAAGTTATATCTCTGTACTCATTTTTGCAGATGATGTAAAACTTTACTATGTCATCAGAAGTCTAGCTGATGCTAAACTTCTTCAATCATATGCTAATAGGATTTATTTATGGTCTCTACAGAACTGTTTACCTCTAAATTTAAATAAATGTCAAGTCATATCTTTTTACAGAATTACTCAACCTATAATTTTTGATTACAAACTAGATAATGTATCCTTAAAAAATGTTTCTGAAATGAGAGATCTTGGTATAATTTTTGATACAAAGTTGAAATTTGAAACCCATATTAATTTAATTACATCTAAAGCCATGAGACTACTTGAGTTTATCATTAGAACTACCAAATACTTTAATAATATTAATTCTATAAAAATATTATTTACTACTCTTGTCAGGTCCCAACTTAAATTTAATAGTGTTATATGGTCTCCTATTTATGTTAATTATAAAGAAGTTTTAGAAAAAGTTCAAAGGAAATTCCTTAGATTCATAAATTATAAACTACATAATTCAGTAGAAAATATCAACTATCCCCTCCTCTATAATTCATTAAAACTTGCTACTCTGTCTTGTCGTAGAGATGTTTCATGCCTAACGACTCTCTCTCTCATTCAGTTCCGTGTTCCTACTAACCATGCTACCCGATCTAATCAACTTTTCCATACTGATTTCCACTCCACTAATTATGCCAAATACTCATCAATCCATAGACTACATGCCATAGCCAATCAGTATGATGTTGATTTTTTCACTTGTTCTATTGGTTCCATTAAAAATTTGTTTTTGATCAAAATTCAAAATATATCCAATCACTTTAATCAATATTTGAATTTGAAATGGACCCTTTTATGTTTCTTATTTCTTATTTTTTTTTTATGTATTTAATTATGGGATTATAACTGATAGTCGCTTTCTAGTAAGTATCACAAAATTGCCAACCCATCTCATTAGAGATATTAATTGTATTTTTTATTTAAAATAATGCTTTTTATCTTCAAAATTATTTTATTTTTCTCTTTTAAAAATAAATTTTAAATGTATATTTTGATTACTTTAATTTCCATACTTTGTAAAAATTATATTTATTGGGTACAATTTTAAGAAGGTTGCAGATTTGATTGCAATTCCCATTCTCACTAGTATTTTCATTCATTTATTTTGATTCATCTTCCTTATATTATAACACTGATTTTTTCTTAATGTTGTATTAATAATTATGAGTCATTTTTCTTTTACTTATTATAAAGATTTTTTTTTTCATTATTTTAGATTGTTTTATTCACTTTTTGTTAAGTAAATTTGTTTAGGTATAAATACCCATTTGTTATGTAGACATATTTTGTTTTAATCACTTCACTTAATTTTTATTTAATGTATATATTTTTAAAAAAAAAATTATAAACATAATACATAAATATGTATAGAATAATATTATTATCTAAAAAAATGAATCAAAAAGTCAAGAAAAGTTTTTGTGATAATTTAATTTTAAAATTTTTATATATTTTTTAATATATATTAGTTAGGGCAATATTTTTGTATTTTTAATTTGTATATTATTATTTTTTTTATTTTTCTTAATCAAAATTTTTGTACTTTTATTGTGGATAACCATTATGTTATTATATTTTTAAAAGCTTAAAAAGCCGTTAATTGTATTTAAAATAAATAAATAAATAAAATCTTAGAGCATAGGCCCGGGCTGCGAACCCCGGACCTCCGGTGCCAAAATCGAACGAATTATTGAAAAATAATGAGACATCAAAATTGATTTTGATTTGTAAATTCATGTTTATATTGGTGTACATAATAGTTTAAATCTTCTCCGTTTTGTTTGCAATTAAAATGCAGGCAGGTAAGATCTAAACTATGTATTTGGGGTCAAAGTAAAGTTATGTTTTCTTTTATTAGTTAAATTCAATTATTAATTTTATTGTATTGATAATTGTACTAGTGTGAGTGAGTGAGATGGGGTGAGATAGTGTGTTAGATTTTTACTGTTGTAAACAAAGGTAGAGTCATGGGGGGACAGTGGCTTTCTAGTTAGTAAGTTCTTGTTTAGTAGTGTGGGAGTGTGATACTTATAGCTCCTAATTAAAATCTTTAATGAATACGGCGTAGCCGGATTTACGAATTGTTTGGTGATAATTTTGAGCCCTGCTGATGTAGTGTATACAGGGCTTATTTCTAAATTGTGTAAATTGTTAAATTTAGGATTTTGTCACTCTGTTTATGGTGTCTGTGCTAGTAAGTTAAGTGTATCAGTAAATAAGTGTAAGTTAAGTCATAGTGAGTGAAGTGATACAACATAACTCTACAGTGAGGATTTATACCACGGATACCTTAAGAATTAGTTAAGGCTATTTTCTGCTGAACTGGGGCCCCATACCTCACCACCGTGCACCCAAGGTATTTTTGGAATCCTGCAAATAGGTAACCTGTCATTAGAATTTTATTATCTAGAACTGATTGACGTCAAATTTCATAAACTTTGAGATCTAAACTATAATTGCTGGACCCAGAAAGAAGACCCAAACAAGGAGTTCACTTATTTTTAATTTTTAGCGTTAATTTAGATATGTTTTTTTAATTATTATTTTGTTTGAAGTTATTGAGCCGAAAGGGTTGATTTGAGATTTGAAAATCCATAATAAAGTTAATAATATTTTAGATGAACCTAGATAGCAATAAATATAATATAATAATCATAAATAGAAATTAAATATAAAACATATGCAAGATCTATGGTATTATAGGGTATATTAATATATTATATTAGAGTTAAATAAAGTAAAATATATATACAATGAAATAAATGAGATAAAATTGAAATACAAATAAGTTGACCAAATAAGAGGTTAGGTTTTCTTGTTATATACCAAGATATGGGAAATATTTTTTTTGTTATATTATAATTTTAAGTTTTTTTATATTAAGCTGTACTTTATTTATTTTTTTCAAAATACACAAGGCTGCATACTGTTTCTGTTAAACTTTAAATTTGTGTTAGTTGTTTACTTATTTATAAGGGGCAGTTATAGACATCCTGAGGTCTTATTCAGAACTGACTCTCAGAAGGCCTACTGACCCATTCTTAGAAATTAAGTGTATGAAGTGTGAATGGTTTGTATTGAGTCACCTGGTATAGGACTCAATCCATAGGTGTGAGATTAATACAGACAAACCATCTCACTCATATTGCGGACATTATAATTATCTCACAATAGTTTTCTAGGGGTTATCCCTTACCCTATCTACATCCTTTCCTTACTCTTTTCTCTGGTCATACAATTTATACATTAGGATGTACTTTACATTTTCTCTTTCAATAGCCTACAGGGATTCTCCTCGTCATTCCCTAACCTGAAAATAGACGAGGTGGCGCTCACGTATTGTAGCATATTTTTAATATTAAGGACCCTAGGTATAGCGGACTACCCCCACCACCGACATTGAGCCACGGCACTTTTTCAACCGTCGCAATATTAACTCTGAATTTTAACGATTTGTTGAAAATTTTGCTGACTCGGAAACTGAGTTAATGACGTCACAAAAACTTGGTTTTTGTGACGTCATGAGTAGAGTGACGTCACATAGTACAATTATGTATTGTTAATATTAATTATAAGGAGTAGCAGCAACACTGAATATATCTTATTAAACACCTTCCCTTTAGGTAATATTATTAGACAGTTTTCAATAGAAATCGTGTCGTCTTCATGGTTGATTTTTGTACCAAGTTTGCTTACAAAATATTAATCCGTTCGAAAGATAGAATGTTTATACATGTCATTCGATTAAAATTAAACTAATGCTGACAATAAAATGTAAGACACACTTGATCTCTTATAGCACTACACGCGTGCCGAATTTCAAATTTATCAAAATATTTTTCCGCGTTTAATGAATTTTTGTTTTTTCTCCTTTATGACGGTAAATGACGTCATCAATGACTTCAAAATATTTTCCGGATGGCACAACAAACCTAAAAATTAATGTTTGTTCCAAGTTTCAACTCTCTAGAATAAACTTACTGGAAGCTAAGATAATCACACTGACAAACAGGCGGAAAACTTGGTGAAAACCCCTCAGGAGGTCTTAAATCACATGAGACTGCTGTTTCATTAAAAACCTCCGTATTTGGTTTAAATGGGAAAAGTAAAAATATATATTTGCGGTGAATTAAGGTCGTGTAAATAGATTTGGTGTAGATTTAACAACCATGTAGAAAGTATGTAGGTAAAGATTGGAAGATATCTGACCCGTCGGATGGTTTGTAAATCTTCTTTACAGAATATCAAGTCCCTGGGTAGCATAGGATAGGAAAGCAGCAGTTGAAAAGATAATAAAAAGTTTTTCAGAGCTCAGCCTTGGCGGAAGTAAAATATTTTAAAACCTAATGAACACCATTAGTTTTTGCTTCAACTCTAGACCTCAAAAGTAACTTTGTAACGAGGCCTTTAGCTCTAAAGCTGTATTAGGTTGCCTCATCTGTCAGAGGCTAACAAGCTTACTAGTCTGAGTTAGGGTCCCTTAGAAACTTATTAAACATTATCTTATAATTTTATGTTAAGTTTTATTACATCTGTACAAGGCTTCGTTCCAGGATTCCCTATGACAAAGTTTAAGAACTAATTTTAGAAGCAGACAGACTCTTGTCTATATGTCTATCTATAGTTCTTTATGTCTAAAGTTTCGTCTTATAGATCCTAGCCAGAGAGTAAGAAGGGATTAGTGATAGATAGATCACCTAGCAATTAATGATAGTTAGAGGGATAGGTGATGGATCTCATACTAAATAGTTTTGGTGAAGAGGAATATGTAATAGAAATATACCAAATAGTGATCGTATTGAAGGATAGGTGATATATCACACAGCAAGTAGTGATAGTTATGAGGGAAGGGTGATAGAACACACAGCAATTAATTAATGCAACGTCTCTACACAAAATAAAATTTTATTGGCCGAGCGCTTTCAACCTAGCTAGAGGTTATCATCAGTGCAAAACCTAAGAAACAAGTAACTATGAAATAAATAAAAGATACAAAAAAAAAATAAGAAAAAATTAGAAATTAAATAGTGGACTAAAAAAATTTAAAAAATCAGGTAGAATAATATCGAGTAAAAGGTACATAAATTTATTTAACCTTTGATGAGCTCCATTCTCAAGATTTACTTAACTAATAGTGATAGCAATGAGGGATAGGTGATAGAACACACAACAAGTAGTAATAGTAATATGGGATAAGTGATAGAACACACAGCAAGTAGTAATAGTAATATGGGATAGGTGATAGAACACACAGGGAGTCGTAATAGTAATATGGGATAGGTGATAGAACACCCAACACGTAGTGATAGCGCTGAGGGATAGGTGATCGAACACATAGCAAGTAGTGATAGTATTGAGGAATGGGAGATGCGCAAGCAGGAATATTTCTTATTTGCTCCCCTAAAGGTAGAATTATTTTATGGATATTACGCGGTACAGTTCATGTTATAAAGCAGTGCAAGCCTCGTATATTGTTTTAATTGTCAGACTCAGGCTACTAAGTCTAAGTCATTCCAATTTCGTTAAATAGAAAGTTCATGAAATCTAACTGGCTATTTTTCGATACATCACGTATGATCTAGTTCCATCATCAAGATTATCTCGATAATGATTATCTTTATTGATTAAGGCGATCTAACTTCTAGCCTAAATCATGAATACTTTAAAAAACACTTTTAAAGATAACATTATAAAACTTATATCACAAGCTTCTTTTATAGACAACTCTCATGACCTATGCAGAAGGGTTTTTAGACGATTTTTATACTCTAACTTTGAGCTAAATTTAAAAAGATACTGGTAAGAATAGCTATCTAATATTTTTTGTATAGTATCGAGGAAAGAAGAGCTAAGAAAGAATGGAGAGGGCGTAGAGCTATAAACTCTATACTTTAGAGCAGGTATCAGTTCCCCTGATAAAACTAATACTTGTTCAACATTACGTTATATCACGTGTTATACTTAGTATAGACTTGCTACTTATCAATGCTCCATTTTTTATCTATTTTTACTAGGAGCCTTTACCCTTATTATATAAAAAGATAATCATTACCAAAAAGATATAAATTAAGATATTAATTACTTTTGGCCACGATTTAAAATCCTTTTTGCAATATGATAAATCTTAAATTGTAAGGTCAGTGATTAGAAAGGTGACCACCTGATTTTGTATACATAGTAAAGGAATGAATCTAGACTTTATCAGTAATTAATTACCGTAATCTAGCAAAAATGCTTCTACCTTGCGTGAACATCGAGCAAGGTCAGTTTTTGAATGGGTAACCGCTGGGATAAATCGAATGTATTTAATGCCTAAGGACGAGCGAAGCGAGTCTAAAGTAGTGAGGACTAGGGAGTCGAATCCGATATAGTAAGGAAAAGTCCCAAGGCACATGGTACAAGGTATATGGTACATGGTACATGGTACATTGTACATGGTACATGATATAAGGTGCATGGTACCGATTTTTCCTCGAATACTAATTACTTTTGACTGAACTCCTCTTTTGGGTAAAATACCTGCATTTAATAAGTTTTAATATAAGTAATAATATTAATAATAATTAATGTCATTTATATTATTATTATTATATAATAATAATTTAATAATGGAAAAGAATTCCAAAGCACAAGGCCACTTTATATAAACGAGAAGCTTACTATACAAGTGCATTATGTTTTATCATTTATTTATAAATTAAAAAAAAATTTAAAATGTAAATTTAAAAAAAAATAATTTTGTTAAATTTAAGAAAGTGATTATGAAATATCGTATGGAGAAGGAATATTATAGTTTAAATGATGTTTTTATTGACAAATTTAAATGTATTGAAAATTTTTATTTCTTAAAGATACTTTTTATTTTGGACAGCATGTAAAGTTTTTGCCTACTTTGCTTAATATAGAATTTGAATTTGAATAACCTTACAACTTTCATAAACTATTATTCCATTTCTTTGGTAAGATTAGTTCATATTTCCGAATTTTCATATAGTTTATATAACTTGTGACTTCTGTTAAATGTTTTACTTGTCTCACTTTTAATAAGTGCAAATAAACGAAAATAGTATTAAGTTGACAGTACGAACTTTTGAAAAAGTAGTTCATATGCGAGCAATCAAAGTGCATATTAATTAGTTTATATGTTGGTTAGATAGAAGGTGGTTTTATTCACAGACTACTAGAGCACACGAGGGCAGATAGTTGCCGCGAGACTTGTCTTTGACATCACTTCTACCTTCATTTATTATTCCTTAACATGGTTCTTGAATAATTAGTATGTACAGTACACGTTTCTAGATTCTATACTCTACAATGAAACTAGATCTTCTAGGTTTATTGTAATTCACAAAAAGATTCAGCATATTCCTGGTAGTACTAAACGTAAGGAAATATTAACATGTCTAGATTTTATTGCAAATGCTGTGTCCGTATCAACTTTCCTCTTCACTACATAATACATTCAGTTTTCTGTTTGACATTCCTTGGTAAAGAAAATATCTTCTTAAGAAATAAAACTTTCACAAGATATTTCATATAAAAAATTTAACATTTATGAACTGAGACAGGTGAAAGACATCGCATTAAGAATTTATTGTAAGACTTAAAAAAGATTGTGATGAAATAGTTATATTAACTTACTTCATCATATGATACATTTTATCAGTCATTATAGAGATAGAGTAAAGTAGTCAAATTATTAGTGCACCGCGGGGTAATTACTAACCGAAGCTGAATTCTGAAAATCAGTCACAGATACTAGTTGAGGTCATTGTTTATAGTTTTCCTGTTAGAATCTATAAACACGGCTATAGTTTCTGTATTCGACCAATACCTCTATTTATTCATTAATATCGATTTATTTATATTAAACAAAAACAGGCAGGGGTTAGATGACGGGCCAGAAGGCTGTAGCATCAAGTGACCCTAAACAATGACAAATTAAATTTGAATCCAGGGACCCGCTTAACTTTAATTTACTGCCGTGAGATTACTAAAGTGTCGCTTGTAATGTTATTTCAGTTTTAGTAAGTCACCAACCCTTATCTAGTACTTTCTTAAGATCCTTCTTTTCAAAGTTCAAGTGATTTATTTTATTTGTCATGTTTAGTCAATGTGCAATAATATAAAGTTGTTATAAGTAGTTATAAGTAATTGTACTTAGTAATAAGTAGTAATAATAATAAGTAATATATTACTATTACAATCATAATTATATTATAATATATTATTATTACAATTATTATTATATTATAATATATTATTATTACAATTTTAATTATATTATTAATAATAATATTAATAATAATAGGTTGTAATAAGTAATTGTAGTTATAAGTGATTACTAATAATTAACATTTGCATATTACATTGTACATTAAGAATAATGTTTATTAATGGTTCATTGTTAGTACTTAAAGTAACTAATAATTTTCCTTGACTGAGGTAAGTGTATGATAAAGCCGTTTGCACATGAATGTGCTATTAATTTGATAAGTCAGCTGTTTCTCATTACTAAAGGCAAAACACCTCTCTGTAGAAGATAACCTCCCGCAAACGAAGCGATCCCGCCAAACTAACATCATGATAGCACCGGTGCCCTCAGCGTGACAACATTTAAATATGTTGCCATGGTGTCTATGTTATTTTAATGTACTATCACTACCCTTGAAAGTATCGATTTGAGCACAATAAATAGTGAAGTACCATGAACCTCAGACACAGTACTTTAAAAGTAAATTCAATTGACCAATACATTTTCTTCTGGACATTTCATTAAATAAATTTTTACATTACGTTTTGTTAAATTGTTTTCCAATTCAAGTACAGATGTCAAAAAATGTCAACCTAGCTTCCTAACCCTAGTAGAAATAAGTTCGTAAAAAGCTATTGATTTTAGTCAAAAGCTTTGGAAAAGTCTCCAATAAATAAACAATATGATGTTTATTCAACATAAAATGGTCTTATTGTCTGCATCTGGAAACGGCAAGCATTGACTCAACAAGTTGATCTTCCATCGATGTTCTTTTAATGCCGAGTCCCCCGAGATATTGAGTGAGCTACCAGCATCTCAATACGCTGTCTCGAGATGTAGCTTCTTCTTTACAGTATTTCTACGTCTCTATCTTTAATGTTTCAATCCCTGCTATACAGAAAGCCATCTCATTTTCTGTCCCTTTATTTTATCTTTTTTATCTTCCTTTAAAAAGGGAAAAGCTGGTTTAAAGTCGGGAAAAGCTTCCCTCACATCTTTTCACATATTTTGCCTTCACCTTCACATATTTTTAAATGTAGTCACGTAAATATTTTTACTTCCAATTTCTTAAATCGAATCATAGAAATTTTAATAACCATTTTTCTTTAATATTTCTCTTCAACATTTTGTTTACTACACAAAAGCCTCATAACGGATAATTTTATCGAACCATTGGATTTTACCTTTAAAGGAAAACAAAATATGTTTCCTTTATAGACCAAGAGCCCAGGGGTGTTTTGTTAATAAAAAGTGTAATGGCTGGAACCGGTCTCAATTTTTCGTAAATACCTTCCTGAACAAGGATCTGCAATTCTGCCGACTCGTATCGGATGGGTGTCCCAGGCAGAACCTTTGACCCCTAAAGTGCGTTCTGCCTGGGACACCCATCCGATACGAGTCGGCAGAATTGCAGATCCTTGTTCAGGAAGGTATTTACGAAAAATTGAGACCGGTTCCAGCCATTACACTGTTTGTTAACTTGGGTGGTATATTTGACCTGTTAAGTGCGTTCTGCCTGGGACGCCCATCTGATACGAGTCGGCAGAATTGCAGATCCTTGTTCAGGAAGGTATTTGCGAAAAATTAAACCCGTTTTCAGCCATTACACTTTTTATTAACAAAACACCTCTGAGCTCTTGGTCTATTATATACAATGCCAAAATAGGCGCTTGGAGAAAATGTATGCATGTGAAAAAGTGTGTATTATAAGTGTAGGTGTATGACGTGCGCCCGATTTTCAAGTCAACGCTGTAACACTAACTTTATAGCAAATCGTACACCACAACTGTGTTGGGATAAGACCTATCGCAAAAATAAAGATATGTTACAATAATAGCGCATTAATCAAGTTTTTTTCACAATTTGATGTCTAATAAGTGTTTTAAATAATATGTTAAAAGTTAGAGTAGTGGGATTCTGACGTATCTTTGCCCTCATTTGTGGAAAGGACAGTGCTGAGACGTAATGCATAAAAACATACACGCATGTCGGCCCTTGTGTTTCTTAGGTGTTGTAGTAGAGATATATAGGGATATCAAAGCTCAGTTCTAAAGTTGAAATTAATTGGCTTTGAACATAAGCATCAACGCTGTACTGTCGTATGGACCGCATGTAGGGCTTTTAATAGCTGTGCGGGCCTTTAGACCGATTAGTTACAGCCACTCGTGTATTGCATGTTGTTTTGTATTCACAGTTATTTCGCAGTTTAGCATTTTATTAGCAAATAATTAACGCGTGGGCCGCATCGCGGCCATAAGACATCGACCCTCCACTCCGTTCCACTTTTTTTCTTGCAATCAACCGTATAAGCGTAATTTTTTTTCAAAAATATCCTCTAAAAGTGAAAATGGTGGACCTACTAACACAAATGCATGGTCCAATTTTCCCTGTGTCATCTCTACTATCTCCTTTGTATACTCGCAAGCAAGATTATTTTGATATACATCCATTTGTAGATTTTTGTTGTATCCCAACTGTCAGGTAAGTTTCATAATGAACGCCTATTCATTCCCTTCTCAAATAAACATGCCTTTAGACTGAATATTTCTTTTATGAATAATCATTTATCCTCATAACTTTTTGCTATTGACAGGAATTTATCTTGATGCGTCACTCACAGTGCCGCACCAAGAGCATGTGTTTCCTCGTATATCAATGATCAAATAATTTCTCATTGCTCATTGTTATTTAACAGGCCTGGGCAAACTACGGCCCGCGGGCCACATGCGGCCCGCGGATCATTTTTATGTGGCCCGCCGGCAAAATTAAAACGTTTGGAAAAAAAGATAAAATAAATTAAAAATAACAAAAATATTAGGTATATAAGCAAATAAATTGTTTAATTAAAAATTATTATGAAAAGATAGATATCAAGCTAAGGAAATAATGGATTGTTACTTTAACTTTAAAGTTTGGAGAAACAAAAATTAGTAAGATAAGAAACAATTACATAAAGAGCGGCCGGCTTTCATATCAATTCTCATTGTCAGATTTGGTGAATTCTAATTATTTTAGCGAATTTTTATTTTCACAATCATAAGATAAAAAAATATATTTTGCCTTCTGTGAATTGCCGGAAAGGAGTTGATAAAATACAATCCCTTAGATGTTTTATTTCATAGGAATACTTTTTAAAATTATTTTTACACTAGTATTCTAGCAAAATTTGTCTTCAGTTATATTTCAAGATCTGACGAAGATACTCCGTTTTGTTTTTTCCGTTTAATGCTAAAGTTCTCCAATTCTTATTCTTTGAGAATAAATTTGACTTTAGTAAAACACCAGCGTAACTGCAATTTGTTGCGGATTTAGCATACTTTAAAATTATGCTAAACCGGGAATGCGGCCCGCGACTGGCTGTAAAATGACTGAGCGGCCCGTTTGCTAGAAAAGTTTGCCCAGGCCTGTTATATAAAATACACATTATTCAGAGACCTCCAGGAACAAGAAGATGAACAAGAACTTCATTGATTATACAGAAATTGCACAATAGAAAAAAGTCAGAGAATTACATTAAAAATAATAATAAAGAAAAAATATAGGGTCATTCAGGACAATAAAACCGTTTTTTAAGAACTAAAATAAACATATTTTAGATAGTTAGTGGTTTAAACCTCTTCTCTATCTCCCATTTTAAAATTATTATTAACTAGTTTATATGTACAGACACACATACACACACACACACACACATTCATACAAATGGTACATTCATACCAATTAATTATATTTATTGGTTCAATTAGAATTGAACCCGCAACTGGGAGGAACTATTTCAGCACTTGAATAATCTCTTTCGGTTTAACCTGGGGAGCCAAAATGATAACTATCTGCCTATGCAAGTCTCAGGAGTAAATTCATTCATCTTCCTCAGTTTGCCCACCTCAGGTGTTTTTCAAGTTTTATCTTACAGCCCTCCCCAGTGAGAATACTTCACCTTGAGCTATAAAACCTTTCTCTCGGGATTCATAAACTATTAAATGATGGTAAATGTCATTTCTACCGACAAAGTTGATGAAGTTTTAGATAGATCCTGCATAATTTAAGACGGAATATTCAAAGCCTTGTTTATTACAATTTGAATTAGTTTTGTAGAAAACTATTACGTCACAACTGTAGGAATGTATAATAAAGAAGTATTATAGCTGGGACTGAAAACTATTTACTGAAATGGCTCGATAAGATTATTTAAATTGTAATATCGTGTTTTTCCTTCTGATAAAAGTTAAATTGTCAGCACAAGGGGCAATTGTTTGCTATATTTGAGCACTTAAATACAAACATTGCCTGTTCTAACCAGCAAACACACACTACACAGCACTTTTAATCTTATCCTGCTCTTCTCTTAATTTTTATTCTGCTCGTCTTTGTTTTAGCGCTATAATACCGCGCTATAATATTTAAGGATTCTGAGTTTTTGCTTACTTTTTTTTAATAATACATCCTTTTATTTTCAGTTAAAAAAAAAACAAATTAAAACAGATTATAAATACAAAATAAAATTTTGGTATTTTGTGCCATAACATTGAATTATTCACCACATTAAGGCATTAGCCTTGTGCTGTGGTGAATAGTCTATAGTCTGCCTTTATATCTAATAAAAAAATATTATTATATAAAAAATTACAGATACATACAATTTAAAAAGAAATGCCTGATCATAAACAATATACATAATATTTAAGAATTATTTTTAACTCTATAAATCACATGTATAAATAATGCAAAAAAACAATTATTTTCGATTCATAATAAAATGTTTTTGTATTTTATCTTGATTATTCAAAAATATATGTTTAATTTTATCTTTAAATTGATCTTTTTTAAGTAGGAAGCTAATATGTTTAGGTAGAGAATTGTAGATATTAATAGATTTAACGAGCCAGTGTCTTTGTCCCGAGGTAGTGTTTTTAAATGGAACTAATAAGAAAGCTCTGTTTGACTTTGAACTACAGGCAAATTATTTTTTAGATTATAATTATAGAGATTTACCAACGTTGATAAATGCCACATATTTATTAAATTTAAGATCTTCAATTTATCAAACAGAGGTTTTGATTTTGCATCCTTAGCCTTGTATAGCATGATTCTAAGCATTGCTTTTTGTACTGTGGATTTCTGACAATGGGACAGGCCGCTCCCCAGGCTGATAGCCCGTATCTCAAAAGAGTGTCACATATTGCGTAGTACAGCATGCGTCTCTGTGCCACTGTCAAAAAGCCCCTAGCTCTTAGCATGATGTACAATGCTTGTCTTAATCTTTTGTGCAGGTTATTTATATGCACTTTCCAGCTGAGGTTGCAATCTATCTCAATACCGAGATATTTTGCACTCTCAACTACTTCTCCTTTCTGACAAAAACATATATCAGGATAGGATGCCAAACATAAACCTCTGTTGTGAACAGTAATGTTTCTTTTTAGTGGTTTGTTTTTATTTCTTATAGTAAATGTCATACACTTAGTTTTGTTTACGTTAACTGATATATGTTAACGTATTGATGTTAACGTACTGATATATTATTAACGATATTGATGGACAAATCGTGTACCCACGATTTGTCCATTTATGTTTAAATTAAATAGATCAGATACAAAGACCAAAAAGTAGATCGGTGCCACTACTGTTCCTTGGGGTATTGAATATTCTGAGCTATACTTATCGCTCAGGCAACCGTTCAACTTAACGATCTGTCTTCTGTTATTCAAATAACTAATGCAACAGCTCAATAATGGGCCACCAATACCAATCTTTATGAGTTTTTTTTTATCAAAGTTTTGTGAAATAATGAGTCGAAAATTTGACTCAATTATTTGATAATAAATTGAGTTTGTACTGACGCCTTTTAAATTTTTCTCATTTATACCGTAAGTATAAAGGAAAAGTATTGTTTTATCAAAACATCCGAAACCAGGAGGGGGGACCAATCATCCGATTCAGGTGTTTTAAGACCTCCAAAATGGTTTTCACTAAGTAATCTATAAAATTCAGTATGTGTGTGGCCACCTCGTCTTTTATCATCGTAGCTCCTAGGATCTTTATACTAGAGAGTTAAATTTTGATACAAAAATAGGTCTAGTTGTACTATACAAAAAAAAAAATAATTTTAGTAACGTCATTAACCCGCATAAATAACTTAGCGAAAATTTCGAAAAATCACAAAACGCGGAAAGAAATTTGTCACGTATGTAGTCATACATAAGAAATATATATATATTTCAAGTTTAATCTCATTATCAGCACTAGATTATTTTTATATCCAATGACTTGTATACGATTTTTTTAAATATGTGAAAAATCAAAAAATTATCTAATTGAGTTAAAATTTGGTACAATTGTATTTTTTCGTAATCAATAAGAACGAAATAAGCTTTGGTTTAATAGGTCAAGTAAATCTATGATTTTTTAATTATATCATAAAAATTAAGCTTCATCGCGCAAGGACAGTCCCTGGATGTGTGACCGCTAGGCATAAAACTAATTAAATAACTATCTGAGGACGAGCAGAGCGAGTTCGCAGTAGTTAGGATGTGCGTAGCGAGTAGCGAGTGCTGCGTAGCGATAGGCGAGTGCGCTGTAGGTAGGATGTGCGTAGCGAGTACGCAGTAGGTAGGATGTGCGTAGCGAGTCCGCAGTAGGTAGGATGTGCGTAGCGAGTACGCAGTAGGTAGGATGTGCGTAGTGAGTACGCAGTAGGTAGGATGTGCGTAGCGAACCTGATATGGTGAGAAAATGTTCCGTACCCGTATTAGTTTAATGGACAATGAATGACACGGCGTTTACCTACTACTAGTCACTAAGTAACATAATACAGTAAAAACGGAATAATATTTAACTTTTATTCAAGGTTAATTGAAAAAAATACTAAGTATATTTTACATTTATGTGTTTAAAGAAAAAATTCTGGCGCGGTTGTCCGCATGTCGGGCGAATTCCTTTGGATGCGTGTTTCCGTGCTGAACAACAATCCTGATTGGAATGATAATTTTTATAGTTTTTACATTATATAAGTTTACAACTACGGTAAAAATCTGGCAATTGGGTCGCCAGTTTACTCTCCTAGAACATACTAACTGCATAACATGTATGTGTTGATGTTTAATCTAGTGATATATTTTGAAGGCGTTTTCTGAAATAGTTCTTCATTATCTATAAAAGACGACCGGTGTATAATTTTATATTATGTATATGTATATATAGATGCTATAAGAAATGCATCAAATCGGTCATTAAATACTAACTTTGTTGGTCTATATTTGTTAGGCTTTTTCTGTTTATCTAGTTCTGTATCGCTGTTTGGGAAAATTTTGTTTTGTGCTACATCTTCTTTTCTAGGATTTTCCAATAACTCTATTTCTTTCACTTCATTGAAATCGGCTTATTGAAGTAATTTCAGTTCCCAGATGTAACATTGCATTTTGCTTGTTACATTTCCTAGGTGTCTCTCGTACAATTATATTGTGTAAAGTAATTTGATCAAACATAAATCAGAAAAAAATATATTAAAATGAAGAAGTAAACGAATACTAGTTCCTCGGTCTGTTCGTTTCCCTAGCTCTAGTATTTGTAATGACAGGAAAATAGAAGTTTTCTCACTCCACGGAACCCTGAATAATAGGACCATAGTTTCTTTTTTGACAGCTTCTAATTGTTGACACAGTATAGTAATTATTAAAACTATTAGGCCAGAGTGATCAAATAATTACTTCCTAGGTTATTTCAAGCTTTGTCATAGCTTCAGTGTTCGTTTTGGTACATTTTTATCCCTTTTCCTAGCTTTGCACTTGTAACTTAAGACAAGACAAATACTAACTATATTTCACTTAATAGAGCAGCATATAATTAATGAAACAATCTTAATACAAAAACTAATAACAACTACTATTTTTAAATCAATGTCAAATCTGTCATCAACATCCTGCCTCCTCCCCAAGTAATGCCACTTTGGTAACTGGCCGAGTGTAGGTTCCCCGGGGGGTATCGACGTCCACAACCCGTACCTGGCCATCTCGGCCTGGATAAACGGCTTTTATTCGTCCTAATGGCCATAATGAGGGAGCAACTTCATCAACGCAAATGGCAAGGCCACCAATCTGTGGCTGAATTTGCGGGGCGAACCATTTGGTACGCTTTGTGAGACAGGGCAGATATTCTTTGACCCAACGTCGCCAAATACTATTAGATAAATTTTGAATTTTTTGAATCTTTTTTCTCGGAAACTCTAAATGGTTAATTTTTTCCGAAAAGGGAGACAAAAGAAAGTCGTTTGGGGTAATCGGTTTGGGGTCTGCGGGATCCACCGGAAACTCAGTTAAGGGTCGGCTATTAATTGCGAACTCTACGCGAGTTAAAATGGTGCGGAGTTCCTCGTCACTCGGATATTGGGTGTTAAGTACCGCCCCTAGAGCTGTTTTTATACTTCGTATTAACCTCTCCCAGCAGCCACCCATGTGGGGTGCTTTAGGAGGTTGAAATGTCCATTTTATCCCATCCCCTACTTCTTGCAAAACTCTTTGGATTCGACATTGATTCAATTCTCTCACCGCATTTCGGAGTTCTTGATTCGTTCTTACGAAATTGGTTCCGTTATCAGAAAACATTTCAGCTGGACAGGGTCTTCTGCTAACGAAGCGTTGAATTGCCATTATACAGCTGTCGGTGTCCAGCGAATGCGCCAGTTCCAAGTGCACTGCTCGAGAAGACAAACAAGTAAAGATCACACCCCATCTCTTCTCGTGTCTTCTGCCCACAGTCACTTCTATGGGACCGAAATAGTCTACACCTGTATAAAAAAATGCATGAGGCGGCTTTGTTACCCGGCATGGAGGTAAAGGGGCCATTTGAGGCGGCTTGGGTTTGGCAAATCGACGCTGACATTCAGTGCATTCTTTAGTGGCTTTTTTTACTGTCTCTCTCAGGCCTATAATCCAATATTTCTGCCTAATTGCAACCATTGCAGTGAGCACGCCTTGATGAAAAAAATATGCATGAAAGTGCCTGGCTATTAATCTTGGTACCCACTGCTTACCATCTAATAAAATCGGATTTTTCCCATCATCTTCCATGTCGGGCGACGTCCCCGTTCTTCCAGTCACACGTAAAATTCCGTCCTCGTCCAGTACGGGACACAGTTGGTACAGTCTACTCGACTTTTTCAGGGGTTTCCCTTGTATTAGCGTTTGGATTTCTTCTCCAAATGCCTGAATTTGGCAGGACCTTAGAATCAATTTTTCAGCAGCAGCAAGTTCGTCAGGTCTTAGTTCGGGAATTCGTTCGTAAATCCATGAAGGAATTCCGGTTTCTTTTTCCGTTTTTCTCTCTGTTAGTATTCTTGTCACTTCTTTGGTTCTTCTTTCTTTTCGTATTTTTGACTCTTCATCCGGTCTTCTTTCCTTAAGAATCATTCGAAATCGTAACACCCACGCCACACAGCGAAGTAGCCGAAGCCATGACGATAACTTGTCCAATGGAAGTACGGTGTGGCTAGTTTCTTTGAGTATGGCTCCAACAAACGAAGTTTTCTTCTCTGGATCGTCAATAGGGTCTAGGACCTCAGGTCGACTGGGCCATTCCTCTTTAGGCTTACGAATGAACTCTGGGCCCTCAAGCCACCATTTGAATAGCGAGGGATCAAATGGTTTGGAACTCCGTGTAGCTAGATCTGCTACATTTTGGGTAGTTGGTACCCAATACCACTCGCTGACTTCGCTCAGTCGCCGAATTTCTCCGATGCGGTTCGCTACAAATGGTTTATATTCCCGATTATATCTTTGATCCAATGTAAAACGGTCTTAGAGTCTGACCAAAAATATCGTTGACCTAACTTTACTTCAAGTGATTCAGATATAGAGTCGCCATACGGCATCCTAATAAGGCAGCTTCGAGTTCCATGCGAGGGACCGTGATGGTTGATTTAAGGGAGGCGGTACGGGCGGGCCATAACTAAAGTTGTTTTTGCTTCCCTCCGTGCTCCACTCGTAAATAACCAGAAGCTGCAAAGGCTTCTTCACTTCCATCAACAAAAATATGAAGGTCTATTTTGTTAGCTTTACTTAATCTCAGGTCGTAGCACCGAGGTATTTCTAAACTTTTCAGATGTTCTAGTTCTTGTATCCAACGGCTGAATCTTATTTGAAGTTCATGGCTAACTACTTCGTCCCAACCCGTCTGTTGTCGCCATATGCTCTGCACCATTAACCTCCCTTTAAGTTGTCGGCGTGGCAAGCCTAAAGGGTCGTATATAGACATAGTAGCACTTAATACTTCTCTTTTGGTGGGAAACTGTAAATTGGCTGTGGACGTCATCTTTTCTAGGTTTTTATTCGACCGAAAGGTAAATTTATCAGCATCTGCGTCCACCATACGCCAAGTACTCTTTCAAGTGGTAAATTTGAGTGCAGTTCAATGTTTCTGGCAGTTTTTGCTCTATTTTTCAACAGGAACTTCGGCTAACACCTCTTTTGAGTTGGAGAGCCAGTTGCAGATATCAAATCCCCCTGCTTTGTGTATTTCGGTTACTTGGCGTACCCTGTCTATAGCTGTATGAACCGAATCGACTGAATCCAGCAGGTCATCCATGTATTCCTTTTCTAAATCGTTTTTACCGCGTCTGGATACATAGCTTCAAATTTTTTGGCATTTTTATTAACGACATAAAGGGCTGTAGTGGGGGAACAGGTTGCCCCAAAAATCATAGCATCCATCTTATAAACATTTGGTTTCTTTTCTCTCTCCATGCCTCGCCAAAGAAAACGTTGGGCATCAGAGTCTTCCTTTCGTATTTTCACTTGAGGAAACATCTCTTTAATATCCCCTACAATGGCAATTCTTCCTTGGCGAAATCGAATAAGAATTGACGGGAGTGAATTCAGTAAATCAGGCCCACTTATCAATTCATCATTGAAACTCACGCCGTTAATTTTGGCTGCGGCGTCAAATACAAAGCGAAGTTTGCCAGGTTTATTTGGATTGCGCACGCCAAAATGAGATAAATAAAACGTCTTATCTGTAGTAGTGTCGGATTCTTCAGGTGATAACATTCTAGCGTATCCTTTGTCTATAAACTCATTTACCTTGTTATCGTACTCTTTGGCGAACAAAAGATCCCTATCCATTTTTCTCTCAATCCCTTTCAACCGGCTAAATGCGTAATCGTAACTCGATGGATACTTAGGCTCGTCCCGCTTCCATAACAATCCACATCATAACGCTCACCTAAAAATTTTGTAGTTGTTTCTAAAAATATTAATTGCCCTTTTTCCTCGAAAGTAAATTTCTCATCTAACGCTAATTCCCTAGGTTGGTATCCAAAATTTTCATTGTCAAATATTCGCGAACCATAGTGTGTAAATATCATCCTCCTCGTTACGTTTATTAAAACAGGTCAAGGTAAATTCTTTATCATTAGTCCTACCCTTTGGAAATCTGAGTTACCGTGTATCACCCATCCTAACTTAGTCCAAGATAACACCGGGGCATTCGCGGGACCCTCGTATCATACGAGATACCAGTAGTGACAATTGTCTTGCCCTATTAATATTTTTCGGTTGAACGTCATTTTTTGGCAATGGATATTCGAAGTCAATTAGGTGAGACCAATACTCTTTAAGTTTGGTCATAGGCAAATGTTGTTGAGGTAGGTGTAGTCCATTCATGGTGCGTACTCCTGTCATCTCATGTTCTTTCTTCTCGTACAATCCTCGTATGAAAACTTTGACTCTTTTTGACTCTTTATCTTGATACTCAGCTGAGTTAGTCCAGCTAATATTAAGCGGTTCAGTATCTCCATCCAGCTCAAGCTTCTCCGAAAGTTCTCTGTCTATAAGGGTAACTGTCGATCCTTCGTCTAATAAGGCGTATGTTTCAATGCTACCCTTACTCCCTCGCAATACTACAGGACAAATTTTTAAGAAGACCTTTTGACTTGTTGTTGACCTTTGAGTCGTAGAGACCGTATCGTTAATTTGATTTTGTTTTTGCAGGTCTAGGGGTTGATTTTGTTTATGTAAGAGCTTATGGTGTGATAGTCGACACCCGTTTGTAGTGCATACTTTTTTGTTCGAACATTGTTGTAGTTGGTGTCGACCGAAACATGAGAAACAAAGTTTTAGGCCAGTGATGATGTTCCATCTCTCATCTACTGTTGCGTTTCGCAGTTTTAAACAGTTTTCCAATTTGTCATGGGAATCTAAGTCACAGATGGGGCATTTATTCGCATTTCTTAATTTGATATTACTTAAATCATTTTCGACTGCTTGGTTAGAGAGCACTGGACGATTAGAATCAAGTTTTGGCACTAACTTTTGGTATGTATTGTATCGTCGGGTATTGTTTTCGGGTACAACTTTGGCCGAGATCGCATTACTTTTGGCAGGTTCGCCTTCTTTAGGTTTATAATAGATACTCATAGTTTCTACTTCTACTTCCAACCAAGCCGCAAAATTTTTTATTTTGGGGGCCGTCAATTTTGTTCATGCACATACCTCGCCCAACTATATTTTAGAATGGGACTTAATTTATTACTGAGTTCCGTTAGAAGCAGAGGATTGATCAGGTATTCTTCTCTTTCCAAACTAATAGCTGTCGACGATAGGGTCTGGACTGTGGTGTAAAATTTAAGCAAATTATTTGTATCGTTTTCATTAACTCTAGACAAAGTCTGTACTTGGTCAATCATGGAACGCAGAATAAATTCAGGCCGTCCAAATCTTTTCTCTAATGTTCCTAAAATGGTTGCTAGATTGTTAGGAGATACAAATAGTGCCCTGACAATATCTAAAGCTTCTCCTGACAACGCTTTTTGGACTCTTATTAGGTTATCTTCCGCACTAAAATAATGGGCTGATCGTTTATAACAAGAAATGAATGAAAACCAATCTTCGCTACGGCCGTCAAAATGAATCAGATCCTTCCGTTTAAAATTATTTGATAAATGTTTTATGCCGTCAACTAATGTCTTGGCAAAAATGCTGATACCTAGATTAGATTTTTTGGTGTCCGGACCCGCAAAATATCGTCAGATTTATTAAAATATTTATTGGCTTTGTTTTGATTTTTGCTGTCAATATTATTTGGAGAGTTCCCGTCAATAAAAATCAACCCAGACGGTTTGGATGGCTCATCTAAATCTGGATAACCATGAGTGAGCCAATCATTAACTTTGACGATAGCATCAATTGATGTGGTGATACTAGCTGGTCTAGATTTAGCGGAACTAAATTTTGACTTATCACTCAATACTGAACCACAACTAGAATTCTGGACTTTTGCTTTATCTAACTCTAGTTGTTTCATTATAATATCTCGTCGAGCTTTAGCCTCGGCCGCTTCGGCGTTAGCTTTTGCAACCTTCAATTCTTCATCTAAAATCTTTTGCTTAGCTAACAGTTCTAGCTCTAAACATCTAATTCTGTTTGAGCTCCGTGACGAGCTCTTACTTTTACTATTTATAGAATGACTTTTTGATTCGCCTTTACCGTTTGATTTTATACTAGGTTCTCTGTTTTCGTTATCTGAAATTTCGGGCAATACATGGCTTCCTTCTCCGACCTCGACTGTCTCCTGTCTGACGGAGACGAGATCAGGATTTGGATTAGTATTATTTGGTCCCTCAAACCCGTAACGTAAAGGCGGCTTACCTTTGTTGCCTCTTTCACTCTTTCTACTTTCTGTCATTCTTCTTTCGTCTGCCATTTAGGTTTCGGCACCACTTTGTAACTTAAGACAAGACAAATACTAACTATATTTCACTTAATAGAGCAGCATATAATTAATGAAACAATCTTAATACAAAAACTAATAACAACTACTATTTTTAAATCAATGTCAAATCTGTCATCAACAGCACTTGACACGGCTAAGAAAAAATACTAAGGAGAAATTTCAAGAAACGTATCCGAATACCGTTAGTCTGGAAGAAAGATAGGAACACCCCAGGAGAGATTTAAAAAAAATAGTATCTGAACACTGTAGCCGGTGTGATGAATTGAGGAGATTTGACATCTGTTAGTTGAAGAAACCAAATGACTTCATTCCAGCCACCGTTGTCATTAGTTTACATGACTTCATCTGTGATTAGTTTGCTTGTTTTACATGCCAAGTAAATCAGGCGTATTATTAAAGATAAGACACGTCATGAATGGAACTATTAAGTACTTAATCTTTATCTTTTTTAAACAATTTTTATTTTGAAAATTAAGCTTTTTTAGAATTAAAATACAAAGTGGAAAAGCTGAGGGAAATATTAACAAAAGAAATAAAAAGGATGAGGTCAGCTTTTATGTAAATATTAATGCCCAAGGTAAATACCAGCGGTATCTACCTCGGATAAAATACCAGATAAGTAATTAAAGCAGTTTGTCTTGTAAATTCAGTGTAAATCAAGTGTTTAAACAGGATCGTTAACAACCCCCCCCCCTCTCTGGGTAGATCAGACTCCACCATATCTCTGTATATCAGATAGAAAGAACATTTCCTTCCCAGGGAGAGGAGTATGAGGCTTGAAAATACAAATAGGGCGGAGTGAAGTAACGTATTTAGGAATTTGTATTAGCTTATTTAGTGAAAGAAAAAATGCCAGATAAATTGCATTTCTTTATTTAGTTTTGCTTCCGCGCTCATTATACAGAGTGGACCCGCACGCCCATCCCCTTTATGACAATAATTAATGAAATATCTTTTACTGAAGATCATTCATTAGGGAAACTTCATTTTTTTATATTGTGTCCTAATAGACATGAAATATTACAAAAGAAACATATGCGTAGCTTCCTCATTCATCTCAGCGGTGGGAAGGTGGGGGAGGGGGTGCTTTGAGTAGTTACTCTGCATTCCAAAAATGATAGCGAGGTGCTTTATCTTTTAAACATTTTCATCGTCCCCTTTCCATCGTCCCAATAGTACCGTAAACTTACAAATCATAGAATTGAAATATTAGACCTGGATATTGAAGTATAAGTTTTAGTAATTTGTCAGCCGAGAGTAAATATAATTTTCTATTTATCTCCATCCATAAGTTTCATAGGGAAACTTATACACGAAGTTATAATAAATATACGAAGTATAACTACATACACGAAGTTTTCACAAAAAAGAAATGTATAAATTAAAATATTGTCAAGGTACAACATACTGCTATAACATGCTGCCCTTGTGCACAGTATTAGCCGAGAGCCATCTGCCTCATGCTCATTATTATAGTTTAACACACGGCTAAAATCAGTTGACAGCGTGGGAGAATAATGCCAGGGAGCCAATAAGGTGATTCCTGGATGGTAAACCACGCCCACTATTTTAAATCGGACCAGCCTCATTGGTTCCTCGATACTATTTTCCCAAGCTGACATCTGATGTTAGCCATTTGTTTAACTATAGCCGATTCAACTTCCACATGCTGTCTTAGTGAAAAGTAATAGCCGAGAGCTATCTTCCACATGCTGTCCTCGTGTACAGTATTAGCCGAGAGTTATCTTCCACACGCTGTCATTGAGAACAGTATAAGCCGAGAGCCATCTTCCATACACTGCCGTCTCGCACGATTGCCCTAAGCCATCTTGCATTAGGTTCCTGTAAAGACATGGCTCATTAGCATAATACGATTTTTTTTCTTCTTAAATCCACGTCTTTTTTATTCATCATCAATAAAGCGCACCGCTTTGGAAAAAATTAAGTTTTCCCTCCGATTATTTATTACTTTCAAAATTTCTTTTCAATTTCAAACAACAGTAAAATTTCAATTTTCTATTCACTGAATAGTTTTTATCTCATTTCTTTAAAGCATTTCCAATTTCCCTAAAATCTTTATTTCCTCACTGTGTAGCCTCCATCTCTCCACAGGCTGGTTATGAAAGGCCATTACTGCAAAAAAAAAATGTTCAAGCCAATATCACTAGAGATATTATATACCCGATATCTCTATTTCAAATATAGAATAAAAAGATATTCAACAAAAATCTTATTTGAAGCTTGGACTTTCATTTATTTAAACGACTTTTGTTTCCTAAATAGAATTATTCCATCGTTTTCATTGATGTAATTTAATTTCTTTCTTTCTTTGCCTTCGTATCTATTATATCTCAATAAATTATTTAAATATAAAAGATATACCGATAAATAAAATTTCCCGTTTCAATATTACTTATGATATATCAGAACAGCACCGACAACACAAGCGGAAAAATTCAAGACTATTATTTTACGACAAGGCATAAATGGCCTTAATGATTTTTATGACTTGGCCAGTACTTATCCTAAGGCATGGTGCTATAAGTCCTATAGTGAAATCATCAAGGCATTTCATGCTTGTTTGTTAGGATGTTTAAAAAATGTAAGGCTGAAAAGACGTGGTGTTAAATATGGTCTTTATTCTTTTTCCGCTGCATCTGGCATTTTTTTTAGCGAATTTCCTTTTGGAAAAAAGCTAATGGGATAGAGGTCATAACAGAAGTTTAGTTTTAGAGGTTCTTAACCACGAAAAAATACCTTATAAGTTATATATATATATATATATATATATATTTTGATACTACCGAGTTTTACAAAACATGAATAGTTGACAATATATTTTGTCTACGTTATATATATTATATATATATATATATATTATATATATATATATATATATATATTATATATATCTTATAAGGTATTTTTTCGTGGTTATAATATACACACACACACACACAACACACACACATATATATATATATATATATATTATATATATATATATATATATATATATATATATATATAATATATATATACAATATATATGCATGTATGAGTGTGTGTACGGAGGTGTATGTATTTCTAGACACTTTCTAGTAAACAAGCTATCTCTTAGACGAATAAAAAATATTTTTCTTTTAAACGTTGAAAAAAATTAACCTTAGAATTAACTCGAACCATTTTGAAAAGTAAATTGTTGTGACGTCATAAACCTGGTCCCTTTTTCACGAAGGAACAAATCTTGTATACTACTATGAGTCAATTATTTTGAATGCAATTATTTTTAAAATAGGAGAAGTACTATTTATAAAAAACGTTTTACAAACTTATATTGAGCTCTAGATTAGTAATAAACTAAAATTTTTCGATAAAAACTTAGTTTTAGTTAATAAAATGAACTTGTAACTCAGTCTACCTAGGTTCAGACTAAAGAGACTCTAGAGAGTGTTACAAGTAATTGTAATTGACAAGAAAATGTTTTTTATTACATATAAAAATTCTATTAATCTTCAACTGTAGATTTATAGCATAACTACCAGACGTACTTTTGTGGAACAGCCCCTGGTTTGCTGATTCAGCAAAATTAAAAATCGTTAAAATTCAAGCTTAAAATATTTCGCCAGGAAAAGTCTTTATTAATTTTTATTTTTTGGTGGGTGCTAAATAGAATAAACCAGATCCAGAATCGATAGGTCCACTCTAGTAGTAGTAGTAAGAACGGGAAGGTCAAGCCTGGTGAGTAGACCACACCTTTGGGTCCTTTTCCCCAACCCCGAAATCAACCACCTATCATTTTACCTCCACTACTTTATCCTCGTCAAACCTCCTGCTACCATGGATGAAAGTAAGAATGTCCAGCCATCTTCTGATACTCCATTTCCTCTTCGAGTAGCGTTCCAATTCCAAATAATTGAAACCTGACTCAAGCCCTTCACAAGTTGCAATATAATGATAGTCTGTTTCTTCCTCATTGTCTTCACATATTGCACATATTGCGCACTCAGTCACCTTCATTCAAGTCAAGGAGCCATCTAGATTTCCTTCTATCCAATGTTGGAAATATCAACTTTGACTATCTATTGGGTTGAGTAATAATTCATGAGCGTTTTTTTCAAATTTAAAAATGCACGCAGAATTAAAATGCATTGGCAAAATGTTTTATGTTGTTTGAAAGAGAATGTTTTGCTCTACAAGATAGTGTGTTTTGATTTGTATTTTTTTTATTTTTGTGTATTTTCAGATCATTAAAATGGAATGTCAAGTGGACAAAACTGAGCATTTTCGACACCATTTGCTTTTTGCATTTATTCGAGGTGTTAAGGCCGCCGAAGCTGTTCGTGATATTTGTGCTTTGTATGGAGAAGGAGCAATGTGGGAAAGTACCGCCTGCCGTTGGTTTTCGTGCTTCAAAAATGGGAATTTTGACCTCAAGGACGGATCACACGCCGGTTCGACGAAGAGCGATTGAATCATCTTCTTCACGAAAATCCACGTCAAACGACCAGCGCCGAGTTTCTGAACCTTGCCTATTGAGTGAAGGTGGTTCGCCACAATTTTTTATCACAATCCATCTGCTCCGCAATTCTCTGGTCGTTTGACGTGGATTTTCGTGAAGAAGATGATTCAATAGCTTTTCGTCGAACTCATTTGGTCGACCGGTGTGTGATCCGTCCTTAAGGTCAAAATTCCCATTTTTGAAGCGCGAAAACCAACGGCAGGCGGTACTTTCACACATTGCTCCTTCTCCATACAAAGCAAAAATATCACGAACAGCTTCGGCGGCCTTAACACCTCAATTAAATGCAAAGAGCAAATGGTGTCGAATATGCTCAGTTTGTCCACTTGACATTCCATTTTAATGATCTGAAATACACAAAATACAAAAAATACAAATCAAAACACTATCTGTAGAGCAAACATTCTCTTTCAAACAACATAAAACATTTTGCCAATGCATTTTAATTCTGCGTGCATTTTTAAATTTGAAAAAAACGCTCATGAATTATTCCTCAACCCAATACATCCGGTGTTGTTTTCCCATATGATTTTAGTTTCCTTTCAAATCCAATTTTTTACAAGGGATTTGGCCTGCCTTCTTGTCCAATCTAGTGCAGGATCTGGCCCAAAAAAGCCTGTAGATGCCCATTTTTTAGCTACTTCGTCGGCTTCTTCGTTTCCAAGTATACCAGTGTGTCCAGGGACCCATATCAATATGACCTTTAAGAGTTCAGATAGATGTTCCAGAGCTTCCCAGCATTCTATACCAAATAAGAATTGATATTGGGAGAAGCTAAAGCTTTTAGAGCAGCTTGACTATCAGAGCAGATTGCTGTAGACTTATATTTTGGGTTTTTAAGTCTGGCTGCTAAGTTGCTTCCAAGATGGCAATGACTTCGGCTTGGAACACTGTAGTTAACTTGCCTAAAAAACCTTTGGTAAAGCCTGAGTTTTCGATGTATGGTCCTGCTCCAGATAAGCCTGTATCATCTCGTGAACCATCAGTGAATGTCACAAGAGTCTGTGCATTAAATTTTACCTCACTCTTTTCACATTTTTCTCTAGAAGAGATATCTATTTGAAACTTCTTGCGTAGCTTAAGTTTAGGTTTAATCAATATCACAGGTATCGTTGTTAAGGGAATTTCACGATGTGCCAAACTCTCGATTGCCATATGATATACATTGAGAGCCCTTCCTTTCCACCATCCACAGTCCCTAACTCTTAAGAAGGAAGAAATTGCTTCTCCTTTAATCCATACCTGTAGTGGGGGTAGTCCAGCCAGAGCTTCTAATGCCGCGGTAGGAGTGGTCCTCATCGCCCCTGTAATGCTCTTGCATGCCAATCTCTGAACTTTATCAAGTTTCTTGATAGTTTCTTTAACATCAACCTTGGGCCACCAGAATTGAGATCCGCAATGAATTCTTGGTCTTATAACGGCGGTGTAGAGCCATTTTAGTATCTTTGGAAAGAGTCCCCAGGATTTCCCTGGAGAAATCCTGACTTTCTGTCTAAGCTGCCAGAAAGTCATTATATTTTTTTCTACTATTTTATTTATCTGAGCTTTCCAACTAAGATGAGGATCAAAAATAACGCCTAAATATTTTACTTCGTTAGTTAGAGTTAGCTGCTGTCCAAAAAGCCTAGGTGCTTGAAAACCTTCGATTTTTCTCTTTTTTGTAAAGAGCATTAATTCCGTTTTGGAAGGATTAACAGAGAGCCCTACATCTTTGCATTAGTTTTCAATTATCCTGCAGGCAAGTTGCATTCTTTCACAACACGTTGTCACAAATCTGCCACACATCAAAACTAATCCGTCATCTGCATAGGCCTAAACGTAAAAATCATCTATCATTTGATTCTACCGAGTTTTGCAAAACATGAATAGTTGACACAATATAATTGTGCGAGAGCATCTTGGCTATGCTTTTACTTTATTTGTTTGACTTGGATTTGTTTTCCGTCGATACCCGAGTTTCAACGACCGTTGTTAATACTACTACTTTTATTACTAACCTACATCATTGCCATTGCTTTCATTTCAGGGGTGTTTTTTCTACATTACTATTATTCCTACTCTTAATTTACGTCCACCCTAAGTGACTGAAAAGTGAGAAAACATTTCTAAAAACCGTAAACTTAAAAAAGACAGAGAAGGTAAACAATAAATGTCAGTAGAGTCACATGTTTGAAGAAATGAGCTAAAAATTTTAGATTAGCTTATTAGATAGGCTTATGTAGCTTTGATATTTTCTTTGTATGGCTACCTAAATGTAGTGCAGTATATATTATGGAACGGCGAGCACAATATTCTCTGCAGGACAGATCTGGGGGCACGGCAGTGCCCTAGTCAAGTTAATATTTTGGGAAGTATATTATTCGATTTCTTTACTTTGCAACGAGCTAAATTGACTATTCACAAAAATATTAAACTGAAATCAAAACTAGGCTGGAAATTATAACCACAGGTATTTTTATGCATCATTGAAAAAAATATGACATCATTGAAAGACTAAATAAAAATGATGACTAAATATCTACTGTAATCATTTCACTGTTCTAACTTTTCTTAAGTTAACACCCTACACTTGTTATTGTATATTTCTAAGGTCGGAATGTATTATTCTCTCTAGATCTCAGTTCCATTCATTTACTTTTCATTGATTGAGAGTAGCGAAACTGAAATAATACTTTCAAAATCAGTTGGTCAACACGACATAATAAGAAGTTAACGACCTTAAAGTTTGGGTTATCAAGACATCCTGATAACCCCAGGATATCAATACCTAGGATACCTAATTATTACGCATAAATCTTTTCTTTTTCTTTTGACACTTATAATTCAAAATGACATCAAAATGTAGAGATTAAAGCATCCCTAGTCTAATTGTGCGAGAGACACCTAGGAAATGTAACAAGCAAAATGCAATGCTACATCTGGGAACTGTTCCATCATTCGACATTCGTCATCATTGATGGCTCGACATAATGTCATGTCCCACTCTGTTTTGTTACGTCTAACTCATCAGGGCGCCGACAGAGCCTGAACTCACTCTGACCTTCAATTAATTCCGAAGAATATAATGTGAAGTACTTACCAGAGACGAGCGGTGCTCTCTTACCGCCATCATGCATGGCAAGCAAAACATATATCATTTGATACTACCGAGTTTTGCAAAACATGAGTTAGACGTAACGAAACAGAGTGGGACATGACATTATGTCGAGCCATCAATGATGACGAATGTCGAATGATGGAACAGTTCCCAGATGTAGCATTGCATTTTGCTTGTTACATTTCCTAGGTGTCTCTCGCACAATTATATTGTGTCAACTATTCATGTTTTGCAAAACTCGGTAGTATCAAATGATATATGTTTTGCTTGCCATGCATGATGGCGGTAAGAGAGCACCGCTCGTCTCTGGTAAGTACTTCACATTATATTCTTCGGAATTAATTGAAGGTCAGAGTGAGTTCAGGCTCTGTCGGCGCCCTGATGAGTTAGACGTAACGAAACAGAGTGGGACATGACATTATGTCGAGCCATCAATGATGACGAATGTCGAATGATGGAACAGTTCCCAGATGTAGCATTGCATTTTGCTTGTTACATTTCCTAGGTGTCTCTCGCACAATTATATTGTGTCAACTATTCATGTTTTGCAAAACTCGGTAGTATCAAATGATACATCCCTAGTCTCTTAACTTAATAGCCCCTAACAGGAAATAAATTTCGATTCTCTCAAGCAAGACTGACTTTCAGTGTTCGCTTTGTTTTCAAATTTCCACCAAAAAAATGTCTACCTAAATAAAATAAGTTTTATTTCATTATTACGTTTAAAGCACTGCATCGTCAGTACTTATTTTTTTTTAACAAAAATTACTATTGAAAAAAAATATTGTTTGAGTTTTTCCACTCAGTTAGTTAAACAAGAAACGTGTTAATTACGACAGAGAGCCGAGTTGTCGCTTGTTGAATATATAATGAATCATCTGTATATGAAGTCGTGTGGAAGAGTTGTGTAGCGCTCCACAATAACTTTACTACTCATGTCTATATGACTTTATTTACATAGATTTATTAAACAAGACAGTTTACAAATGTTAACACTTTATTCATAAAGTTATTTAATTATATTTATGTAACGTTTTGAACTTATCATGGATAATCGTTTCAAAATTAAAATTTTACACGCCTAGTTGTAACTTACACACATAAACGTACTTTTCACGCCAAATTGTAACATAATTATATGTCTAGTCATAACTTACACACCTAGACGTACCTTACACGCCCAATTGTAACAAATTATATGTCTAGTCGTAACTTACACACCTAGACGTACCTTACACGCCCAATTGAAACAAATTATATGTCTAGTCGTAACTTACACATCTAGACGTACCTTTCACGCCCAATTGTAACAAATTATATGTCTAGTCGTAACTTACACACCTAGACGTACTTACACGCCCAATTGTAACAAATTATATGTCAAGTCGTAACTTACACACCTAGACGTACCTTACACGCCCAATTGAAACAAATTATATGTCTAGTCGTAACTTACACACCTAGACGTACCTTACACGCCCAATTGTAACATAATTATACGTCTAGTCGTAACTTACACACCTAGACGTACCTTACACGCCCAATTGTAACATATTATATGTCAGTCGTAACTTACACACCTAGACGTACCTGCCAATTGTAACATAATTCAATATGAAGTTTTATATATAGTTTTATGTTATATACATAACATTAACTTCCTTGTCTTGTATTAAACAAGACAGTTTACAAATGTTAACACTTTATTCATAAAGTTATTTAATATTTATGTAACGTTTTGAACTATCATGGATAATCGTTTCAAATTAAAATTTTTACACGCCTAGTGTAACTTACACACATAAACGTACTTTTCACGCCAATTGTAACATAATTATATGTCTAGTCATAACTTACACACCTAGACGTACTTCACGCCCAATTGTAACAAATTATATGTCTAGTCGTAACTTATAGACGTACCTTACACGCCCAATTGAAACAAATTATATGTCTAGTCGTAACTTACACATCTAGACGTACTTTCACGCCCAATTGTAACAAATTATATGTCTAGTCGTAGACGTACCTTCACGCCCAATTGTTAACAAATTATATGTCAAGTCGTAACTTACACACCTAGACGTACCTTACACGCCCAATTGTAACAAAATTATATGTCTAGTCGTAACTTACACACCTAGACGTACCTTACACGCCCAATTGTAACATACGTCTAGTCGTAACAGACGTACCTTACACGCCCAATTGTAACATAATTACAATATGAAGTTTTATATATAGTTTTATGTTATATACATAACATTAACTTCCATGTACCTAGTCACTTCTCCAGACAAACCCATACTTTTTCAGTACAGTATTACTCCACTAACTATATTTATCACTCTCCCATCCCTAGAATACAGAGACTTGCTAACATAATATCTGAATTTGATATATTTAATGTATCCTTGCCACAGTTTAAGAAGTATGCTTCTAGTAAATAAGTTTTCATTTAATTGTTTTTATTGTCAACCTATTTATTTTACTAATCTTAATATAAATATACCTTACTTATGTTAATTAGGTTAAAATTAACTGAGGATATATCATTATTATGTTTTTTTTCTTTATTATAATTACTTAAGTATTGAATGTTAGTTTTTAATAGTTTTCCACTTATATTCCTAGTCTTTTCCTCTTTTTTGTTATTAAGAATAGCTATTCACCTATGATTATTGTTTTTTGGAAAATAATTTAAGCATCATTTTTCCCTTGTTACCAACATCCATTATTTTATATTATTTTTTGTTTGCTCTTTCTTGTTAGTTGGTAAATTTTTATATATTTTTTTTTTGTTTTTAGAATGTTTTAAAATTTAAATGATTGTATGATTTAATTAGCTTCATTTCATTTTTTTAACAATAAGTTTCCATTACATTTTTTTATTAATCTTTTAAACCATGATTATTCTCTTTATGCGTTTAATACGCCTTATATTTAAGTAAAGATTATTATATTGATGGCACATTAATGTTAATTATGGTTTGTACATCTTATGTGGGGATAGTGCCAAATATGATATTAAGATATTTCTTTTTTTAAACAGTATTTTGTTATTTTTAATTCTTTATTAAAATAGTAATTCTAAGTTATACTTATTAAATTTTATATTTGTTTTCTTTTTTATGTAAATTAGGAGCAATCCCGTATTTGTTAAATAAATAAATAAATAATTATATGTCTAGTTGTAACTTACACACCTAGACGTACCTTTTACGCCCAATTGTAACAAATTATAGGTCTAGTCGTACTTACACCCCTAGACGTACTTTTACGCCCCAATTGTAACACAATTATAGGTCTAGTCGTAACTTTACACACACTAGACGTACCTTACACGCCCAATTGTAACAACAATTATATGTCTAGTCGTAATTACACACCTAGACGTACCTTACACGCCAATTGTAACATAATTATATGTCTAGTCGTAACTTACACACCTAGTGTACCTTACACGCCCAATCGTAACATAATTATATATCTAGTCGTAACTTACACACCTAGACGTACCTTACACGCCCAATTGTAACATAATTATAAGTCTAGTCGTAACCTACACTGTACCTTACACGCCCAATTGTAACATAATTATATATCTAGTCGTAACTTACAACACCTAAACGTACCTTACACGGCAATTGTAACATAATTATAAGTCTAGTCGTAACCTACGCTGTACCTTACACGTCCAATTGTAACATAATTATATCTCTAGTCGTAACTTCACACTTAGACGTACCTTACACGCCCAATTGTAACACAATTATATGTCTAGTCGTAAATTACACACCTAGACGTACCTTACACGCCCAATTGTAACATAATTATATGTCTAGTCGTAACTTACACACCTAGTGTACCTTACACGCCCAATCGTACATAATTATATATCTAGTCTAACTTACACACCTAGACGTACCTTACACGCCCAATTGTAACATAATTATAAGTCTAGTCGTAACCTACACTGTACCTTACACGCCCAATTGTAACATAATTATATATCTAGTCGTAACTTACACACCTAAACGTACCTTACACGGCCAATTGTAACATAATTATAAGTCTAGTCGTAACCTACGCTGTACCTTACACGTCCAATTGTAACATAATTATATCTCTAGTCGTAACTTCACACTTAGACGTACCTTACACGCCCAATTGTAACATAATTATAACTCTAGTCGTAACTTCACACCTAGACGTACCTTACACGCCCAATTGTAACATAATTATATCTCTAGTCGTAACTTACACACTTGTCGTATCTTTTGTCGTAACTTATATGTCTAGACGTTCACGCCTAGACGGAATTTACTCACCTTAACGTTTAAGCAACCTTAAACATTTATCCAGACAAAAGATATGGTATTAGATTCTAGGGAGATACAATTTTACTTTGGTTATGAATCATGATAATGTTGATTGTTAATCATTAAATTTATTCTACCGAAATTTTAAAACTTCAAATTATTCCATTTCAGAAATACCGTAGTTATGAAATATTAGAAATATAACAATAAAAGGCGAGAGAGATGTCTGATGTAATGTCCATAGAAAACGCTTCATAACTTGATGAATCCTCTATTGTAAAACTTTATCACATAACTCTCTAATATATCTCATATTTTATTTATTGACAAAAATTCTTTTTAACAATAAGCGGCTTTATGATCCTCTATATCTATATCAGCTTTATTTAATCAACTCTTTAATAACGAGTTTATTTTTTTTTTCCATCATGCTGTTGGTCTTTATGTCAGCATCTGAAAATCCGCAACTATGTATTTTGCACTATTTGTGGTACTAGCTCTAAGGCATTTAAGTTATTTGAACATAACTCATTAACTCAAATATTATATTTTTAGCAATTTTTCACACAATTCACACATGGTTCCGATGAATTATATAGAGCAAGGGATTAATTCTGTTTGGCCTCCTGACACCAAAAATACATGTCATTACGTTTATATATATATATATATATATATATATTATATATATTATATATATATATATATATATATATATATCATAACCATGATCATAATAACTTTCCCTGTAAAAAGAAATTTCCCTCCTTTTATATCTGATTTTATACTTCCTTTTATACTTAGGATTTATAAATCAGAAGGAACAAAGTAAGCTCTACAAACAAAGTAAGGGTAATTATGTAGTAACTCGAGACTATTGGCATTCCGTTCTTCTCTCTCATTACTGGTTTACTCAAGAATTACATGAAACTAATTTTTTCGAAACCATTTGCAAGTGACGGAAGAGACATAATTATAAAATAAGAGTTTTCAATAATAGTTTGACTCACAAAGTCTAAAATGCTATCAAATCAAATAACTTATTTCAAAATAAATTCCTCATTTCTTATACTTTAAAATTTATATACATACAATATATATATATATATATATATAATATATATATATATTATATATATATTATATATATATATATATATATTATTTATGTATTCGTCGTTTAGGTTGAAACAGAGATTTATAAGTTAAAGGGGGTCTAACAGAGCAAGAATACAATGTAAACACAAGAAGGTGATGATATGTCGTCATGCATAGAGGTCTAAATGATAGGATGGTGGTGGTATGTCGTCATGCATAGAGGTCTAAATGATAGGATGGTGGTGGTATGTTGTCATGCATAGAGGTCTAAATGATAGGATGGTGGTGGTATGTTGTCATGCATAGAGGTCTAAATGGTAGGATGGTGGTGGTATGTTGTCATGCACAGAGGTCTAAATGATAGGTAAGTAGTGGTATGTCGTCATGCAAAGAGGTCTAAATGATAGGTAGGTAGTGGTATGTCGTCATGCATAGAGGTCTAAACGGACAAAATAGTTGTAATAAAAATTACAGAGAATTAGAGACTGACTTATGTTCTATTCTAAGCAATGCATTTGTATGAAATTCGTATTACTTTTCCTCACCCTCTTATACGTAAGGTATTGGTTACACCAAAAAAATTGTAACCCGAGGTTTTAACTTGAACTATCCATTTTAGGTGTTTTTAGGACCATTTGAACAGATTTCAGCTTGATGTCTGTCTGTGTGTGTGTGTGTCTGTGTCGCGCATAACTCCCACTGTGTTTATACTAGATAGTTGAACTTGGTACAAAAATCAGGTACAAACAAGTCTTCCGAATTTCGTTTTGATTTTGTCCGCCATTATGAAATTATACTTTTGAAATTTAAAATTTTGACGCTTAATAATACCAAAAGTATACACGTCAAAATAATCATTGGAATCGCAAAATAAATAGAAACAAATATGAAAAACTCCGATCAAAATCTACTAATTAGTTAAAAAGCTATAAGGAACTTAATTATTAATTAGTGCGACACTTTTATTAAACGTAATAGCTTGTTTACATTTGTCAAGGTTACAAAGTTCCGCCAAAAATTCAAATAATTTAATAAAACCGAGTAAAAATTGAAACTTTTTCTCATTTAAGATTATGATAAATTTAGCATTATTGTATGCTTTTTTATACTAATTAAATTATTATTTGTTAAAAATAATCGAAAAAAATTTGCTTAAATACTGAAGGGATATCAAGCCGCCATTATTTACTTCGAGAAATGTGTTTTTGTTAAAAAATGACTGGTAACCATCCTATTCTAAGGACGAGCGAAGTGAGTCCGAAGTTGAAAAACCCTAGGCCATTTGTTAACCATCCTATTCTGAGAACGAGCGAAGTGAGTTCGAAGTTTAAAAACCCCAGGCCATTTGTTAACCATCCTATTCTGAGAACGAGCGAAGTGAGTCCGAAGTTTAAAAACCCCAGGCCATTTGTTAACCATCCTATTCTGAGAACGAGCGAAGTGAGTCCGAAGTTTAAAAACCCTAAGCCATTTGTTAACCATCCTATTCTGAGAACGAGCGAAGTGAGTCCGAAGTTTAAAAACCCTAGGCCATTTGTTAACCATCCTATTCTGAGAACGAGCGAAGTGAGTCCGAAGGGTGAGGAAAAGTTCCGAGGTACCCCGTACCCAAATTTTTTTAAACTGAAATATCAAAAGAATAATGTTAAATATGATGCCTGTGTGAGCTCAATTAGTTATATTAAACATAAATTGTGTCAATACTCTTTAATTACCAAGTCCTGCAAATGAAAGAGAAAAAAGACCAATTAATATAATTATATATTTTTTCAAAGGAATAAAAAAAAATGTTGACTGATCTCAATATGATAGAAATTTATAAGGTGATTCAATTCGATGTAAACAAACCAAAAACAGTCGGAGGTTATAACCTGACGTTTTTATGAATGGCGTGACGTCATTGCAGGAATCTATATAGGTGACTTACATTAAAAATTATGAATAATTACCAATTGTGAACAGAATAAGCAAAAGATTTGGCCGAACATTTCTGAGGTACAAGTATAAACCTTAACAAAGTTATTAAGTAAACCATGTTTTGTTTTAATACGACAATATATCCATGCTTTCCATCGTCTTCATTCTGTCTGATTTTATGAAAGGAAAATGTCTTAAATCGTATAAGCAACTTATAAAATCTCTATAATTAATATTACGCCACTTAGAATGTTGGGATTGAACTGATACCGGTCTCAATAGTTTTTGAATGCCTACGACCATAACAAGACTTCTCGTTATTGTGATTTTAAAGAGATGATTCCGCTTTGCGGACCTGCAGAGATCGCCGTAGTTCCGAGGGAGCCATTTTTGCTCTGTTTTCACGGGACAGTAGGCTAAAGATGGCGGAAAAGAGGTTAGATAAATAAAATTTTCCTCTAGAAGGGAGAAAAAATTAACTTTCCGCCAGAGTGAAAATATAAAAATTAAAACCGAACAAAAATCAGGGCGGAAAATAAATCACTTTACGCCCTACTGTTTGGCGCAATCGGTTAGACATTTGCTTAGAAATCTATAGATTCATTGTTCGAATCCAGTCTGAGAAATATTGTTTTTGTCGTTTTACTATAAACCGGTAAATGTGTTGATAAGTTAATAATTTTATCAACACATGCTTGCATTTTTATGATATTTTCTACTGTTTTAGTGGTTTTTGATAATGTTGCAACGTCTGAACAAGAAAGGACGCATAATTTTTACTTAAATACGGTAGAAATAAAAATGGTGTCAGTACTTTTCTTACCTTATCTTTTAGGTGAACGTTTAGCGTGTTTTAGGTAAACAACGTTGTAACTAGATCAAGCTATTACAATTATTATATCCAAATAAAGACAAATTACACCTTTAAACTGTATTTAACTTTTATGAATTCAAAAATAAACTTAAAAAAAATTAGTAAACAATCAAATAGTTTCGTTTGTTTCTTCATATTATTTGTTTTGGTCTAAAATAATTATGTTTGACAGTGTTGTAGTTATTCTTTGACTTAAAACTTTTGTTTTTTTAACAACAAAAAAGAAGCAAGATACGTAAAATATAAAATAAAGTGGAGATAATGTTTATATTAATAGTAATGACTCACGGGGCGTAAAGACTCTGTTTACTCCCTTGGTACGTAAATAACTATTATCCTTTTAAAAGATATGTAGATACGTAAGCCAGCGTGTCCAACTGGCCCACATAAAAAGAATTCACTAAAAACAATACCTACTTGACCATATAATAACAAATAATAATAAAACAAAGTAACAACTAATAAAACTTAAGAGCCTGTACTTTCATTTCTCTCCCGGCTCTGATTAGTCTTGTCGATCTCACAGATACTCATACGGTTCGACTCGACGGATTATGCGCACACGTAAACGCGCCTAATGTGAAGTACTGGCAATGCATGTCTTACCAACAACACTTACATGTAATCGATTTGATCAGAAAACTAATTGCTATTTCATAATTGATTAAGCTCTGAAATATAGCATAAATTAATCTCATTTGAATTTATAATTACTAAAATTATCCTTTGATATTAAAATCTTCCTCTTAAAGTCCACCTATGATCATCTAAATTTGCCTCACAAACAACGTCATTGCGAGACTCGACAATTCACGAAATTGTATCCACCAACTTTAATCAAAATGGAACCCTACGTCATAAATCTTGTAAACAAAATATTCACATCCCCACAGGAATAAATTAAAAAAACACGAAAATAAAAATAAATGTTAAAAACGTATTAAATATGTTTAAAGATGTGATATATTATACATTTATTTATTTATTATAATTATGTAATATGTATTTATAATTATGTAATGCGTATTTTTAACCACCAGAGTTAAAGGGGCCAAATACTTTAACGTAGAGACAAATGTTTTTAAGTACTTAAGAATATTCTTTTTAGATACGAAAAACCATAATAAATTACCAGAAACTAAATTACGGTCAATGAAAATTAAATTTTCGAGTTGGGTGTCTTCTTCTATGTATTTAGGATGCTGAATCGAATAAAACCGGTTAGATGTCGATACGACCACTTAGAGAGACCAAAATGTCGAATAAACGGCGGTCAATAGCAGAAAACCTAAAATTTGGCCCTTAAACAATACATTTCAAGAGGGGAGTCGTTCTGCATATTTTATCGGCCTGTGAGTTGAATGACAGTGGTCCGGAGTCGATACGAGCAATCAAACTCAAGTTCAAATTCTGGCAGGGACGATCATTTATTAAAAAAAGTTTACATGATATAAGTTTATAACTACAAAATAAATCTGAAGCGGTGGTTCGCATGTCGGCCGAATTCCTTTGTGATGCGTATTTCCGTGCTTAACAACCCATTTCTTGCTTAAGGTTCTGGTTTATGTTCAGAACCTAAGCCGTTACTCAACTGTCAAACACTGATCCTAACTCATTTTGTCTGTATTTCTCAAAGTAAATGCGCAAAATCCTTTAAAGATAAACAGTAACTAAGCTTTAAACTAGTGCAAATAATAGTGCGTACTGCTAATTTTAGGGGCATAGTTTTGTATAACTAACTGGATAATTATGCGCATTTCCTTTCAAAAATACAGACAAAATGAGTTACGAGCAGTAAAAATGAGTTACGAGCAGTGCTTGACAATTGAGTAACTGCTTAGGTTCTAAAGCATGAATCGGAACCTTAAGAAATGGGTTGTTAAGCACGAAAACACGCATCCCGAAGAAAATTCGCCAGCATTTTTTTAAGTTTTATTTTATACTTATTTATTTTATTTACTTAAGTTTAACTTAAGGTTTATTCTAATTAATTTAAATAAAATAATTTTATTTGATTTAATTTTATTGAATTAAAAAAGTAGATTTGGAAAGCAATATAGGGTCCCTTAAGATAATGGTTTGGGCTCATTTAGTCCAAAAAAAATTTTTTTTTTCGTCCAAACCCTCCTCGGGTTTTTTTTGTTGATCCGCCACTGCATCCCCACCCTCACACATGTTTACAAACAGTCAGCATATAACTCAGCATGTTTATACTGAGGTTGTTTTATTGTATAAATGATACGACTATTGGATCTTCTTGTGTAAATAAACTAGTTATAGAGTTAAAACTAAACTTAAAACAACCCAGATAAAGAGAGTTTGTAAATTTAAGATGATAAGGTAGACAACTTGACGTATACAGTTGCTATAGAAGATAAATCGTCTCCAAGACGTACGTATGGATCGTGCATTAATACATCTTTACGTATGTATACATGGTGTACTCAATACACTGTTTGTATTGTGTCTGCATTTGAATATATAGGATATAAGTCAAGGCGGCAGGAAAGTCTTACCAAATCCCCTACAATATCAATATTTTCTTATCCGTTCTTCTCTTAATCCCTCTTAGGTTTCCTTAGACACCGAGGCGTTTCCCTTGTCTGGTTTTCTCCATTTATATTATTTTTACATTTTGATTAAAGCTAAGTTGCCGTACCCTAGTAATGTCTATATACACATATATTAAGCATTCTGGCATGGAGTTGCATGTAATAAAAGTGGCTTTGGTGGATCTCGTGTATAAATTTTGGATTGAAGTCTCCTCTAATGAGAGGATGCTTCCGCGCTAAAAAGGGAACCACTATTTGTCGCACCTCACTCTCGTCACTTCGTCCCATACCAAGCGCGCATATCAGGACCAGCCGCACTATATTCTACATAGAAACAGCCGCACTTTATTCTACATAGAAACAACCGCCGAAACAGCTATATTCTACATAGCAGCCGCACTATATTCTACATAGAACAGCCGCACTATATTCTACACAGCCGCACTATATTCTACATAGGAACAGCCGCACTATTCTACATAGAACAGCCGCACTATATTCTACATAGAAACAGCCGCACTATATTCTACATAGAAACAATATTCTACATAGAAACAGCCGCACTATATTCTACATAGAAACAGCCGCTCTATATTCTACATCCTTTCAGTAATAGGTGTGGTAAATGGACCTAGCTGGATCTACATTCTACATAGAAACAGCCGCTCTATATTCTACATAGAAACAGCCGCACTACATCTACATAGAAACAGCCGCACTACATAGAAACAGCGCTCTATATTCTACATAGAAACAGCCGCACTATATTCTACATAGAAACAGCCGCACTATATTCTACATAGAAACAGCCGCACTACATTCTACATAGAAACAGCCGCACTATATTCTACATAGAAACAGCCGCTCTATATTCTACATAGAAACAGCCGCACTACATTCTACATAGAAACAGCCGCACTATATTCTACATCCTTTCAGTAATAGGTGTGGTAAATGGACCTAGCTGGTTCGTCATCAAGACATTGTGGTTAGAGAAAAAAGGGACCATTTCTTTGGTTTCCAACATTTTTAGCGAATTTCCTTTGGGAAAAAATTCGCTAATGGGATAGGCGTCATGGCGGAATTCGAACCTCGGACCACGACACAAATCCGTTTCAGAGGTCCCTAATGACGAAAAAATACGTTTCGCGAGACTTAATATATATATATATATACATATATAATATATATATATATATATATATATATATATATATATATATATATATATATATATATATATATATATGTATATATATATATATATATATATATATATATATATGTATTTCTAGACACTTTCTTGTAAACACTCTATCTTTCGAACGGATTAATATTTTTTAACCAAACTTGGTACAAAAATCAACCTTCGGGAGGACACGAACCCTTTGAAAACCAGGTTTTTGTGACGTCATTAACTCAGTTTGCTGAGTCAGCGAAATTTTCAAAAAATCGGCAATATTCAGAGTTAATATTTTTTGCCGCGAAAAAGGTCAATATTTATGTTTTTTGAGACGCTGAATCGAATGAAACCGTTCCGACGTCGATACGACCACTCTAAGTGACCTAAAAATCGAAAAAACCATTGTAAATTACCAAAAACCAAAATTTAGGTCGATAAAAAATAAATTTGGAGTAGGGTGTCGTTTTCTATGTAATTTTGGGCGCTGAATCGAATGAAACCGGTCCGAAGACGATACGACCACTTTAAGTTACCAAAAAGTCGAAAAAACCACAAAAAATATAGAAAACCAACATTACGGTCGTTAAAAATTAAATTTCGAGTTGGGTGTCGTTTTCAATGTTTTTTGGGCCTCTGAGTTGAATGGCAGTGGTCCGGAGTCAATACGACCACTCAAACTCAGGGTACCTGGGTTCACATCCTGGAAGGGTCGATAATTTTTTATCGTTTTTTTTTTACTAAATATAAGTTTACAACTAGAAAATAATTCTGGCGCGGTGGTCCGCATGTCGGGCGAATTTCCTTTGGATGCGAGCTCTCAAACCCAGAGTACCTGGGTTCAAATCCTAGTAGGGACAATAATTTTTTATCGTTTTTTTACCTAATATAAGTTTACAACTAAAAATAATTCTGGCGCGGTGGTCCGCATGTCGGGCGAATTTCCTTTGGATGCGTGTTTCCGTGCTTTTTACATTATATAAGTTTACAACTAGTAAATAAATAATTCCAGCGTGGTGGTCCGCTGTCGGGCGAATTTCATTTAGAATGCGTGTTTCCGTGCTAAACAACCCATTTCTTGCTTATGCAAGAACCATGCCCATAGCGTGGTTCCGGTTCATACTTTAGAACCTAAGCAGTTACTCAATTGTCAAGCACTGCTCGTAACTCATTTTGTCTGTATTTTCCAAAGGAAATGCGCTAAAACCTTTAAAGATAACTGACTAAGCTTAAAGATAAGTAACTAATCTTTAAACTAGTGCAAATAATAGTGCGTACTTCTAATTTTAGAGGCATAGTTTTGTACAACAACTGGATGATTATGCGCAATTCCTTTGGAAAATACAGACAAAATGAGTTACGAGCAGTGCTTGACAATTGAGTAACTGCTTAGGTTCTAAAGTATGAACCGGAACCACGCAATGGGCATGGTTCTTGCATAAGCAAGAAATGGGTTGTTTAGCACGGAAACACGCATTCTAAATGAAATTCGCCCGACAGCGGACCACCACGCTGGAATTATTTATTTACTAGTTGTAAACTTATATAATGTAAAAAGCACGGAAACACGCATCCAAAGGAAATTCGCCCGACATGCGGACCACCGCGTCAGAATTTTTTGCAATTACACTTGGACAGTAGAAAAACGTCTAAGATGAAGAAGCACTAAAGTGTTTCTCATATTTGCGAGCCCTTAAAGTTTTAGAGAAAAACATGAAACAAGATCAACTTAGATCGGCAATATTTTGTTTATCATATCAGATTCTTGGGTTTAAATCAAAAGACACTCTTTCATTTGCTGTCATAGGAGACTGCTATTTTTGCTTTGAAGTTAGATATCTAACCGGAATGACGCAGCAATAGCATTAATTGGTGACCTATTTCCAACAAACTTAAAATCGCTGGATGCAGTAAAATACTAATCATTTCTCTACTGTAAGGTAAACGTTTCTGAATTATTCTGAGGAGCTGTTCGTTAAAAAATATTAACAGGAAAATATTGTTATAACATTTGCTTCTGGTGAAAGAGTTAAAACAAACTCTAAATAACCCAATAATTTCCTTGTAAATTAAAAGAAAACATTAATTTCAGGGAATTTCACAACTCACCATGAACAAAAAAAACCATTCAATTATTTACAAGTTATTATTAAACCTTTATTTTAATGATAATTTATGCAGGGATAATAATCAGAGACAGGAGATATCGCTAAGCTATTTTAGACGTCTATGGGTCCTGTTTTCTAACTTTCTTTAACAGAAGAAAGTGTTCTATACCTTGAGTATATTTAAAGTCTAATGAAGTTTACAGAGCCAAGCTATACGACTATATGTTATAGTCTCTATAGCTTACATAACATCTAACTTCTAACGAACATTTAGTAATAAAATTCAGAATAGCTTTCTTATATTCTTCAGCGTCCTTTAAACAAGAGTTGTCACGTGACGTTTTTACTCAATACTCGATGTTACAACCTATACATTAATCATTTTGGGTCAACCCCTCCCCCCAGCAATTAATCGCATAATTAGTATGATTAATTAATTTATGTTAATTTTGTACAAGGGAAAATTAAAAAGGGTCGACGAATAATAAATTTAAGTGACGAATAAGTTATATTTTTTACCGAATAATGTTTATTTTATCAAGCTTCAGGTTTTACGAGATTTTTGAAATAATTATTTAATACGTGAAACAACAAATAAATATGAGATAACTAATAAATTAAATTCTTACGTAGCCAGCTACCAGTGACTCGTGCTACTAGTGGCGGCGAATAAAACAGAGACCAGCTTGTAAGTGGAGAAGTCCCTTGGACATGAATCCCTTAAGTAAAAGTATTTTTTGTCTTCCCTGAAAAAGAGCTGTACTGTACTTTCATAGCTATAACTAGAAACAGCACGTGCCTCACAGCAAGACATCACGTGTCCTGCTCTTGACATTACAAGGCAGAAACGTATATTCTATTTACAAGCAACTGTTCAAGTTCCTATATGATACCGAAACCTAAGTTACCAGACATACCACGTGATGTCACCAAAGGTTCATGATGCTCAGTAACATAGAGGTACTGTCGGATGTCAAGTTTTTTTTGATTTCCTGAATCCCCTACCCCTGATGGCGATGACATATTTTGCATGTTTTTTTTATATTTTTAGATTTAAGAAACTTGTTTTTCTTATAATTTCCTTTTCATGCTGGATTATATTCGTTATTTAGTTTTAAGATTGTAATTTAAACTCGTCACTTTCATAATTTAAAATGTATTTGGATTTGTGGGAAATAGGCAAGAGAAAAGCCAGCTGCAAAACCCGCAATAATTATTTAGCCAAACTTTCAAAAATTCATAAAACATGTAAAGTAGCGGTCAGTTTAAGATTTAGCATGCATGTTGTCGGAAAGGAACCCGAAATGACTGATTGACAGACATAAAGACACCCTAAATTGATAGACAAGTTATAAGACAGTAGACCGAAAAATTACAGAACACATTACATTTATTCAAAAATTTGAATTAATAAACCGGTATTCTTATAGAGATCAAGAAAACTCTTTTATACAACACATGTAATTTATACAACACATGTAGCCATGAATAGGACTAACATATGTGTCAAGTTTCATCTCATTATCAGCATTAGTTCAATTTTTATCAAACGAATTCAAAAAATCGGGTACGGGGTACCTCGGAAGTTTTCCTCATTACATCGATTCACTACGCTCATCCTCTCTACTTCAGACTCGTTTCGCTCGTCCTCAGAAATACAGTTCGTATAATATATACTGCAACAAGCCTTCGAACTCGCTTACCTCGTCCTCAGATATCAAATACATTCGTTTCATCCTCAGCGGTAACCCATCCAGGCACTGACCACGCTCAAAAGCTCCTTATTTTTTATGATCCAACAAAAATCATGGATATATTTGTCGTATTAAAACGAAGCTTAGTGTACTTATTTATTATGTAATGGTATACATTTGTACCAAATCATATCAATTAGAATTAAATTGGAAAAATTGTCCAATTTTATAAAAAACATACAAAAGTCATCCAATAAAAATTGAACTAATGCTGATAATGAGATGAAACTTGGCACATATGTTTGTCTTATACATAGACACATGCGTGCCAAATCTCAATCCGATCGCAACATTTTTCCGCGTTTTATGATTTTTCGAAATTTTTGCTGGGTCATTATTTCGGGTTATTGACGTCATAAAAAATATTTCCGAATATCATAACCACGGCGGTAGACTAATTTTTGTACAAAGTTTAAATTCTCTAGCATAAATACACTAGGCGCTACGATGATAACACACACATACACCTACACACACAGACAGACAACTATGGAGGCTCAGAAACTACTTAGGAGGCCTTAAACACGCCTGAAAAGGATAATGCCGGTTTCATTCCGATTTCAGATTTTTTGTAATCACAATAGTTTTCCTATTGTGACGAACGACTCGCCCGGCCGTCCGCCTCTGTTTAGTTCTAAGTTTACTATAACTATAATAAAACTACTATTTGATCCGCTGTCTCACAAACGAATGATTTTATTTGACATAATATCAATAAATATAATAATAACAATAAACTCGCGTCTCCGCGACACCTATATACCTTTTTTTATCAATAGTATATTTCCATTTTTAAATTTACATACTAAATTACAATAGTCGAGAAAACAATAATAAAATAAATGTATCTCTAGATACAAATTTGTGACGATATAGTATTATTTAAATAACAACTCACGTGATATTCCTGGCTACATGTAGTGGCAAGTGCCGCAGTTCTGGCGGAGGAGCGCACCAGTGGAATGGAGAGGAAGCCATGAACAGTTGCGAGTACGCGTGGAACCCACAAGGTAGCACGCATGGTAACAGCACTAGGTACAATACTAATCTCTGGTACAATCCTGCCTCTCCAACGTGTTCTACTAACAGATCGTCCATTACTGATCACCATTAGCTACCACATTCTGCAACAAACAAATACCACTACCTTTATAAACTGGTACAGTTCTAAATGAAACTGCCCTAAAGCTATATCTTAAGGCGCCAAGGATATTGACCTGCGTCCTTACAAGAGGTCTATGTATTTTATTTAACCTTTTAGCGAATTTTCTATAAAAAATCGCTAATAAGATGGCTCGTGTGGTAGGGGGCCAAAATTGTGGAGAGTGTCCAAAATCCGTTTTAGAGATCCGTAACTACAAAAAAGTACGTCTCGTGAAACTTTATATTTACATAAACACCTTAAACTCAAATATTTTGCTTCATTTTTTGGGGTTCTTTGAGATTAAAAATGTCTTATTTGAAAGGACTAAGAAATGAAATTAGTAATAAATTGTACAGTTGAGACTGTATCAGTTAATTAAGCCCAGCTCAGGTAGTAGGAGCGGGTGAACTACCAAGTCTCTTTAAGACTTTTCTAAACTTACAGAGGCCTAAGCCTTCTTTAAAATCATGTATAGGCTTCGTTTTTAATAAAAATAAGGCGCTAGGTTCTTTTGCCTACTTCCTAGGGTGGAGAGAAGAACCAAACCCCAGGCTACAGTCCCAATTTCGATATAGGTTGATTTAAAACTTATATGACACAATAAAACACAATATTTTAAACATCGGTTTCATAATCAGAGTATTTCATTTCAGAGTACCCAGCAGAATTTAACGCAATCAACATCTATTTGCTCCTGACTACCACAGAACCAACTATGGAAATAGCAGCACCATGACACAAGCCATGAAGATGTTCAACACTTCCTGCTCTTCTATAGATCTATTCTGCTCATCAATAGCTTTATTAAGAAACAATATTGAGTGTTCTGGAATGAATGATATTCTTTTGTGATAATAATTTATCTTAGTACCTAGTTTTAAGTTTGACTGTGCAATTTTTGGACATAAGTCTGTATGCACTATAACTATAATAATAAATAATAATAATAATAATTTGAAACCAATAAAAATTAAAAAAAAACTGTATTTAAAATACAGTAAAAAGATCACACAACAAAAAACAGACAAAAGAACATAAAAAAGATCCTAAGTTCGATAGGGTTCCTAACCTCCTATAAGGCTTTCATATTTTATAAACTTGATATTATCATTTAAGAATATTTACTTAAAGTTTAACCTAGACTTAAAAAAATTAAATAACAATATTTATCCTTAGCTTGACCCTCCTTAAGCTTTATAAGTGCTTTAAATATCCAACGAGCTAGCCACTTCAATTAATACCACATCAAATCATCCGGTGCCAAAAACCCTAAAACCAAGAGCAACGAGAATTAGAACTTAAGAACTCTACAATTTTACTTAAACAACGAAAACTCTAGTTGAAAATGAAACATTTATCTAAAATGGAAACGGTCTTTCCTTCAGAGAAGGGTTCCAACATCAAACCAAACTAATCCATAATTTTGGTAACAAAAATAACTATGTTCCTCGCCGAATCAGAAGAAATAAATACTAAATTTTCTTTAAACCACGGTTTTAACAGCCGTTTAAAAAACCTAACGCACAAGTGCAATGAGCCCCGTTGCCTCACCTGCAATTTAACTGACCCTTTTAACGTTTTCATCGGCCCATCAGCCAATGTATCATACCCTATCACAGTTAACAATGTTTTGTATTAGATCCATCAGTATAAAGACCCTCTTGCCAAGATACCGGGCAAGTCTCCCAAATTCCCTGCTTGTATACCTTGAGAGGTCTCGAATCCTGAGGTTAGCTCGCGATCCTAGTGATTATTTTTCACTGTGGTGAGTAAGGGATGCGTAACACAAGGATCTAGCACAGATCATGATCTGACATAGTTTATGACTCCGTCTGATATATAATTAGTCTAAGTTTAAAGTGTAGTAACAAATACCGTTAAAGAAGGCTTCGAGAGTTATAGGCTCCCAAATTTTTACCTTATATATTTACAATTATAATTTATTTACCCATAATTTATACCTAATTTATTTACAATTATTATTTTTAATGTAAATATAAATAAATAATTATTTATAATTATAATTTATTGTAAATAAATTTATTTATTTAATAATGCCGTTTGAGGGCCTTTCGGCCCTTTAGGGTATTCCCCCTGCGGGAACCACCTCGGGTGGGTCACATCTACTATGCTCAAAGTAAAGCTAAAGTTGGCGAAATTGTTTTACATCAAATTCTGTTCATAAAAACTGAGAGCATAGCCCGGGCTGTGAACCCCGGACCTCCGGTGCCAAAGTCCAGTTCTATACGACCGCGGCTACGGAGGCAGATATTAGGGATATAATAAAACTTAAATAATGTTGCCGTAAAAGCTTTGCTCCATACCTGGCATAGTATTTTACAAACCAGAGAGTGATGCTTTATTTTCAACAGAATATCCTTAGATTTTTTTATCAGAACTGGAGGGTAGGGTTTAGCTTCTAAGCCCCCTCCTATCATGGTTGCTCTAATTGCTTCATAACTTTATGATTACTAATCTTGTTTTCTTACTAATCTGGCTTAGTATCTATTAATCCCAGCAAATACTTGTTTATCAAATTCTATGACCGTTATAATAAGAATAAAATTTAGCTTTTACGATGAAATTAATTGTAGATTAAACTGATTGGTGCAAACTAATTGCAGAAATTCGTGTTCTACCAGTTAAGCTTTATCAAAGCTTACTGGGAAACAAAATGTTTCTCATTTTCGATTATTTTTTTACTTTTCCTTATTTATACTGTAGCTGTATATAAAAAGTATTGTGTTTGCAAAAAATCGAAATCGGTATGTCACCGGAATTATCCGTTTCAGGCGTTTTTAATGACTCCTGAGTGGTTTTAACAAAGTTGTCTCTCTGTATGTGTGTCTATGTATGTGTGTGTGAGTATGTGTGTCTGTAACCATCATAGCTCCCTGTATGTTTATGCAAGAAGGTTCGATTTTTTTATTCATTTATTTTACAATACAACGTATTAAAAATATTAAATTTCCCCAAAAAAAAAAAATAAATAAACAAATAAATAAAAAATAAAAAAAAAATAAAATACCAAACCAAAAAATATAAAATTATCCTTGACCCAAACAAACCCTCACAACCCAAAAAATAATCAAAATTTATACCACAAAATAACAAATAAAAAAATAAAATAAAGAGGCACAAATTACCTAATCAATAAATATAATATGGCTCCGGTATACACAAAATAAATATTGTATTACTTTTGCCAATAAAGAACTTGTTTAAAAAAAAAAAAATATTAAATTAGACTTAAAAAAACAGAATTGTGGAACTCCTCACCAAAATGACAAGAGGTCCTTGCACCGTGAGGAGGAGTATTTAAAATATTAAACAAGTAACTATCAAATATTTAGCCTTTGTATTGTTGTAAAATAAATACTTATAACTATAATACGACACACGGCTAAATCAATTGACAGCCGCCAAAATCTCAATGCTTCAACCCTCTTTTTTTTAATAAAAAAATCCCTTCTTTTATGTAACAAAAAAAATCCCAACTCTGGCAACACTGAAAGTCAGGTTATGTTTTGAATTTTATTATTTGTTTTTATTTGATATCGAATTTTTTTATTTTTAAAATTATTTATTTACTTTTTAAGAAGAAATATTGTTGTATCTTATAAATTTACCAACTAAGTGTTGCTTTAAATTTGTTCGGGAAGTATGAATTAAGTGGAGTTAAGTTGTTAATTTACGTAAATGAAATGATAATAATAGTTCTTTGATAAATTCGAAAGTTTTGACGATTAATAAATTGCCAGCTAATATATTACTTTTTTTTCCAAAACAACTGTTTTTTTGTTGTCAAGTTTGTATAATTAAATGCGTATTGTTTCATATTATAAAAAAGATGTGAAAATATGCATTCAAGACTTAAAAAAGTCAAGACTGTCATCTATTGAAAGACATGGCATTTTCAAAAAAATTGCTGTCTTTTGGTTTGACCGAGCACAGAACTGCGCTGTACTCAATAGCAAGAAATGCTTTGAAAATACGTCAATGTCCATGCGTCAAATATAGGCACCAGATCATATTACAACTTCCAATAATTGGATGAATTGGACCGATTGGAATGAAACGAAACGAAATCAAACAGATCAATATGCACAATGAGGGAAATAAAAGCGGACGCGAGGTTACAAATATTGACAACCAGTGTTGCCTTTTTAATGATTTTATTTACGAAAAAGTTATTTTTTTAAAACCGAGGTTGGCATGAGGTGGAGGGGAAAGAGCGGGGTCGGTCTGAACCAATAGAATTCTTTCCCTCACAGATTTTTGGCGCGCTGTCAATTGATTTTAGCCGTGTGTCGTACTATAATAATAATTTTAATTTGACATTAAACATTTTGAAAAAATCATAAAGCGCGTTAAAATTATGCAACCGGATTGAGATTTAGCATGGATTAAGCCGTTTGTGCTATGACATATGTTGTGATAAAGACTAACATATGAGCTAAATTTTGTCTAATTATCTGCATAAGTCAATGTTTATCAAATGATGTTGTGTACGTTTTTTAAAAAATTGGTTGAATAATCCCATTGAAGTTGAAATGTCTGCGGTTTTTGTTGAATCATAAAAGTTAAGTAGCCTCGAGCGTTGTCAGTGTCTGGATAGGTGACTGGGGGAAATAAAATGAATGTATTTACTATCTAAGGTCGAGCGAAGCGAGTTTGAATCAGGGAGGATGAGCTTAGCGAATCAAGAGTCTCGAGTCTTGATCGCGTCAACACGTTTTAATTTACTCCTCAATATTAGTCTTTTATTTGCGTTTTTAATACACAAAATTTTTAAATCTTTGGTGTAATAGATTCAACAATTCACGATGTATTTTATAGTGTCATTTCTTTTTTAATTACTTGAGGTTCCTCAGCACAATTTCATTAAGAAGTAAGCATTTTTCTTTAAAATTATTAGCAAAAAATTGGACTGTAGTTTAAGAAAGTACCATAGATAAACAATATTAAATAGATCTTACTCAGTATTTTTTTTTAAATAGTGATGGGATGAACAGGAGGCTTAAGTAGTACAGTCTAGTGGTGACAGCGTGAATCTGTCAGATATTTTATTTCTGACATTTTTATTTATTTATTTTTATTCGAGCTGTTGAGGGCAGGGGGGGTTAACTTAAATGAGGAAAAGTTTGGATTCGATTATCGCAAGCTACTAAAAATAGCGCTGCGGCGGACGGTGCGGACAACTCATGAACTAACCCCAATACCCTTTCCAAAAATGACAGATTATATTTTTAAATTTATGAATACCATAGCAATTCTTGGTTATGGACAGCTACATTTTATTATTATTATAAAATGATTGTTTTCTGTATGTATTTTTCACAAAAAACGGTTCGCCGTTCCATATCTGTATTTTTTTAAAAATTCAGAAACTAAAAGTAAATAGAAACCTTTTTAACACTTCCAGAGAACGCTACTGATGGCAGATAAGTGTAAATTGCATTTAATTAATTTATTGATTTAGTCGATTTTATTAGGTAATTACATTTAATCACATGTGCGCATCTTGCGATGTAATTAAATACAGGCTGGCATTAAAGGCCAAAATCTATCTTCTACACGTGTAAACTTTAGCCACTATTTCATTATTACCTGATTGAATCAATTAAATTAATAAATTACTTAAAAAAGTTTCTTATTCGTGACTTGTAAAACAATATATAATAAATAAAAACAATTAGTTACACAAAAAGTCCTTTTATTTTTTAATATATAATAATAACTAAGCTTTCGACTAAAAATTAGTCATCATCAGAGTTTAACAAATATAAATATAAAATGAAAATACCAATTTTACAGACTACTTTCATATTGCACCTTGGTTATGTTTGGTAGCTATGTTTAAAAAACCGTTAAAAACTGTTACATTAAAGAATTTAAAAAATATCAGTGTTACCAATAATATAAGTTGAAAAACAATATTTTAAACTAAATCAAGAATTACAAGATTTAAGAGTTCCTTATTAAATTTGAGTAAATGGAGCTTAATTTTTCTACATCTTTTTTAAAATTAACATTGTTATCAAATTTGACTATATTTATCATTTCTTTAACTTTCCTTTTTTGCCAATTAGGTTCATTTTGTAGAATTCGGGTATTGTCAAAATCAAAACTGTGTCCTGTATTATGTTTGTGGTTAGAAAAGTCCAGTATTATTTTAATCTTTTTTGCAGTCATATTTATGTTGGGCCAGTCTTTTATTTAGATATTGTTTTGTTTCACCTATATAAATATTGGGCATTGAGACAGGGAATTTTATATACTAATCCGATTTTGTTCTTTTCTTGGTTTTTCTTTATGTTTTTCAAAAAATGGTCGGTTTGATTTTTGACTTTTTTGAGCAATTTTAAATTACTTTAATGAAAAACTTAAAAATAATCACAAGTGTTCTGTGTAAGATTAAAGTGGTAGGGTTAGTTAGAAGTATAACTATACAAAGTATAAAAATTAAATTTCAAACTGACTGTGGGCAAAAAGCGGGAAATCAAGACACGCCCACTCAATTGAAAGGTAGGTCCCCCGCCGCGCTAGTGTCGATCGGAATCCAAATTTTCCCACCATTGAGTCGACAGTCTTACTGTTTAAGTATCTATAGTCTCTGGTTGAGGATAATCAAGTCTTTCAATCCGCTTTTTCAGCGCTTAGAATGATGAGGAGTCGATGGATGAGTGATCCCAAGAAAGCTCTATAAAAATATCGTAGAAATTAGTAAAAAGTGAAAAAAAATAATTTCTCACTCTTACTTCACCCATTCTGTCGTCCCCCCTGGATTTGAACCTCTAATGTCAGATTTTCAATTTTTGTTTGTTTCCTTTACTTATCCGTTTGCGCCAACCCAAGATGTTATATTCAGATAGCAAATTTAAATATTATGTCTAAAACACTAAAAATGAATTATTGTTATTTTTTTAAGAAAACGATGGTGCTGCTTCGCGTGATGAGGCCCCCAAGTTTTGAAAAACAAAAATACATCGCGAATACTACAGCATACCATAGATCTTTGTTTACTTTTATTTTATTTTACTAAACGATTGGCAACTGTTTGTATTTAAAAAAAATACTACAGCACAATCTAGTAGAGAATAGAGCAAATAGATTTTTACTACTAGCGCTCTTCAAGACTCTAGTGATGAGGCCCCCAACTTAAATCATAAACACAAACTTGTCAATTGAGTGTTCCTACTACACTCGGGAGTGAACCATCTATGTTAATATTTTTTGTCTATGGAAAGTACTAATTTAGTATAAAATTAGTACTGTTTATTTTGATGTGTCAAAAACTAAAACAGTAGTTACTACAAGATATATCACGTGAGAAATTAGTCACGTGAGAGTTATAACACTTCACGAACTAAACCTTCTGCTGATAAAGATTAGTTTCAGCGTCCCGCTACTAGGTGTCACTACGAGCTTAGTCTATTGACACCACAGCGTTTTTGCAAATTGTCACGTGGCAGCTTATTCTATATTTCTGATACGTTTTATATTTAAACTTAATTTTTTAAACGAAATTAAATTCATCCTATCGTGATAAATCGTAGTGAAATTTATCAACATCCTTGAGCTGCTCTCTATTAATGATGCGTCTTGTCTTTAAATCTGGGCCATTGAGTCCGCTCACTATTAAATTTAGGCAAACCCAGCTTTGGCAGTTTAGTATGATGATCTGAATGGCCTTTACAATTGAAATTTGAAGTATTAATAATGTTAGAGCGACTAGCTTCTTCCTTTTTGGAATTAATCTGTGCCATATAGCTATGACACTCGTGAAAATAGTTCTTAGCTATAGTGACCGTCTCTCCCTGTCTTGCTGATTAAAATCTAAAAGACCAAGGGAATCCTTGCCTTCATATAACTCTTGGTAGGCAATATCATAAGCTGTATTCAGATCATTAATATTGTTCATCGTCCCAATAAAAAGAAAAATTTCATATTCATTGCTGTCAATACTAACAGCCTTTTTACCTTGATCATTAACTTCCTTTAAATCATCCAACATCAGATTACATCGCATTCGGAGAGTTTCAACCTCGGTGTCCTCCATCATGAAAGAATAAGTAAATAAAAGTAAAATAAACCTAATAAAATAATAACTCTTACTGACAGTATAGACTGTAAAATTTAAAACAATTTAAACAAAAAAAGTTTAAAGAACTATAAGTTCTTGAAAAAAAAATTTACAAATTTAAATTATTTATCACGATAAATAAGAAAAAAAACAATGAAATATTATATTACATATAATAGACATTATGTACTTCATACAAAAAAGGATAGAATCCAATAGACTAAAAATATTAAACATTAAATACTTTAGATGAAAATACTTTAATATATTATTTATATTAAATTTAACTTATCTAATTATATTTATATATTATATTTAAATATATATATATATAATATATATATATATATATATATATATATATATATATATATATATATATTATTATATATAATATATTAATATATATATATATATATATATATATATATATATATATATATATATATATATATATATGAGTCTCTCTCCGTCAGTCGAAGAACTCAGTGTTCGAAACGTTACAACTTTTTGTAAGTCTTTTTTAAGTGTGTTCTATTTTATCTCTTTAATTGTAGTATATATATATATATATTATTATATATATATATATATATATATATATATATATATATATATATATATATTCTTGATGATTGAGTCCCCAATTTAATTATTTAAAAGATCATAAGATCATTTCCTTTGATATTGGATTACTAATAAAATTATAATAACAAGTCTCAGACAAGTACAGACATTTGTAATGATAAAGATAAAAACACAAGCAATGCTCACTTGACTCTTTCATAACATCTCTACTTATTTTCTCCAATGTATTCAAAGAATTTGATTCTTTAAAAGGATATATATATATATATATATATATATATATATATATATATATATATATATATATATATATATATATATATATATATATATATATATATATATATATATATATATATATATATATATATATATATATATAGCCCACCAAGTACAAGATCTGATTAAATACCAAAAAAAAAATAAACTTAATAAATAGTAAATTGATTAAACTTATAATAAACAATACATTAAATCTTGTATCTGTTAGAAAATCAGCAGGTACAACCAGTACAGAATCTGTATAAAACTAAATAAATAAATATTGTCAAATTATATGTAATAATATAAAGTACAGTCAGTTCTAAATCTGCTCAAAAAGCAATATTTAAATTAATTATTATATTACACGTAATAAGCCCATCAAGCCATAGAAATAAAAATAATAAGTAAAAGTACTGAAAGTGCAAATCTTATAAATTAATATAATACAATTGTGTACATACACAAAGTACAAAATCTGTTTGAAACCCAAGCTGAGTGGCAGATGGAGTGGCACATCCAAACTCACTTAAATCTACAATGACAAGAGAAAGCACAAAAACAAATAAATATACAGTTTACAAAAACTTTAAAATTAGAACTATAACCCTTAATATCTATCTGGCTCGACCAGGGCCATTATGACAGCGAGCTAGGGCTTTTCCTTATAATGACATCTGAACTGATCTGTTTGTGGTATAATTAAAAGCTTCGAAGGACGGCCCCAAAATAGGGAAAAGGAAGGATGTGGTAGGAAACTATAGCTGGACAAAAAAGAACTGGAATTTTGATTGTGTGCGCAGAGATTGTCTACTCAGACCTAACTTTTTTGAATTAAATAAATGAGAAAATAAATACATATATCGTAAATGTTAATAATAAATAAGGTTAAGTTAAATAAGCAATAAATATTTGTACAAGCTAAGGAATGAAATTAATAAGTTGCAAAGCAAGCACTACTAGCATAAGGTTAATTACAAAGCTGCCAATGTACGTAAAGGTATTTACTTGTACCAAATTTCAACTCAATTGCTTTATTTTCCGATGTTTTACCATTTTTTTAAAAAAAACGTACACAAGGCATTTGATAAAAATCAAACAAATACTGATAATGGGATAAAACTTGGCACATATGTCAGTCTTATACGTGGCTTTAGGCGTGCCAAATTTCAATCCCAGGTCATTATTTTCCCGCGTTTTATGATTTTTCCAAATCTTTGCTGAGTCATTATTGCGTCATAAAACTGTCATTTTCCGAACGCCACAACTACACTGATGTAGTAGGAGCTACGATGATAACAGACACACACACATACAGACAGACAACTTTGTGAAAACCAGTCAGGAGACATTAAAACACATTCCGGTGACACTCCGGTTTCGGATTTTTTTTTTTTTTTTTTATCTCAATACTTTTTCTATACACGTACGGTATAAATGAGGAAAAATCAAAATTGAACTAATACCTATATACCTATGGTAGTAGATTAGAAAAAGTGAAAATAATAACTTTCTTGAAAGAGACAAATTTCTAGATGTGGAAAATGTCAGACCTCTGTCCTGAGTTTTCTCATAAATTAGAAATGAGTGGAAACTTAATCCCAACCAACCATTGTTTAAAATCCATTTTTAATTTAAATTTGCAGCACACTTCCTTTTCAATTTAACTTTGAAATTATCTCTGGCATTGCTAAATCAAATTTTATAGGATAAAAGTCTGCAAAATCAAAAATGTAGTTTAACGGCTGCAATACGAGAACTTCGAACAACTCGAGAAATCTGAGCTGATTGCCTTGCTCCCATGCTCAGTGCACAAAATTCCATCGCCCGGAGCAGGTGATGGAATGTTAAGCATTCCATTTAGTTCCAAATCGAATGTTTTCGATTTATATTTTAAGCGAGAATATAAGACACACTTACTGTGTGTTAAATGCGCATGTTATCTTACAGGAGGTGCATAAATATGCTCGTTTTTCTAAAGCTCAGCACAATATATTGTACGCTTATTCAAACCTTAGTTGATATACATTTTAATTAATTTATCCTTAGTCTCACTTCTAAGTTTATAGAATTCACACATTTTTTATAAATTAAAAACAATGACTTTAATTTTATAAGTTAATAAGCTATAAAATTAAGCTATGGCCATTTCACCCAACACTGTGGGCATCATCAAGCTAATAAAATAAACACTACATTAACAACTAAACATCACAGAAAACAAATAAAGCACATATACATAAGACTAGAATTAAATAAATAAATAATCACAGAATTAGCTAAAACTAAAAAAAAATTAATACGTATTTTGCATTGTTTTTGAAACGTTCTATACGAGTTGCTGCTCGGGCTAGAAAAATTGCAAAAAAGCGGATTTTCAGCGAATCAATGGGAATAAAATGCGACCAGTTTGCTACTCTCGACTACTACACTTGTTTGTACGTAACGTAAACTAGGAAGTATTTGATAAAAGAATATCAGTGTTACCAACATCTCTAGCTTTAAGTATCTTAGAGCAGAGTTACGCAAAATCTGATCCGCGGTTACGCAATAATGGACCAACAAATTATTGGTAAATATAAACATTTATTTCCTGTTATAAGATGACCAAAAAAATATGGTCGTCCAAATATTAATTACTGTGATTCTATTGGTTGGGAATATAATTTTTGGGAAAAGACGTTTTCCCTACTTATCTCTTTAAGGAATCAGACAAAATAAAGATAACAAGAGAAATTGGTATTTATTCAAGTGATGGCAATATGTCAGGGAACAATAATAATTATAAGAATTTATTGGTTTTTTCCACTTTATTATAACAGTTTAGTTATGAACTAATAAAAATACTTTTCTTTCGTTTTGCAAAATATAGAGCTGCCTCGCGAACCTTTGTTTATAATTTTTAAAACAGAAAGTTTCCTGATAAGTACAAGTTATTAAATTTAATAGTTGAAGGTGTGGAATGCTTGTGTTCTCCCAGTTCTAATATACGGATGCGAGACATGGGCTATGCCGGAAAAGATTATAAAGAAAATGAGGGTAACCCAACGCAATGGAAAGAAGCATACGATTGAGTAGGAGGGATAGGAAGTCGAATAGATGGGTTAGAGAACAAAGAAAATTGAAAGATATAGGAGAGACTATGGTACAGAGAAAGTGGAAATGGAGTGGACATATTGTTAGGCTAAAGAACGAGAGATTTACAAATGACATGATAAAATAGTACCCGAGAGATAGAAATAGAAAGAAGGGTAGACCAAGTATCAAATGGGATGAGGAGATGAGGAAAGTCAGCGAAAGAAAGTGCGTATGGCATAGAATAGCTTATGACAGGAACGAATGGCGAAGGTTAAGTAAGGTTTATTGTAGTGCTTATTTGTACAAAAATTAAATAATTAATCTTTAAAGAATAAAAATAAATAATACGGTATTAATTAGAAGAAAGAAACTTAAACCATAAATCGTAATGTAATGTTTCTACTTTGATACAACTATGTTTGGACAGAGGGAAAGTTGACACGATAAAATTGTGAGAGACAATTTATATTGAACAATATATATTGTGTCAACTATTCAATTGTTGCGAAGCTCGGTGGTGTCAAATATGTAAAGGAATAACTGATAAATTAAGTCTAGGACTCTGTGGCCAATGCCCTGAAACATCATCGCACATCATCTTTGAATGCGAAGCCCTAGCATACAAGAGATTTCTGTTGTTTGGAGAAGCCACACTAAGCAGAATTGAAAACCCAGACGCCAACTTAGTACACAAACTTTTAGAAATAATAATAAAAGGAAAGGATCTCCTATAAGCTTAAGAACACGATGGTACTTGTACAAAAGACTCCAAGTCATAGTGCACAAGGTCTTACACTTACCCTCACAATCAATATAATAAAACTTGACTAGTAGTCATAATAAAAGTCTAGGATGAATAAATATACACTAAAAATAAGAATTTAAATAATAAATTAAAAATTAAAATAAAAGTGTATAACAATTTTAGTTATATGTATTTAATTTTTTTAAAGTTTAGATGAAAGTTTTTTTTGTTTTTTTATAAAAATTAAAATTAATTAATTTTGCATGATATGCAGCAACCCTAAAGGGTGCCTCGGCTAATAGCCGATCTGAAACTTGTTAATACAAGATAACATTGTTAATACGTACTAAATATATTGAAAAATTGTAAATTATTATTAAAAGTTTTAATAAAAGGCTTATTTATTTATAGTTGTGGGTGGGTGTAACGAGAAAGACAGAGGTCCGCCAAGTACCATTTTTATACAATAGGGGTCCGCGAGTTTGCATTTTAATGCAAACTCTGAAGTTTTGCATTTTAATCGATTACAACTAAGAGCCCTAAAAAACTCGAAATACAACACATTACTCGAAACTTGTTCCTACAGCTTAAATAGATTTCTCAATTATATACCATTGATTTTTGCTTCGTTTCTCGGTACTTAGATACTCTAAGTAACCGAAAGACAAAAAAATTCATGGTAAATAATTAAGAAATCAAATAAAGCAGTAGGTACAAATTTCGAGTAATGTATTGTGTTAGCTTCACACTGGTTTTCAAATATTAACCAAGAAACTTTTTTTTGGAAAAATTTGCTTTTTTTAATTTTGCTAAGATATAAATTTTAGCCATGTCGCCCAAGAAAACAATCTGGTTTTCACGATCAGAGACTTTCAAGCCGGATTTAGATGGATTTTCGGGCCCATCTCCCACATGCGAGTCACCTTATAAACTAATGTATCCCAAAAAAATTAAAAATTCGCGAAAATTTGAGAATTTAATTTAAAAAACAGAAAATGAAATGAGGTGAATTTTTACCTCTTTCTTGAGGAAAGAGGTAAAAGTAATTTATGTAACAATGAAAGGCTTTTTCACTCGAGGTATAGTTTTCTAAGTATGAGAAAAATTGATTGGAAACCGAACTGTGGAAGAAAGCTTACTTTTTTAACTGACAGCTTGTTTTTGAGAGCCTCGCTAAATTAAAACTGATAAAGTAGATTCATCGTATGGGTCGACAGTTAGCAGCGGACGTTAAGTTTTGCCTACGCCGGCTGTATTATTACTTTCGCGGCTGATAATTTTGCGGCTATATTACAACCACTAGTAGGCTTGAGATATGTCACGGTTTTGACAGCTTAGAGTAATAAAGAATAGAGATGCACCTTTTAATCCATTTGAAAATTGTGCTTCCCAATTGTTTCGTGACAGTTCATGGAGAGAGACACTTGTTACTTTTATTTAATTTTAAAACTAATATCCAAGAAAAAATACTACGTCAATACAAAAATATGATGGTGCGAAAACGGAACGAGATTTACGTAAGTAAGAGAGGTGGATAGCGGAAGGTTGTAGAGAGTATAGAGTCGCGGCGTAAACTGAGAGACATATAGAGCTACGAGGGGGCGGCCACTTCCCCCTGGAGGAGACCTTTTTCAAATTAAATGCTCATGACTTGATTCCATACCCTGGACCCTTCCCTCGTAATTTAAGCTACTCAATCTTTGCTTTTTGCAAATTTTTATCAGATAATGAAGGAAAATCACTTTGAATGATTCTCACTAAATATAAACTGTTCATACTATTCTGTATACGAAGCTATTCTGCAAGGACCAACCAAGATTTTATTTCAAATACAACGTCTTATCATTGTTCTTTAGATTTCCGATGACTTGCAACAAACATTTCAAAGACCGCCATGTCGTATGGACCTATAATCCGGTGCTCTGTATTGATTTCACAGCAACGACCAAGAAAATATTGACACATTTTTTTCCTTTTAGCGAATTTTCGTTTTGAAAATAAATCACTAATGGGATAGACGTCACAGCGGGAGTCGAACCTCACACCACGATAAAAATCCGTTTCAGAGGTCCCTAATCACGAAATAATATACGTTATAATATATATATATATACAGGGTGTACAAAATAAAACTCCCTTCCCGAAAGGAGGTGGTACTACAGCTAATTTCCAACAAAAAACTTCATATTAACTATAGTCCGATTTTCAACCGTTTTCCCACAAGGTCAAATTTTATGATTTTAAAAAACGCGTTGACTTAACTTCATAAAATGACCAATTGTGGCTAAACTGTAACTGCTAGCTTCAAAATATTGGTTTTGTTGGAAAGCTGAGAAAATTTGCTATAAGACCATTTACTTGTATTTTCAAAAACAATTTAACATAACAGCCAAAAATTTGCATGAAATCAAAAATTAGTAAAATTTTATGATTTTCCAAAAATTTTGAAGTTACTTTGATGAGAAACTAGCAAACTTGAGAACCTCTTGGTTTCAGGAAAACTACCTTGTTTACTCCTCTTTAAGTCAATACCCATATCATTATATGTTGATACGGTGATTTTTTCAGAAAAAGCAAAAATAGGCTCAAAAACACGCTAAAAATGACTTCTGTGTAGTAGTGATTTCTGTATAGTAGTCCAAGAGCCAGACGCAAAAAACGTGACCGTCTAGCCCTAAAGGTTTAACCCACTAGATCGACTTATTCTGGCTTTCTGATAATGAATCAGGTGGTCTGCCGTTTCAGATAAGGGAATTTTAGCCCCGGGGCCCCTTTAAAATCCGAAAAATGACCCCAAATTCTGTTTTCGCCCAATAACGGTGTTCCTATTGATTTTATCTAAAAAGTTTAAGGGTTGTTTTTTAAAGTTTATTAAATTTGTGATAAATCCATTTTTTAACCATCAAAATCGGTCCAGTAAAACCGGAGATACAAATGTTGAAAGATTACCGAAAATCATCTAAAAAGCATACATTTTTGTCCAAAAACCTTAAAATGTCATGTTTTTCCATATTAACATGTTTAAGAATTAGGCAGACTTAAAAATCATGCATATTCTGTTAAACTGCAGGTAATTAGAGTTGTTCTAGAGAAAAAAGTCAGCACAGCTCTAATATGTGATGACTTAATGACCGACATATAATGCTGAAAGATAGGTTAAAATTTGAATTTTAGAAAAATACACTTTTTTCAGCATTATATGTCGGTCATTAAGTCATCACATATTAGAGCTGTGCTGACTTTTTTCTCTAGAACAACTCTAATTACCTGCAGTTTAACAGAATATGCATGATTTTTAAGTCTGCCTAATTCTTAAACATGTTGTAACAACTCGTATTTCGAACTATAAGATCTATATTTGCTAACACAAAATCAGAATTAATACTAATCAAAATTGTCAAAGATATTTTTAAATTCAAATCTAAATGTCATAACGATGTCATTTATAAAACATCGTTACACAGCTCCCTCTGCTGAGAGAGTTTACCAACTGTCATCTTGGTATCGGTCTGGTGGTCTCCGAGTCCTCTCCGGATATCTCCTTACTTCAGGCTGATATCTGACAGGTGGTCTTCGAGTCCTGTGCGGGTAGTGTGATGTTTCATTTTCGTTACCAATGAATTCTAGGTCCATTTCTAACTCTCGTGTTTCAGTAGCTGCTAGATTATCTAACTGTTGTGTTTCAGTAGTTGCTTGATTATTTGTAGCATCTGAAAGCTCCAGTTTATTTTCAGCAACATTTCTAGGGCAATCTACATTGTTTTCAGTATTGTCATTAACTTCTTCTATCTGTGAAGGTTCATGTTCGCTGTCATCCATTTCTCTTTGCAATGGTTTCTAATCTCTCTTGTTCTTTTGTTGTTCTTGGTCTTCCTCTAAAACTTCCAGAGCATCATAAAAACAGTCTGTTTCTATACTGGCTTCATTTTCACTCTTGTTAATCTGATTTAGTTCCCTTTGGTTAAACTCAACAACTTTAACATCTTTGTCTTCTACAGCTACAGTTTTTTCAATTTGTTTATCTGGTGAATCTATCCCTTGACTGTACGGCTTAAGCCGATCAACATGGTTTACTATCCTACTTACCTTCCTTTTTCGTTTGTCTAGCGACTCGACTCGTACTACTGTGTCGGATATAATTTTAATTACTCTGTAAGGTCCCTTCCATGGTCTTATTAGTTTAGTACAAACTCCCAGCTTGGGTACTTTTTCAAACACCCAAACTAGGTCTCCAATTTGATACAACTTTTCTTTTTCTGGGCATCCCCTGTCGTAATACTGCTTTTGTCGTAAATGTTCTGTCTTGAGGCAGTCTCTTACTCGACTGTGTGCGTCCAGTATATTTCTTTGTAACTTTAAAACGATCTCTTCTTTGCTCTTATCTCTAACTCAGCTGGAGCTGCATACTGTAAGTCTAAAGGAAATCTAATCTCCCGACCAAAAAGCAAGTAATGCGGACTGAACCGAGTGGCTTCATGGCAACTAGATCTATAAGCTAACATCACCAATGGTAAAAACAGGTCCCATTCCCCCTGTTTGTCATTTACATATTGACTCAACATGGCCAAAAGAGTTCGATTAAATCGTTCAACCTGTCCATTGGATTGGGGGTGGTATGGTGTTGACTTGTTTTTCTATGCCTAGAAGAGAACAGAGTTCATGGAAGAGAGCTGATTCGAATTGTCGCCCCTGGTCTGTATGAATTTCTTTAGGAGCCCCAAACCTACTTATGAATTCAGTTAGAAGAACCCCAGCCACGGATTTTGCTTCTATATTTTTTAAAGGTAGGCTTCAACCCACTTTGAGAATACATCTGTGACTACTAGGATATATCGATTATCGCGTTCAGTTTTTGGTAAAGGCCCTAGAAGATCTACTTGTACTATTTGGAAAGGTTCTCCTACCGGTACTGACCCTAAAGGTGCTTTCCTTTTTCCTACAGGCATTTTCCTTTCCTGACAACCGATGCAAGCTCTGCACATCATTAGCACATCTTTGCTCATTCCGGGCCAATAAAATCGATCCCTATACTTAGCTAGTGTCTTATAATACCCTAAATGTCCACCCATAGGTAATTCATGAAGTTCTCTCCAAACCTTATCCCGAAGAACTAATGGCAAGATGGCTTGTAATGTCGAAGCTTTTGTCTCATCTCCCTCCATCGGCGGTAAACTACATTGTTTATTAACGTCAGGTTATCCCATTGGCTCCACAGTGTACACACCTCAGGGCCAAATGCTTTCACACTATCAAATGATGGTCGGGTACCAACACTGAACCATTCCAAAACATGCTTTAAACTATGATCTGACTTTTGGGCATCCTCAAGTGAAATATCACCATATGCTCCAATTTCTATAGCACTAACTGGTCTACTCTGACGTGAAAGTCCGTCTGCATTGCCGTGGTTTTTCCCTGACTATTCAACCGTGAAATCATAATCACTCAAAAGCTCAAGCCATCTGGCCACCTGACCCTCAGGTTCTTTAAAATTTTTGAGCCATTTTAAAGCGTTGTGGTCAGTCCGTACGATAAATGAGACCTAATAAATAATGTCTAAAATGTCTAATTCCAGTTACTAAAGCTAGCATTTCCTTTTTAGTTACACTTCTTTTCTGATTTACTCATGGTTCGACTCATATAAGATATTGCTCGTTCTTTCCTTCCTGAACCTGACTCAACACAGCACCTATACCAACACAACTCGCATCTGTATCTAATATGAAGGGAAGTTTTGGATTAGGAAATGCTAAAACAGGAGCAGAATTTAAACTCTTTTTAAGATTAGAAAACGCTATATCGCATTCTCGCGTCCACACGAATTTCTCACCTTTTTGCAGTAATTTATTCAACGGAGCAGCGATATTAGAGAAATCATGGATAAACCGTCTGTAATAAGAAGTGGTTCCCAAAAATGACCTTACGTCATCTACAGACTTAGGGGTTGGCCACTTTCCTATTAAGTTTACTTCTTGTTCCATAGCTATTTGAACAGCATCGTTAAGAGATTTAGGACATGCTTGTCTGACTAAAGTACACAGCTTGCCTTGGCCAAGTGCTCGTATAAAATTTTCGAGAGCTAACTCATCTTGAGTACTACTATCAGCTTTAGGGTAAGCCAGTTTGGTAGTCTGAATAATATCTCGCTTTAAGTCATCAATAGACTCATTGTTTAATCGCATACGAGTTCTTAATCTGGATTTATGAATGCCTATCTCGGCTGTAGGTTCAAATAATTTTTTTAATTTATTAACTGTTGGTGTAAATTCAAGACAACAACTATCACTTTCTAAACTATCAAGATAATCAGCTGCTTTACCTTCTAAACTAAGAGATAAAAATTTTAATTTGTCTACCTCATTCCAGTTGTTAATAGTTGCAACTTTAGCAAAATGACGATACCATTGTATCCACGTTTCTTTTGCACTACCGTCAAAACTCCTGGGTAAAATAAGTTTTTTCTCCATTTCTCTTTCTTTTCTTTTTTTTTTACTTTCTGTTTCTACACCGCTGTCACCACTGTAACAACTCGTATTTCGAACTATAAGATCTATATTTGCTAACACAAAATCAGAATTAATACTAATCAAAAATTGTCAAAGATATTTTTAAATTCAAATCTAAATGTCATAACGATGTCATTTATAAAACATCGTTACAATGTTAATATGGAAAAACATGACATTTTAAGGTTTTTGTGCGTTTTTGGACAAAAATGTATGCTTTTTAGATGTTTTTTCGGTAATCTTTCAACATTTGTATCTCCGGTTTTACTGGACCGATTTTGATAGTTAAAAAATGGATTTATCACAAATTTAATAAACTTTAAAAAACAACCCTTTAAGTTTTTAGATAAAATCAATAGAAACACCGTTATTGGGCGAAAACAGAATTTGGGGTCATTTTTCGGATTTTAAAGAGGCCCCGGGGCTAAAATTCCCTTATCTGAAACGGCAGACCACCTGATTCATTATCAGGGAGCCAGAATAAGTCGATCTAGTGGGTTAAACCGTTGGGGCTAGACGGTCACGTTTTTTGCGTCTGGCTCTTGGACTACTATACAGAAATCACTTCTGTAAGAGTCATTTTTAGCGTGTTTTTTTAACCTATTTTTGCTTTTTCTGAAAAAATCACCGTATCAACGTATAATGATATGGGTATTGACTTAAAGAGGAGTAAACAAGGTAGTTTTCCTGAAACCAAGAGGTTCTCAAGTTTGCTAGTTTCTCATCAAAGTAACTTCAAAATTTTTGGAAAATCATAAAATTTTACTAATTTTTGATTTCATGCAAATTTTTGGCTGTTATGTTAAATTGTTTTTGAAAATACAAGTAAATGGTCTTATAGCAAATTTTCTCAGCTTTCCAACAAAACCAATATTTTGAAGCTAGCAGTTACAGTTTAGCCACAATTGGTCATTTTATGAAGTTAAGTCAACGCGTTTTTTAAAATCATAAAATTTGACCTTGTGGGAAAACGGTTGAAAATCGGACTATAGTTAATATGAAGTTTTTTGTTGGAAATTAGCTGTAGTACCACCTCCTTTCGGGAAGGGAGTTTTATTTTGTACACCCTGTATATATATATATATATATATATATATATATATATATATATATATATATCTGTGCGTTTGTGTGTGTATTTCTAGACACTTTCTTGTAAACACGCTATATTTTAAAAAATTCTGGGTTAATATTTTTTGCCGTGAAATAGGTCATTTTTTCTATTTTTGGGACGCTGAATCGAATGTAACCGGAAATTTTTCGAGTAAGGTGTCATTTTTATGTATTTTTTGGGCGCGGAATCGAATAAAATCCTATTGATATTGGTTATAAGTCGATACAACCAATCTAAGTGACCAGAAAAGTGAAAAAACGGTGATCAATACCAGAAAACCTAAAATACGACCGCTAAACAACATCATGCTGTCTTTCTGTGTACACTTGGCACAAAAACCAGACTTTTCTAGTTGTGCTGCCCGGAAGATCAATTTTTTAAGACCGTCTTAAACGAAACATTTAATAATTCCGATCGACTTTTGATTTGACACAAATGGTCAATGGTCACCTATCTATAAGTGGTAAATGGGTTTCGTTACGATTTAGTGATACCTTGATGGTACCTGATAATGATGATATTTGATGACACCTGTTCGCTGTCCGGGATTTTAAAAAGTGCAGTGGATATTTTTCCTATACCTCCTTTATATTTGGTACTGCATCGCAAAATGATGCAAAGTAAATCTGTCAATTTGATCGAAACAAGCGTTATCATCAGTCAGGCCCGACACCTTGAGAAATCTCTTTTGGCCTTCAGCTATTACGTTTCTCTCTGAACAATATCTTCAACATTACCTTGTTTCGATTAACAAGGACTACAATAGAACTACAGATTAATTCGCAGGAAGGATGACATTAATTTTTAAATTACGTTACAAAAGGCTCATTCCAAATAACGACCCAATGAATTGTAATCAAATAGAACGGAACAGAGTAACGCTGCCTTTGTTTAAAATATATTCAACACTAACCAACTACCGTATGTACTGAACCCTTTGAATAATACGGATTGAGCCCATCCTCTGGGAAAAGCTGTCGCCAGCACCTACCTACCCAGTCAGACAGCTCATAACACTACTACACCCTTCTTACTTATCCTTGCCCTATTTTTGTCTGTGTCCCTATAATATTAGCCTGTGAAACGATGGCAAACGATTTAAGTTGACATCGTTAAAAATATCCATCATGCCATCTTAATAATATACTTCTAGCAAAAAAATATGTCTGCTACTTGTAATGACGTTACTAGGCCTGCTAGCCAGTCCTGTATAGACAATATTTTTACCAATATTCATGACATTAAAGCAAATAAATGTGGGTATAATTTCTCTGATCACATTGCCTTGACATGTAAACTCACTAAGAGTAAAAAAGATAATAAAACTCAAATTACTTAAAATAGAAGATTTATTAATCAGGAAGGTAAACAATTTTTAATTAAAAATCTTTAACATTTTAAAATTGATGCTAATAACATAGAGGAGTGCGAATTAAATTGGAAGACCTTTAATTCATTTATCTGCCGAGCATTTCCTGTAAAAATAAAGTAAAATAAAAATACAAATAAAAGCAATAATGCTTACCAAACTTCAGACATATTGAAAAAACTTAGAGAAGAGGTACTTACCTTATCTGCCTTAAGTAAAGACGTCCATAGCCCCTACCTCTCTGCTAAGCTTAAATCTTCAAAAATGAAATACAAAAATCAGCTCAAAGATAAAAAGAAAAAACATAATATGGAGTATGTTAAAAAACATGCAAAAAATAGCAAGAAAATATGGCAACTAATTAAACAAGAAAGTGGTAATAATAATAAAAAATAACTTACCTCATCATTACTATCTGCTAATGAATTAAATATTTTTTTTGTTAATATTCCAATAAAGCTAAGCTAAGCTCCAGATAAGCTAGTTAAGCAGCTACCTTTTAATTCCAATATTAATGTTAGTTTTGATAATTACTTCAAAAATCATAATGATAAGCCTTTACTTCACTCCAACTAGTCCAAATGAAATAGCTAAAATGATTAAAAACCTTAAAAAGTCTAAGGCCAATGACATCTTTCATCTAAATAATGATAAATAAAACAATTGAGTGATATTATTAAACACTTACTTAATGATCTAATTAATAGCTCTCTTTCCCACGGACATTTTCCTGATATATTAAAATTTAGCAAAGTAGTCCCACTTCTGAAGAAAGACAACCCTGATGACGAAAACAATTACAGACCAATTACTTTGACACCGGTCCTAGGTAAAATTTTTGAAAAAATTATAAAAGTCCTTAAGTAAAATTTTTTAATAAATGTAAATTGTTTAATAATTCTCAATTTGGGTTTAGGGAGGGTTTATCCACACAGAATGCTATTAATGCTTTGACTAATTTCATTTATAAGGCTTTTGAATCTAAGGAAGATGTTATTACATTATCCTGCGACTTATCTAAAGCATTTGATTGTGTTAGTCATGATATTCTACTACATAAGCTTTATCATTACGGTATAAGGGGAACCCTGCTAGCTCTTATCGAGCTATATCTCAAGTCTAGGAGTCAGGAGTGCCTCAGGGCTCTGTTCTTGGACCCCTGCTGTTCTTAATGTACATTAATGATCTCCCTGAATATGGAGCCTTGAGTTCGGTATTTGCAGATAATACTACATATGCAGTTAGTGGGAAGAATCTTGATGGAATAGTTAATAAAATAGATGATATTGTCAAGCTCGCAAATGACTGGTTTATAAATAATATGTTAACTTTAAATGGGTCAAAAGAGCGGATTTTAACTCACACTCTCAAATATAATAATAATAATAATATAAACATTTCACCCATTAGAATACTTGGGAGTTTCTCTTGATAGCACACTTAACTGGAAAGCTCTTGTTAATGAGTTAGGAAGTAAACTTTATCTATTTTTTGCTCCGTAAACTTAGTTTAATAAAAGAGGAAGAGGTCTCTCCACAAAAATATATTTATTTATAGCAAAGCGCTTTCAACCTAACAAGAGGTCCTATCAGTGCTAGCCGTTAATCAAGAATATGGTGATTGAGTCTTAAAGATATCATAGATAGTCTATCTTTAATATCTGATTTGTAAGACTCATCTATCACCCTCTTACAGATTCAACGGCTAGCACTGATGATGACCTCTTGTTAGGTTGAAAGCGCTTTGCTTTAAAAAAATATTTTTTGTGGAGAGACTTCTTCCTCTTTTATTAAGATGAACTCCCTTAGTTTTCAAACTTAGTTTAACTTTAGATATTGATACCATAAAGCTTGCTTACTATGCGCATTTTCATTCACGTATGTTGTATTGTATTAAAGAATGGGGAGCAGCCCTCGTAGCCAACAGTATTTTTATTTTGCAAAAAAAGGTATCCCGTATCACGAATAATGCTAAACATGACATTACATAAACAATATTTTATTGAAAATAAAATTTTAACTTTTCATTCAGCCTATATTTTTACATTGTTGTTGTTCGTTACAGCAAAGTATGATGAGGGAGAGTTCAATTATATTAAGAACCACAATTATGGCACTAGATATATTGCTAACATCAATATTCCCACTTGTATGCTCAACAAATCACATCAGTCCCCAAATTTTAATGTAATAAGGTGCTTTAATAAATTACCTGTCCAATAGTCGAACTTTAAAAAAAAAGCATTAAAACATTGTTGCTTGAGAAAGCCTACTATAATGTTAACAAATTTTTAGCTGATATTTTATTTATTAATTTGGGATGACTTGTGCCTTTTTATTTTTATTTTATTTATTTATTTTGGTAGGAAATTTGGTTATTTTTGGGGGTGTGAGGGGGTTGATAGTTAGGTTTATGACCACTATTTTAACTAAGTTTTAATAAAATTCATATTTATGGAAAGTTATTATAAAAAATAAAAGGGAATGTGAGACGAGACGGGAGCATCTGTACAAACAAGAGATAAAAGTTTCAATCTTTTTATGCTTTTTCCTAAACTTTTCAATCGCTCTTTTGTATTTCTTTGTTTTTATTTTATAAGTTTTTTCAACAAGTCAAAGTAGACAAAAAAACTTGGTTCATGTTTAGGACTAAGACGTTGGAGGAAGGTTGGGGGTTGAGGCGGGGTAGGATTGCGAGGTGGAGTGGGGGTAGAGGAAGGAGATGGGGTAAGGACGGTCCGCCTGCTTGAAACCTTGTAACGAGGGCTTGCTGTGAAGCAACCAGCAGAAACTAAGCCTTTTTAAAATTAAACCAATTATCTGGACCAAGTTACTTCAAACTTTGACTTCTTTTAAAAACTTATTATTTCATAAACAATGGAAAAAGTGAAACTTTTATCCCAATAATAACTTCAGAAAATATTATCTCAACATACTCTTTATTCTGCTAAATAAATTTTATATTCGGTTAATTAAATGATCCGATTCCTATTTCTGGGTCATAAAACAATGCAGTTTAAGTGATATATTTTATAATAAGTTGTATTATTCAGTAAAACTTATAGGTATATTAAACTATAAGTTTAATATAACTATACAAAACTATAATGTAACTATAATATTTATATTAAACTATTATAGTACTAGTACTATAATAGTTATATTAAACTATAAGTTTAATATAACCATATAAAAATATAATGTAACTATAATGTTATATTAAAAATTATAGTACTAGTATAATAGTTATATTAAACTATAAGTTTAATTAACTATATAAAACTATAATGTAACTATAATAGTTGTATTAAAATTTTATAGTACAAGTAGTATAAGAGTTACATTAAACTTTTATAATATTATTATTAAAGATTGGGGTTGGAGTCGAGGATAGACCCCTTTTGCACTGCGACTGGAAGTCTATTGTACAATCCCCTCAATTGGTCCAGGTCAGAATAATCCTTTTCCCCGGACTAGGTCTAGGATCTTTTTGACCAGTGATTCATTGGTAGAGTCAAACTTAGTGAGAATGCTGCTACCAAAGTTGGTGAACCTTTGAAAGGCTACAGCTTCACATCTCAGATGTATGTGAGATGCAGTTTCGGTTTCCGATTCAAACTTTTATAGTTCTTGTACTATAATAGTTAGTTTTCTAGTTTAATATAACTTAAGTAGTTATATAATTGCTTATATTAAATAAGTGTTTTATTCGTTTTAGTAGTTGATTTCGTGGCAATAATAGAAGGTATATAATTTTATAATGTTAGAGCTTCTTATAGTTTGAAAATACTACATTTATTTATATAAATGTACATTTATTTATTATAAGCTTGTGGTTGCCTTACATTCTAAGGCCTCACAATAGTCAATTCATGAATACAACTTAAAACACATTGCGATACTCGGCTGTAAAATGTGATTTTATTGTTGTAAAAATAATTGAGGAGCAAAACAAGCCAATTACAAATGTCTAAAGCAATCAAATTCAATCCTCAGTCACATCACTAATTAGTTTGTTAGGTAATAACATTGTTTTGTTTGGGCTTCAACAAATCAAAATAAAAGTTTAGATTTACTAAGAGTTGCAACCATAAGATTTAGAACTATAGCAGGTACAACCATAACAGATACAACAGATGCTGCCATTTTAGCATCCATTTTGAAAATAGGAAGTTATTTAAGTCATATTTTATTTTTTACTCTTTAAAAGCTTTTAACGATATGCGACTTTTTTTTAAGGTACCGCCATATAAGCCACCACTTTAAAACAAATTTTTGAATTTTAATTAATAACTAATTTGACGTAATATTACGTCAGTAAGCTCGACACGTGCAAACAAACAACGTTTAAATCTGACAATTAAATATCCTGGCAATTAGCAGTTTCATGAAGAATTCACTAACGTTCGATCAAGTACTTAAGAACCCGAGTTCTTCATAATGTACGTTTAAAATATACTATCGTGCTTCATCTCCCAGCTTATTAGTGTGCTTAAATTTATCAGCCCTGCTTTATTTAGTTTGGGAGGCTATAAATAAGCCAAACATTCAAAGCCGGAGGCAGGACATAGACGGCCCCTTTAGATGGGGGTATGACCAACGAACTACAGGGCAATTTCACTCAGATTTATTTTGCTTATTACTGCAATTTGCTCCCAACCCTCTGCATCATTATATTTCCAAAACGTAATTGGTTCAATTTGTCAGAAATGTAACTTCGTGTTCCTTGAGGCCGCCGCAAAAAATTACGGTAAGTTTTTATTAGGATTATTTCTTTCTTCCTGCTGGTTTCATAAATATCTTAAGATTTTTTTTTTTTATATTATAAGAAAATATTCAAATATTTTTAATACGACACACGGCTAAAATCAGTTGACAACGTGGGAAAATAATACGAGGGAGCCAATGACGTTAGTCCTGTCATACAAATTTCACAAACTTATAATTTGACGCTTTCTGTCTCTAGAACCGTACAAGTATAAGAATTTAAGGTAGCAGGTTTTAAGACGAATAAATTGAAAGTAATAAAACAATTTATAAGTTTCATACATGTAATATGAATATCATATAGAGTAATTATCTTATTACTAAATAATAAAAATAAGTCGACTCATCCAATGGTGTCCATAGTAGCTGCTATGGTACATGAGTACCGAAATGTCGGATTAAGTTAAAGAAGTTTAGTAGTTCGATAAAGTTCTTAAATATATTGCACGAACACGACGCAACGCGTGAATAAGCTTTATTATGAGGTCTCAGATACCCGTGTATTCTATGTGCGTAAATTATATTTTCGCAATAATTAACTCCTAGGTTATAATAATAATTAAGACCGGAGTGTACCAAAAATCCATGATCTCAATCTCGAAAGAGCTCTGTGTTGAGGTTGGTTGCACTTTATGTAACTTGTATGCCAAGTTAATTGGCATAAGTAATTAATTTTAATTTTTTAACTTCTTTATTTTAAATAATATACAAAGTTAGAACATAAAATTTATGTAAATAATACATTTATAAAGATAGCCTGCTCGTGATGGCCCAAGAGCCTAAGGTGAGCAGGGGTCACTATTGACCTTAATATTAAAATTATTTGTACATTTTCTTTTTTTCCACTGTTTTTAAATAAAGTCCGACTACTTTATTGAAATTACATTACTAAGCATTATTTTGATTAGAAAAATTATTATATATATATATATATATATATATATATATATATATTATATATTATATATATATATATATATATATATGCTCCGATACTGGAGCAAGGAGTGCCGGGTACTGGGTCCAAACCCATGCCCGGTACAAGAGCAAGGAGTGCCGGGTACTGGGTTCAAACCCATGCCCGGTACTAGCGAAAGAGTGCCGGGTACTGGGCTAAACCTATGCCCGGTACTGGAGCAAGGAGTGCCGGGTACTGGGTTTAAACCGCTCGTACTAGAGCAGGGTGCCAGGTACTGGGTCCAAACCCATGCCCGGTACTAGAGCAAGGAGTGCTGGGTACTGGGCCAAACCTATGCCCGTGACTAGAGCAAGGAGTGCCGGGTACTGGGTCCAAACCCCTGCCCGGTACTAGGGCAAGGAGTGCCGGGTTTAGGGTCCAAACCCATGCCCCTTATTTATTTTATTTTATTTATTTGATCAACTTGGTCAACCTATTTTTTTTGTATTTAACAAATTTTTTAATTAATATAGTTATGTTTGAATAAAAAACAATTGCACTTCTATAAAGCCTATTTAGTACTGATCACAGATTTTTTTTTTCAACTTCCCAGCTTTATTACAAACTGATTAAGAGCTTACAGAACAAAAAAAACTCGTCCTAAGGGTGCCGGGTACTGTTGCTTTTACCCTACATCCGAACTTTTATTTAGTGAGTTAGCATTACCTGTATCTACTTTCTCACATTGTCCCGGTGTAAACATGTTGGTTGTCTTAATGAATAGTGAAACCCTTTGGTGAAACCATTAGTGAAAATCTTTGGTTTTATGCAACCTAAATACAACCCATTAATTTTACATATTCGAGCCTTTGATTCGCAACGAGAACTTAAAGGAAGTACAATTGGATAGTTCATGTAGCTCCTCCTGCGGTAATAGCTACACTTAGCATCATTGGACCCAGTAGCTAATAGCTTAGATCTTGAACATTTTTTTAATTATTCTTAGAATATTTGTTTACGTAATTAAATTTATTACCTTAATTTGATATTTGTTCATTGCTTTCATTGAATTTTTTAAAGTTACCCTTATTCGTGATAAAACTGGTGCATTGAACTGAACTAAAATAAACCGGATGCCTATGTTTTAGCTATTACTTCTACAAACCTAGCTAAATCTGTTATAGTTTCATTTCCGCTTAGATCAAGGGGTCTTTTTATCCACGATAGTTGATATCTAATAACTATCTTATTAATAATCTTATTATTATAATCTTATTATTAATAATCTTATTATAACTATCTTATTAACTATCTTATAACTCTTATAACTTATAACTCTTATAACTCTTATCTAAAGGGTAATATGTCAACAATGTTACGTAAACAAATTTTCGAATTAATTTCTTTTATTGACTTCCTACATAAAACCATTCAGCCATATTAAGAAAACTTTGATATCTCCCTGTGATCATTAAGCCCTAACTAAAGTAATATATAAACCAAGTAGGGAAACAAACACGATTTCTGTCAGACCTGGCATGTAGTTCACATTTTGTCCACCAGGTAGTTGGCTCAAATTTTCCTATGGGCGTAAATGTAAACAAACTATTTACGTTTTTAAAATTTTTGTTTTTATTGCATTTATTTGTAAAATTTAGTTTAAAATGTTAATAATTTGTGTTAAAAATACGTTTTGTCACATCCAATAGAGGTTTAAGCGCGAATCTTTAAATACTAGGTTTTTTAAAGTAATTAAAACGAGCGGCTAATTAAACTTTTGCACTACTTAACTTAGTACATTTTTGCGTATGATATTTGTTTCTTCCCTTTCAAATATTAATTTTAATTAGTAATTTTAATCAAACATTCTTGAATATAATAAAAGCAATCGTAATTTTAAGTTATATTTAAGGCAATATATTGTTGTCTGGATGTTCTTTAAAATTTTAATAAAAACATGTACTTTACCTTTACTATATTTTCTCTTTTTCTTTAACTAATTTATTTTAACAATTATTTCACATAATTTAATACAAAATCATTAAACTATCACGTCATATTAAAGTAAGAAAACACGATTAAAAGCTTGGATTAAAAGTAAAACTAAACTAATGTTATCAGGGTTGCCAATAAAACTAAGTAAAAAAACTAAAATCCTTAGGGACGCATGCGCAGTTATTCCAATTTTAGCTATTTTTTATTTTTGAGCCAGCAATCAGCTGATCACGCAAGTCTGAATTTTTTACACTGGTTGGTAAAGGACTTTATCTACTCACGGCAGCAAAATTGGCCATTACTGGACTGTTTTTAAGCTGCAAAATGTCATTTTACCACTGTCAAACAATACGGAAAATATTTCAAAACAGTACGCAAAATGTTTCAAACAGTACGCAAAATGTTTGGTAATGAAAAAGTACTAGGGAGTTATGGCTCATTTAAATAACATGGGAAACAAGTCCAAACTCCTAGGCGGGAAAATGAATGAGCGGAGGTTATTATTTTACAAATTTGCGTGAATTTCGGTATTGTTTTATTTGTAAACTATGATTCATTCTAGCTTGTTCTAGTATGAACTTTCTTTATTGTTATTTTAAAATTACGATATATTATTATTAAATGTTTAACATTTAACATTGTTTATCTAATAATATATATGTTTTGGAAACAAATTGGCAACACTGATAATTTGGCATTAAATTAAATTATTTACCAGCTGTTTATGAATCGACAGATTTTTAATGTTAAGTCGTCGATTTTGTATTTCATGTTGTTATATTTAGTTTAAGTATATAAAGTTACAAAAATAGAACGTTATCAAAAACTAAATCTGTAAACTAAAGTTAAGTTACGAAAACATAATGAGTGAAAACAACAGTGAAGTGAATAAAGATACAAACATTGTTGACATTGACGAGTTATTGGACCACACTCCACCTGATATTGTCAGCGTTGCATCTACTTCAAAGCAGTCTTTACTGCCTGTAAAATCTCGCAGCAAGTATTTAAAATAATGACTCGTGTAATTTTTCTGCCGTGTAGATAAAATAGTATATGCTACTATGCAGCAAAGGAAATTGCAGACTCGTGCTATTAATTACCTGCCTCGGCTTACGCCTCTGCAGGTAATTCGCCATTTGCCAGCCTCGGCTTCGCCTCGTCGTCAAATGGGTTAATTACCTGCCTCGGCTTACGCCTCTGCAGGTAATTCCATAGCCCACCCTCGCCTTCGGCTCGGGGGCAAATTTATAAACTCGTCTGCAAAATTCCATTTTGCTGCCTAGTAGCATAATATACTATTATCTACTCACGACGGCAAAATTAGCCATTACTGGACTGTTTTTAAGCTGCAAAATGTCACTTTACCTACACTGTCAAACAATACGGAAAATATTTTAAAACAGTACGCAAAATGTTTTGGTAATGAAAAAAGTACTAGGTAGTTATGGCTCATTTAAATAACATGGGAAACAAGTCAAAACTCCCTAGGCGGGAAAATAAATGAGCAGAGGCTATTATTTTACAAATTATTGCGTGAATTTCGGTATTGTTTTATTTTGTAAACTATGATTTATTCTAGCTTGTTTCTAGTATGTAACGTTCTTTATTGTTACTTAAAATTACGATATTATTATTAAATGTTTAACATTTAACATTTGTTTATTTAATAATATATAATTAGATATATGGCAACACTGATAATTTTGGCATTAAATTAATTATTTACCAGCTGTTTATGAATCGATAGATTTTAATGGTTAAGTCGTGAGATTTTTTATTTCATGTTGTTATACATAGTTTAAGTACAAAAAAGTTACAAAAATAGAACGTTATCAAAAACTAAATCTGTAAACTAAAGTTAAGTTACTAAAACATAATGAGTGAGAACAACAGTGAAGTGAATAAAGATACAAACATTGTTGACATTGACGAGTTATTGGACCACACTTCACCTGATATTGTCAGCATTGCATCTACTTCAAAGCAGTCTTTACTGCCTTTAAAATGTCACAGCAAGTATTTAAAATAATCTCTTGTGTATTTTTTCTGCCGTTAGTGGATAAGATAGTATATGCTACTATGCAGCAAGGAAACATTGCAGACTCGTGCAATTAATTACCTGCCTCGGCTTACGCCTCTGCAGGTAATACGCCATTTGCCAGCCTCGGCTCCGCCTCGTATGTCAAATAGGTTAATTACCTGCCTCGGCTTACGCCTCTGCAGGTATTTTCCATAGCCCGCCCTCGCCTTCGGCTCGGGGGCAAATTTTTAAAACTCGTCTGCAAAATTCCATTGTGCCGCATAATATACTATTCCCTACTTGGTTTATATATTACTTTTGCCATAACCTTGAACCCTCAATCAATTTCCTTACCCAATCTTCAGTGATTGCAACAGGACTACCAACGGGACTGCAAAATCTTTCCTCTAGCAACTCAATAACATGCACGTAGTGGCGAAATTTAAACACGCTTTTTAAACCAGTAAGAAACATTTTAGTTATAATTAAAAAAAACTAATTTGGTAATGTTAAAAAATAAATATATTTTAAAATTATTAAACAATGGACATGTTACAACTAATATTTATAAAAATTAAAACTAATAGTTTATTCTAATTGATAATATGACTGAATTATAAATATTATCAACCTGTCATCATTATTAAATATTATGAGCCAATTATATAAAAAAACAATTGTTAAATGACAAATAGGAAATGATTATAATGTTAAGAAAGTAATAGAGCTAAAGACTTGTAAGGATAAAGAATATTAGACTGAGGAAGATATGGCTTAAACATGGATAATAAGGTATGGTTAAGATAAATAGTAAAGACTAAAAAGTGATGTTATAAGATAGAGTGAGTAGAACAAAAGAGATATGATAATAAAGAAAAAGTAGAATTAATAGTGAATAGTTTTGCAATCGATAAAAAAAGAAGAGTAATAGAAATCGGTTTTAGATTAAGTAAGAAGTTACGAGAAAACAATAAAATATTTGCTTTAATTGGAATAAAGGAATTAAAAGGTTTACTAATGAAGGAAGGTGATATAGAAAGTTTCGTTAAGAATAATGGCAATGTAATATTAATTACTTCTCTATACTACATTATATTACTATAATACATTCAAATACTACTGAGATGTAAATGTAATAGTTTTAGAAGGTTACAAGAGAACATTTTGTTATATTATAATAACAAAATCTTAATACAAGTAATGATAGAATTAAGAGTAAATAGATGTTATGAGAGAGTAATGCATGGTTATGTCATGGTTGCTAAGAGATATGCAAATGAAAGAATTAAGAGTAATGATGTTATAGAGAGTAATGCATGGTTATGTATGAAAGAGATATGCAAATGAATAGAATTAAGAGTAAATAGATGTTATGAGAGAGTAATGCATGGTTATGTCATGGTTGCTAAAGAGATATGCAAATGAATAGAATTAAGAGTAAATAGATGTTATGAGAGAGTAATGCATGGTTATGTCATGGTTGCTAAAGAGATATGCAAATGAATAGAATTAAGAGTAAATAGTGTTATGAGAGAGTAATGCATGGTTATGTCATGGTTGCTAAAGAGATATGCAAATGAATAGAATTAAGAGTAAATAGATGTTATGAGGGAGTAATGTCATGGTTGCTAAAGAGATATGCAAATGCATTGTAGTAGACTTAGTAATACGTTTCATGAGAAAAAATATTAAACAGGAAATATGATAGTAAATAAGTAAATTAGTAAATTATATATTTTATTAGTAAATTAGTAAAATTAGTAAAAAGATATGATCAAGTCGTATTAATACTAATAATAATTAGTATTAAAACGAATAAGAAAAAATAATAAGAAAAGTCTTTACAAGAAAAAAGGTGCATTGTAAGAAGTTAAAAGAAAAATATGAGTTGTTATGTATAGATAAGAAGAAATCTATAGGAAAGAATTAATATTTTTCTAATGGTGTGTATGAATAAGAATAAAATGTATATAAAAACATTAATAAGAAGTGATAGTTGAAAATGTAATGCACAGTAGTAAGAATTAGAACGAGGAAGAAGAATTTATTTCTGAAAAAGAATTTCTTCTTACATATTAGAATGAGGAAGAAGAATGTATTTCTGAGAAATAATTTCTTCTTACATATTAAAATGAGGAAGAAGCATAGAGATATATTACTAGATGGGCCCTATTGGTTGAATTTCGAAATATTGGAAAAGTAACCTGCCCCCTTCGATTATCAATATACTTAAATAAACAGAACTAAAATACAGTAACTTATATAGTAGAACGTTTAAAATGCAAATCATAACAAAAACAATGTGCGGGAAGCCGAAAACAATTGATTAATTACAACCTTAACTCACTCTAGGAGAAGGTTTTAATGAGGTTACACAGGGCCCCTGAGAGCCCCAAAAAGATGTTTCAGGCCTCTCAATGTGTTAAGATAGACTATGCTCCCTTTAGTATATATCTCTATGGGAAGAAGAATGTATTTCTGAGAAAGAATATCTTCTTACATATTACAATGAGAAAGAAGAGATTCAACAGGAAATAAAATAATAAGTAAGAAGCATAAAGAAAGTAGTAAATATAAATAGAATTAATAAAACGGGTATGATGGGAAAGAAATATATAATGAATGAAAAGGAATTTACAAGACAAAATAGAATAAGTTATGACAGAGTAATTGATAATGTTAAAATGAGCTAAAGGTTAAAAGTTTGATAGTTAAATAGAAAAGAATGAATAAGAAAGAATGACTAATGAGCAATAAATAAATAGCATAATTTTTTATAACATATTTTATTGATTAATAACAACAATTATGATTGATACAAGTATTTGAGTTAAATAGCTTTAGTGGCTTGGTAGAGAAACAATCCAGTGATCGCACTTAGGCGGGAGTAATTAAAATTAGTAAAAATATAGTGGTAAATAAATTGTAAAGAAAAATAATAATAATAATAATAGTTAATAAGAAAAAATAAATAAATAAAATAAGAAGAAAATAAAATAATAATAATAATAAAACCTAAGCATTAAAATAAAACGATGGTATAATATTAGACAGCAAAGAATAAAATTAGAGTGAGTAAAAGAAGACTTCGCTGGGAATGTAAAGTAAAATAATATGAAGATTTGAGACGGTTAAGAATAGAAAAGAATTGTAATGGAATAGAAAAGAAGGAGAATAAATAAGAGAAAATCTGTTAAGAATAGAATCATTATGGAGTTAAGATAAAATTATGAGTTATAATGTAAATAATAAGAAATGAAATGATAGTAAAGATTATGATAGCAATGGGTCTGAAAAGATAAACAGTAAACCTAAGAAAATAATGAATAGCAATACAAATTAAATGAAGTGATATAATTCGAAGGATTAGAATTAGAATGGGATATTAAAATTATTTTCATAGAAGAAATTAATAGGGGAAAAATGTACACGATATTAGAATAAAATATAAAGTTATAAGAAAGAAGTATGTGGATTCAGTAATAATAAGAACGGATATAAAATAATTTGAAAAATTATATTATAGTATAGTGAAGACATACGAGAGAGAAATAAAAAGTAATAGAATTAATAACAAAAAAATACGGAAGAAGTTAAGAAAAGAATAGCATTAAAAGAGATTTTGCTGGAAAGAATAAAATAAGTAAGAAGTAAATAATATTAGAACGAACAGACGAAAATAATTAGTAAAGAGAAAGGAGTTATAAGGAAGAAATTAATAGTTTTAAAAATAAACAAAAGATATGAGATCCCAAAGATATAAATTAGTGCGAGTAAAATGAGATTTTGCAGAAATAAAAATCATGAAAAAGTTATTAGAAAGTTATAAAATTAATGTGAAGAGATGCGATGGTATAGATGGCAATAAAAATAAGTAAAAAGAGATTGTTATGCAAAGAAAAAAATAAGCAACAAGTTATGGCATCGTAATAAATAAAATTATAATAAGTAAATGGAGGAGTGATAATTAGAAATTGTTAAAGAATCTATAGGGATTCAATGCAGCGAAATATAGTTATTTTTCTCTTGAATAAGAAATAAAATTAGTCAAATAAGAATAATGAAGAAGAAAGATGGCTTAAACCTGAATAGTTTTAATGAACAGAAAGATTACAAAAATTTATTCTTAAGACATTAAAATGACAAGGACGTTTTTAGCTAATTATACCTTTCAGTATGAAAAATAAATTAAAATTAATTCCAAATCAAAATTTATAAATACAGAATTTAATTAAGAAGAGTAATTATTAGTATTTGACTCGGTATTGTGTTTAATATTTTTGAGATACTCTGATTGGCAACTGAATAGTCCAATCCAATGTTCACATTCGGTGTCTTGTTAAGTTTAACTTTTTATTAAAGTCATAGTTCTGAATCTAAAAGGTTAATTGAATTTTAATTTTATTGTTAAAAACTCAATATTATAATAGAAATAATTGTTAAAAAACATAAAAATATATTAATACGAAGTAGAAAACATATTAAAAAAATATAAATATTTACAATAAATTTGTACATAAGTAAGGTTATGACTTTTTGTTTACAAGTAGATGCAGTATTATACAGTTTGTAAGATAATATACTTAGTAACGACTTCATTATTAAGTCTCCCCACAGCTAATAATGTTCAATAGCAATGGCTTTCAGTGTCTCATTAGCAACACATCCTCTTCCTTTTATAACGGCTGACAATGATAATGCCCCTTCGTAAGGTTGAAAGCGCTTAATTAGTAAGGTCTTTTATGTAATATTTTATTTAATGGCAGACCCAAGTCTTAATTTTAGAAATTTCTTTATTGTTTGCTGCTTTTCTGTTACCTTGGGATCCAGTGTTACTTCTAAAGATTGCATGATCACCTTTAGTCTTCCCCTGTAGATTTTCAAGACATTATTTATGTGTTTAAAATAAGAAGCTTCTTTATCTATTCTAAAAAGGACAACCCTTCCTTTCTCACCAAATTAAGACTGGACAGGGAAGTTCGTATATTCGTTCTTCTCATCTTTAAAACGGAGGGCTCATGTTTTGACATGAGCGAATTTATATTCGCATATAAATTCCTCGTTTCTGAACATTACTAATTCCAAGCCCTGGAAATTCCCAACATTTTAAAATTAAAATGTTTTTTTTTAATTTTAAGTTTTAATGCTCTTTAGTTCTGATTAAATTTGACAGGCTAAAATGTTCTTTGACAGGTTTAGAGAGAGGATGAAAAATGCTTCCCAACATGGGTTAGAGGGAGGGGGGATGAGGGAGACGAATCTTGTTGCAACCAATTTTTTACTGTATCAAAACTTTGCCTGTTACTTAAAATATATACTTTTTTGTTTAGAAGAATATTTTGTAGAAATGCAGAACCTGTCTGTCCACCTTCAGAGTGATCCAGATAAAAATATTTTAATAATTAGTAATAAGTCTTAAGTTAAGTGTCTTTTCAATTGTTTTAGTTTAAACTCCTACCATGGTAGAAGTTTAAACTATGCCGCAAGATCTTAACTGATACGACAGGGTATTTCTGTAGTCAGGTTCGTAGACATCTGGGATGTTGCCGCGGGCAGCTTGGTTCCAGACCATCCTTACGGAAGTCTGTCCAGTGACCTGCTGCTCGAATGCTATGAGTTGGTTGAAAAATGAAGTGTTGGGTCTGATGCAAGGCCGGATCTGTCTGACGTGCTGATATGCTTGTTTTAGACTCAATTGCTTGTACTTGACGAGGTAAGCAAGTACAAGGGATGGTGATCTGCTTACGCCAGCTACGCAGTGAACTCCTACACGCTCTCCCCGGCTGATTACCTGAAACAAATTGTTTTAATTGTCAATCGTTTAAAGATCGTAAATAGAGTATTTTAATTTAACTGCAGAGGTAGTTATGAGGCGATCAAACCATTTCTTACCCAACTAACATAATAAATAGATAAAAACACGTTAAAAGAAACAAATGCTGTTAATACAGCAGCAGTGGGGTAAAGGGCAAAAGCAGAAGTAATTCTTCTGCTTCGTAACTAAAGTTTTAAATTCTTTGCCACGATAATGGTCATAATAGGTACTTTTGATACATAATAATACTGAGCTGTAGGTCAGCGAGGAGAGAGGATTTTTTTCATCAATTGCGTACTGCTCAGGTTTTTGGTTCATTTTTCTAGATGTTTCTATTATTATATAATATATATATATATATATATATATATATATATATATATATATAATATATATATATATATATTATATATATAATATATATATACGACGAGTCCTCTTCGTCTGTGGAAGAAACTTAAACAGTTCAAAACGTTACGTTTATATTGTAAGTTTGCTAAATGTCTCTATTTATTTCTCTATAATTAAGTATATAGTATATAATATATATAATATATATATATATATATATAATATATATATATAATAAATTATATATATATATAATATATATATATATATAATATAAAAACCTCAAAAATACTTATTTATTAAGTTCCCCCTCTCCAAAAATTCCCCTTTCCCAAACCCCAACCCCATAAGCTCCGTATCACATAAAAAGTACCTCGGAACGACTCCGTATCACATAAGAGTCGCTACGCCCACTCTCTCTACTTCAGATTCCAGTTCATGCTTCAAAAGCAGGAGTTGAGTAGTCAATCAATTTTCTGGATTTATCGAAGAAAATGTGCATATCTATCCTATTGGATACAAAACTATGTGTGTATGCAGACGCTTCCAAAATTGAGAGTGTGCGTCATTATTTCACTAATTTAAAGCTTGGATTTAAAAGGCTTTAACGCATTACCTTTGAAAATTCCAGCAGTAACAAGTCGTAATGTTACTGCTCAAGTTATGAAACATAAACTGGAAAATAATGCCAGAAATGCATTCTTACGCAAGGCGCATTTTAAAGGAAATTCACCCGGCATGCGTAACTTTAGGCCAAAATTATTTTGAAGTTACAAACTTGCAGTATTCGAGTCCGAAACCCTTGCTTTGTAGAGCTGGTACTCTGGACCGTTTTCATTTAACTCATAGCTCCAACCTTGCTTGGAATTTGAAGTTTAACTCCTATAGTATAGGTTTTCCGGTTATTTACAATCGTTTTTTTAGACTTTTGGTTACTTTAAGTGGTCGTATCGACTTCGGACCGGTTTCATTCGACTCAGAGCCTTTTAAAAATGATACCCTATTTATTACCGGGAGTGTTTCCGACTTCCAAATTTTAAATACGGGGTTTTGATTATTTGGTTTCCTAGATTGATCGTATCGACTTAGGAATGATTTCAATCAATTCACCGTCCCAAGAAACATACTAAATATTTTTTCCTAGCGTAAAATTGTAATCCCTAATTTTAACGATTTAAAAGTAAATGCTTTTTTTAAATTTAAATTTTAAAAACAAAATAAATTTTATTTTCTTTTATTATAATTATAATAAATTATAATAAAATTTATTATAATTTATAATAAAAAATTCAGTAAATCCGGTTAATGACGTCACACAACATGGTTCTCAATAGGGACCCTCTTCTCAATAAGGTTGATTTTTGTACTAAGATTCATTTAAAAATATTTATCTGCACGAGCGCTATCCAACTTGCAAAAATTGGTAATGTTTATAATTGGTGATGCAAATAAAATTTCGCAAAACCTATTTTTTTTCGGGATGAGGGACTTGTGAAACGGATTTCCGACTCTTTCAGGTTCGGCTTTTCCCGTGAAACTGATGAGCGACTTTTTTCTAAGAAAATTCATTACAAGTAATCAATTTTCTCATATTAATTATCTAAATTAATCAACATAATATATTTTTGTCAAATCATCAACAGAGGGCGACATGATCGATTTAAATGTTTAATTAAAATAATTAGTTTCCTTTTGTTTTATCTTTAAAATCTTTCATTCATAAAAGTGAAGGATTTTTAATCAAAATAACATTCCTTTGGATTATTTTAAACAATTTTGGCCGACAGCCAGATATCTGGCAGATTTGCATTTGGCTGGGGGTGCACTAATTTATGCATCCCCTTACATACCAAACCTCTATTTAAAAATACAACCTCAAGGTAATTAAATGAAAATCTATTTTAATTGCAACAATAGCGTATTCCCTTTATTTATAAGCGCAGTTTTAAATTGCATATTTAATCCTCTATCTTAATATTTGGCAAATTATTTCTACTAATTTATTATATTTGAGAAATGGACTTGACGATATTTGACTCCACTAATCACTTTCTTACCAACACCAGTCAAATGTTATTCAGTGTCACTCGGTAATTTGATTAGTGATTAATTGTTTATAACTCTTGAGATACTGATGAAGCTGCGGAGGGTATTCCGACATAATTTGGCAAAACTAATACTTTTCCTCATAAATATTCCCTGATACAAATGAAATAATTATTTTGAAGACAACCATTTGTCTTTGAAATGTTCTTTATATATAAATGCTACTTTTTGTCATGTATGGTTACCGAGCACTGTGGGATAGAGCGTGAAGCGACTTGAATAATCAAAAACGCTAGACCCTAGCCCTTACCCAGTGCTGTCATACATCTACATTCAGGATCTCTCACCGTCAAGATGACAGTAAGAGGATTATTCATAGGCTTAGAATAATACTATATACAGAAGGAGCACTACTGATAACACGAAAGCCGGTTGACTGGTGGACTTAAGTAATGCTGCCACCCTAACAATATACAATTTTCTAAAAAAAGATGGCAATACTTCTGGTTGCTGAATTATTATGTTCTATTATTAATTAATGATCGAATATTCATAAAATACTAATGTAAATATCGGTGCATTACAATATTTAAAGCATTTTAAATTGTAGTTTAACGGATTTATTAAAATTATATTTAAAGTAGTCCTCGTCAACTAAATGTAGATTCTTGTATTCCGCTATTCTTTTGCCATCTAAGACCGGTTTTATTAAATACTCAGCAGGTGTTTTAAGTTATTATATTTGTTCTTTACGATCTTTCTTCATTAATAGATATTTATGACACATACTTAAAATAATGTTTTGTTGTCAGGTTGGCAGCATTACTCAAGTGCACCAGTCAACCGGCTTTCGTGTTATCAGTGGAATTACATTGTGTTTACGGTCCTGTGCTTCTTCTATATGTAGTATTATTCTAAGTTCATAGGACAGGGTTGATTTCGTATTGACAGATACGAAATCAACTTTAACCTCCTGTTAGTAGATGATCGTTATAATTAAAACCTTCCATCAGAGCCGCTCCAGTAGGTCTATACTCAATTATGTAGTTAAGTGTTGGATTGATACTGTTATCTATACTTGTACTTCTCTCTTTTATACTTTAACTATTTCTGCTGAGTACAGGGACCAGAGGTAGGGTGGTACATGGGCCTTAAGGTTGCCCTTAAGGTTGGGTAGTAAAGAGGGCCTTAAAGGCCTAGGTAGTAAAGAGGCCTTAAAGGATTTTTGAAATATTCTGGTGGAAAATTGCGAAAGAGCTCTTTGGTGGGTCTAATGTACCCCCAGCCTCAGGCTAGAGAATGAACAATTCTATTAATGATATATTATTATTTAGTGAACCAATAATAATAATTTTCTATTGTATGCAGATTTACTATGGAAAATACTTGAATACTTCGCGGAGAACTTACATCATGTATAAAGTCAGCGGCTTGGTGGAGGTAGGTAGAAATATCTGATGTTGTTGAATCCACAACATTAACCTGAAGTCTCTGCTGCACGGAGTTGGGTAAAGGTAGCGCGGGTAATTCAGGCGATGCACTCACTAAGCAGGTTACACCAGCCAACTTGAGGCAAACGTGAAGCGAAGCCGCTCCGAACAGATATACACCGTCTACTATCTCGCTAACTTGGAATCTGAAACAATATCAGTCAACTTGAGTTACCACTTGAACGAACATCATTGAGTTCTTACATTTTAGAAGATTGGGACGGCGCGTATGTTTGTGTGTTGGTTTGTGTGTCGTGTCACACACGTGTGTGTGTCGCGATAACTGCAAAGTAAAAATAGACTGATTTTGATAAAATGTTGGGTAAATGTAGAATTAACTCTGTGTCAAAGCTGTATAGTTTTTGGTAATGTTCCGAAAAGTATTTTCAAAATAGCAACCAATATGGTGGACCAAATTAAACAAATTTGAGCGAAAAAATCGTGTTGTATACCATTTTAAAGCTTTTAAAGAGTATAAAAAAGTATATGTTTTATTGTCAACATTTTAAATTCTTTCACAAATTTTAAAATGGCAAAAATTGTAAACTCAAAAAAATTAAGTTAAAAGGAATAACTTGAGTAATATATCGTTGAAAAGCTCTTGATTAGTAGAATAAAACATGTTATATACCGAATTCCAAAAAAATCCACATATATTTATATAATAATTAGTTGTTACTAATTTTATAAGAATTTTCAAGGTAAAGATCAATTGTTATGTGCATTATAAACTTAGCTAGCAAAGCTAGTACTTTTTACTGTGTATTACTTATAACCACAATCTTGCAAGCTAAGCGAGCCCCTTTTTACTGTGTGAAATTCTACATAGACGCAATCCAGCAAACGAAGTGAGACTTTTTTTAATTTGTTGCATGCATATTTTATAATTCCAGCGTGCGAATATTTCCCTATTTACTTTATTTAGCAGTCGAAGCGAGACGGTTATTAAATATTTTTATTTAATGCATTCAGACGTGAGTTCTTGATGCATCGGATTACTAGTGTTTTGCATATGGTCAGAGTAGGGTTAAATGGATGTTAACCCTAACTAAGTGATTGGTCTGATTTTAACAATTGTTAAATGTAGAAGACCTTATCATTCTGTCTTGATTGATTTTAACAATTGTTAAATGTAGAAGACCTCATCATTCTGTATTGCATATTTGGTCTTGTCTCATTGGGTCTTTAAGATTGACGCGTTACAAACCTTAAATATTGGAAGCTGTGGGCCTCTGACGAGGTGAGTGTTGTGTTGCCACTCAACATAAAGGATCATTGACAACCTTGCTGAAAGGATCCTTTAACACTCCTCGCCAGGCCACATGTCCGTGGGTCAGAGCTCAGCATTTTTATCAACGTCTGCAGCTTGGCATCGTTTGCTTGCTTTAGTTTCCATCGCTTTTAACTTCGCATGGAAAATATATCGCTATTGTCATCCCCGCAGCTGATCATCGTGTATTACACAGTTCTTCGATTTCTATATGTTAATGTATATTTATATCTTTATATAGAATTATAAGAGGTACCCCATTCCAGAATGTTTTAAATTCCAGTCAACTTTCTAGTTAAATAAAAGTTGTGCTATTGACCTAAAATTAGATATTTATTCTATTTGGAAATTCTGATACACACACACACACACACACACACTAATAAGCACATCAAAACTGACTCAAGCTGTGAGGGGAAAGGAACGCGGCGCTCCACAACAGACTCCCTCGAATTCTTGATATAATTCCAAAACATTTTTCATATTTTTTATTAACCATCTTAGATTTACAAGTTTCAAATTATTGAATACAAATACACGTTTACATGAGACTTGCATGAGCCTCTGTCTCTCATTCATAAACACTGTGTACATCGTGCTATGTCTAATGCTCGCAATGAATCTGCTAATGTCATCAAGCTGTCTAATTTTTATACAACTTTCTTAAATACAAAATTAAATAATAGCGAAGAGTACGAATACCAAATAGTGATAAGCAAATAAACACAAGGGTCCTGACCCAAGGGCAGTGTTTTAATCCGGTGTTTACCCTGACCCAAGGGCAGTGTTTTCATGCGGTATGGACCCTGACCCAAGGACAGTGTTTTCATCCGGTATGGACCCTGATCAAGGGCAGTGTTTTCATCCGGTAAGGACCCTGAGCCAAGGGCAGTGTCATCATCCGGTAAGGACCTTGAGCCAAGGGCTGTGTTATCATCCGGTAAGGAGCCTGACCCAAGGACACTGTTATCAACGGATTAGGAGATGCCCTTACCCTTCATTCTTTAACAGATAACCCTTTGCCCATATCCTTCATACATTATTCTTCAAATTATAACTATTTAATGAATTAATAAAATTCTTGACACCTGCCTGGCTGATTTACACTCCGAAAAATTACAATTTATTGTCTTATTACATAAATACCCACTAAAGCAAATTAGTGTTGATTTATTTTAAATCGTTTATACCAAATATTTGTAATATGACCTTTTCGGACTTTTGAACCGATAATTACCAAGAAAGACTCAACCTGCTTCCTGCAGCATCAACCTAATTCAGGCAATTTACCCAGATTGCCGAATCAAATGTTCAGTTGGCTTACACTCATAACCTCTTGCAAATAAAACTGAAAATCAACGACACTAAAGTGTTTTCGAAAATTGGTAAACTACAGATTATTATCCAAACTTTGGGTACAATGGATACAATATAATAAAATTTACACGTGAAGAATAAAACCAAGTATTGTTTCTTAAAGTAATATCATATTGATGAAAGAGGTCATGCATAGAGACAAATCAAGGTTTGATTTGACCCTGAAATCCACCCTTTCCTGCTTCCCCTGCCAAAACGTGGAACCCACGTGTCAAATTAAAAATATTTACCCCGACCTTCTCTAAGACTGAAATTGTTCCACTCTTTACAATCCCTGTAAAATGATTAACGACCTGTGTACTGATATATAAACAAAAATAACAGTTTATAGAATAAAAAGCATTGATGGCATGGGTCCAGGTACCTTAGACACATCTAGACTGTGACGGAATATATTCTAATCGAGAACTTCTGTTACATTCGAAACCTGGAACATAATCATTTTAGGCAATGACAGAACATATCCTGGATCTTGCGTTGCCTTGAAAACCAATATAATCATCTTAGTGGGCCGTGACGGACCATAACCCGGTGATAAATATCTTAGTGGGCCGTGACGGACCATTTAAATCTATAATATGATTTTAGTGGGCCCTGCAGAAAAAATCCTGCCAATTAAAACCTTGCGCTGCCTTGGAAATTTAAGAAATCTCTATCGTATGTCTAACTGAGTTTTGTTTGTGATAACAGGACTAACCTGTAGCTGTCCTCCGATGAAGGTCTCAGTTTTCCACCAAAGCAATACAACAGAAGGGCAGCATTACCGGTCTCTTCGTCATGATTACCTGTTCTATGAAAGAAGGCTGTCTGGTAGACCAGTGGAAAGTATTCATCTCTTTCTTAAATTATAATCTTGGTCTACCGCCTGAACAATGAAGTCAGACCAAAGAGCACGTTTAGCATGTATACATAGACCCTTTTGGATTCCGTATTCTTTTGCTTTAGTTAGAAAAATCCATTCCTTCCTTTGGTTTCCGGTTTACGATTCATAACCCCAGCCTTAGTATTACTACTCGTAAGTCAAATTTTTTCTAAATTTTCTGAATGAAATGACGAAATATTTTTTCCAAATATGCTTTGAAAAAAAATTGCTAATGAAATGGCTCGTGTTATTGTGGGCCTCCCGGGAATGTCCAAACCCTATTGGAAACCAGATTGTTGTGACGTCATTAACCTGATTTCCTGAGTCAGCATAATTTTCAAAAAAATCTTTCAAATTCAAGGATAAACTTTTTCGCCGGGAAAATGGTCTTACATATGTATTTATGGGCGATGAATAAAATAAAACCGGTCCGGAGTTGATAAGACTACTTTAAGTGACCAAAATTTCGAATAAATGGTGGTAAATCAACGTACAATATAAAATACGGTCATTCAACAGCTTAGGTTCCCGGGTTCAAATCTTTGTACCGGTGCTAATTTTTTTATCGTCTTATTTCATTAATTAAGTGTATAACTTTAAAATATTTCTACGGTGGAGGTCCGCAGGCCGAGTGAATTTGTTATGAAATGCGCGCTTTCTTGCTTATCAATCTAATTTGACTTAAGTTTTTGATTCACATTTAATAACCTGAGCAATAGGGTCACAACTTGTTATTTAATTTTTTGAATTTTCAAAAAAAAATGCTCATATTGATCCTGTACATTATACGGGATAGCATTTCGATTTTTTCTACGAAAATCCGCTGAAAAGTAGCAAACTGAGCTTCAAATTATTGCAAATAATATTGTGCCGGGCAGAGTAAGAGATAAATAATGGTGTGCCGGGCAGGGTAAGAGATAAATAATGCTGTACCGGGCAGAGTAAGAGATAAATAATGTTGTGCTGGGAAGAGTAAGTGATAAATAATGCTGTGCTGGGAACTTTAAGAGATAAATAATGCTGTGCCGGGCAGAGTAAGAGATAAATAATGTTGTGCTGGGAAGAGTAAGTGATAAATAATGCTGTGCTGGGAACTTTAAGAGATAAATAATGCTGTGCCGGGTAGAGTAAGAGATGAATAATGCTGTGCTAGGCAGAGTAAGAGATAAATAATGCTGCACCGGGCAGAATAAGAGATAAATAATAATGTAGCGGGCAGCGTAAGAGATATATGTGGACATAACAATTTAAATAATAAGTTGTGTTGCTAATGCTCAACTTATGAATCGTATAGCAAAAGCTTAAGCAAGAAATGGAATTTAAGGGAATTTAATTTTAAGGGAGGAAGCAAGTTTGGGCTTAAAGTACTTCTAGTGCTCGAAACATCTTCGGACCGGCTTTATTTGTCTCGGAGCTTATTAAAATATGGAACACCTCACTTGAAATTTCAGAGGACGATTCGTTTTTCAAGCGAATTATTTTCTTTGAAATAAATTCCGTTTATTTCAATATAATAGTAATATTTTTTGACAAATTACAATTGCTCAAGGTTAGTATTGTTCGCCGCGAAAAAGGTCCTCCTTTATGTTTTTTGAGACGCTGAATCGAGTAAAACCGGTCCAAAGACGATACGACCACTTTATTTGACCAATAAGTCAAAAAAATCTACGTAAACTACCGGAAACCAAAATTACGGTTAATAAGAAATAATTTTCAATTAGGGTGTCGTTTTTAAAAATGTTTGGTGCGCTTAATCGATTAAAACCGGATCGGAGCAGATACGACCACTTTAAGCAACCTAAGTCGAAAACACTGTAATCAATTTCTTAAAAACCTAAAATACTGCTTGTAAACAACATATTTCAAAGAGGGGAGTCGATTTCGATGTTTTTTTGGTCCTGTGAGTTAAATAAAAATGGTCTGGAGTCGACATGAGCACTGAAAGTACTGGGTACCTGGATTCGAATCCTGAGGCAAGGACACTAATTTTATATTTTACTGTATTTTTATTGTATAGAGAATTTTCCAAGAAATTTCGCTAGGCTTACCTCTCTCCAGCCAAGATTTGTTTAACTAAAAAATAATTATAATTATGTTATTAATGTTTAATAATTACATAATAATTATGTTATTAATTAATTATAATTATTAATTATATAATTAATAAAATAATTATGCAATAAAATAATTACAATTGCTACGAGTCAAGAGTTAGTAATAATTCTTACAGTTTGGATGTATCGTGCTTTTGGTTGGGTTGCTGATTAGACTGCTGATGCTGGGCCGGCAGGGGCTCATCTGTTTGTGCTGTCATCGCGTCTGTCTTCCTCAACTAAATCTATTGTCTTTCTCTTACAGTGTTTTAACTGTTTTGTCCTGACCAGACAGTAAACTTTATTCACATGTTGAAACAATTATTTAAATAATTAAAAATAATTAGCAAGAACTTGATTATAAGGTAATTATATTAAAAATTCAAACAAATATTAATTATAGAAAATAAATTAAAATTCTGGTAAACAACGTACGATGCTTTAAGTTATTAAATTAATTATAATATAAATATAGTAATCATGACTTTCTATGTATTTTTTTTCTGATATTTTCTACTATTAAAAAAATTAATAGTTCAAATTTTAATATTAATTAATTAATAGAATTAAATGAAATAAAAGACGTAAAGACGTTAAGATGAATAGTTTTAGGTATGGAAATATTAAAGTGAGAATCTGATGGGGCACTGAGGTCAGATTCAGCCGGTCCCCGTGGGGGTGTTGGAATTCCTTCCCCCCCCCCACTATTAGTTTATGTTTACTCGGATTTTTGCCAAATATTTCTATAGCCCTCCCCCTCCCCCTACCCCTCGACACTTACAGGTATAAAATATTTTAGAATTAAAAAAATGTATTTTAAAAACCCTAGTCCTATTTTAAGAAACAACAAAAAAAAAGAAACAAGAAGAGATGTTATTTGTTAGTGCGGACTGTGCTGGTGTTAGATTTGGTCCAATGTGTGGGATGTTTTTAAAACTCCCATTCACTACTCAGGAATTTATATATTTTCTTTTTGTTTTCTTCTTTGCAAAAGCTTTTATGTAAACAATATACAGAAGGAAAAGTCTACGTGATTTCACTCTATAACTTTTAGCGAATTTTATATCGAAACAACTCGCTGATAAGGTGGTGGGAGGAAGGGGGGTTCCTAGAGTGACCAAGATCCGCATCAGAGGCCCTTGAACACGAACAATAGGTTTTTGAATATATAATTTACAATGCATTATTTCATTCCCATTTTAAAGAAAAAATTATATAAGGATTATATTTTTCACAAATCCAGCAGCGTTTGTGACTATAAATACCTTAAAATGTAGGTATTAGTGTTCTTAAGCCAAATTATTTCTAATTTCAACATTTAAGCTTCAATTTTAAGTTAAACTTACAAATTCACACATTTGTAAAAACCGCCAAAATAGCGGTCTAACATTTGCAGGAGACAAAATGTTTTAAATATATCCTTAGAACTCATCAAGTCATGTAGAAATGTGCCTTCTTATTTACTTTTTATAATTTTATGTGAAACCCGGTGTTAACTACACCACCAAGAAAAGCTTTTTTTGGTGGTGGTAATTACATTACATGTGTGTATGTATGTGTATTGCTAGCGGATTGTTCCAAACATGCCATTTTCGAACAAATTCATATTTTTAACCCCAACTTAGAACAAATAAAAGCTTAGGAAGGACAAAACCTCTATTAAAAACCAGGTTGTAGAGGCGTCATTAACCCGTTTGGATGAGTCAATTTTTTTTAAAAAAAATCGATACATTTTTAGGAAAAAGACCCTTATTTATATTTTTAATGCACTAAATCGAATGAAACCAATACGACTGTTTAAAATGTACAAAACCTCGAAAAACCCTTCGTTAATTACTGAGAACCTAAAAAACGGTCGATAATAAACAATAAGTGTCAAGTGGGGTATCGTTTTCCGGATCCTGAATCGAAAAAGTTTTAAAATCCTTGCTTCCATGTTTAACAATTCATTTTCTTGTTTAAGTTTCCGGTTAGTGCTTTGTAACCTAAGCAGTTGCATTACTACTTGGTACTTAATTTAGTATGCGATTTGGTACTAGAGTGTTTCTGAACACTTAAAAAAATGAGCATAAACAGAGCTTTAAAGCAGTTTAAATAATGCTGAGAAGTGCGATTTTGAAATGATTCATAGTTATGTATAAAGCGCACATTTCATTCCAAAAGTTCGGAAAAATTGAGTACCAAGCAGTAACGGTACTGTTTAGCTTAAAAACTACAAACGGAAAACTTCAGCAAGAAATGGCCTGTTGAGCAAGAAAGCGCGCCTTGCGAAAACTTCAGCTAAAAATGGCTTGTTGAGCAAGAAATCATGCATTGCGTAAACTTCAGCTAGAAATGGCTTGTTGAGCAAGAAAGCACGCCTTGCAAAACTTCAGCAAGAAATGGCTTGTTGAGCAAGAAAGCACGCCTTGCGAAAACTTCAGCTAGAAATGGCTTGTTGAGCAAGAAACCACGCCTTGCGAAAAAATTCGCCTGGCTTGCAGAATTCCACGCCAGAATCTTTTTTCTTTCTAATAAATGAGAACAAGCGAACAGAGCGTTAATTATTTTTTGACAACAAGGAAAACATAGAATTTGATTGGCCTAATAATAGACATATAACATATAGATGTATTATATAGAGATGATATTGAGCTGCTAGCGTCATGGTATTATGAGAATTCCCTGAAAGATACACGAATAGTATAAACAACGTCTTGAGTTGTTATTTTGCTAATTGTAACGCCTTTTAAGGATTAAATAGTCCACTTGCATGCGGTTAAATAGAGAGGCTATTTACGTCGCTTTAAAATATCCAATGGACATTTATGGCTGCTCAAACATATACACATACAATAAATTAACGCTATTTAATAGAATCAATACGACTGTTTCGTTTTACTCCACCAAGAATATAGCCTGTACTATATAATAAAATAAAAATATCTATGATTTCTAATTACAAAAAAAGTTTTATTTTTTAGTAAATAGGTATAATATTCATCAAAATATATAACAAATTATGTTTATATTCTAGATAATATTTACTTCTTATTACCCTTAAAAATGTAAATATTTAGTATTTAAATTTTAATCAGCCAATTCATGAATGACAAAACACGAATGTCCAAGCGTTCCGTCCGGCCAGTTTAATTTTTTTCTAAACAGGGATGACCACGTCAGTGAGAGTAGATAATGAATCTGGCGTTTCGTTTCTACCCAAGCGGAACCCGGAAAGAGCTTATCTATTCTCAGTTAATTCAATTAGTCAATCTTAGCCTCCGAGTACGTCACGCATGACTCTAAGTGCTAACAATATTTTATTTAAAATACAATTTTAACTTTTTATTCAGCCTATATTTATTCATTGTTCATTAAAGCAAAGTATGATGAGGGGGAGTTCAATTATATTAAGAACCACAATTATGGCTCTAGATATATTGCTAACATCAATATTCCCACTTGTAGGCTAGGGACTACAAGTAGTACTTGTAGTCCCCAAATATTAATGGAATTAGGAGTTTTAATAAATTGCCCGCTTCAATAGTTGAATTTCCAACCAAAACTTTGAAAAAAGCATTAAAACATTGTTGCTTGAGAAAGCCTACTATACTTAACGAGTTTTTAGCTGATAACTTAGTATTGCCACCTTATTTAGTGTTTCTCATGTAATGTTTTTTTTATCAAGTTTGTTATTGAAGTTTTACTGTTTTATGTTTATGCAGTCTATGAAATAATTTACAATAAATAAGGCGCGGTCGAATATCCACGGCTTTCTAGAACATTGGATCACCAACAAACTTTTTTTATAACTTTTTTTTCAAAATTTTCAGTAATTAGCCGGATTTGTGATAAATGAAGCCTATTTCCGTAATCTGCACGCTCTTTTGGTTAATCTCAAAGAGTATTTACATTCACTCAACGATTTATTTTTAATCTAACTTGATACATACATAACTACTGTTAGACGTCAATGTTATCTACCTGATTTGTGTTATATTTTGACATGTCATATTTATTAATATATTGAGTCGCAATTTAGCTACCGTAGCGATAACATCTAGCTTAGAGTAGAATAGTATAATGTAGTGTAATAGTGTAGTTAAATTTTGCTTACATCGGCTATAGTTCCTTTTTTATTATTATTTCGGTTAATTCATACTATAATGTTTAAATTCTGTAAATCAAACTCAACTTTTTATAATTATGACAAATGTTTTCATTGAAAAGAATTGACGACGGGTTAATCCCTGAATATGAAGATGAAGATATTAATCCCATTAGAAAGCAACAACCTACACCGGAAAATGTTGCGAAGGAAGAAGAGAAAAACAACACCTCGACAAATCAGACTGATCTAGATAATAAGGTATCCAAAATCTTTACCTTACCGTCCGTAGGTCAACATGTGATAATTAAAAGAAATTCCGGCCAAACTCAAGAAGCAATAGTAACCGAGATATTACAATCAGATAATGACCCCGTTCAACAGATTAAAAATAACGTTACAATAAATGTTGAATGGGTAGAAAATGACGGCTGTATTAAAGGGAAATCTGTTGACGTTAGCAGAATCACTCTTTGTAGTAACAATATACCCTCTAATACAACTTTAAATACAAACAATACACCTGACCGTAATATCTTTAACCTTAATGTTAATAAAGAAAACATTAATGCAAATATTAGTAATTATAAAGACAATAGTTTAATAAATAATTCAGATAATACTGCACCTCAACCTAGTACTAGTTCAAATATAAGTAACAATAGCGAAACTACTGAAAATGGAGTAGTTTGTTCAATTTGCAACTTTTCTTTTAAAAACGAACGAGGCTTAAAAACAGATGTAGCTAAAAAAACACCCAATAGAAGCTAATAAATCAAACTGAATAGTATACTTAAAACTGACGTGGAAACAAGTGAATTAAATCAAACAGAAATAGAAAAGTGGGATAAAAAGTTTAAAGCTTTTCTTTCACTAGATATTAATCAGTTTAAGCAGGAGGATTTTGATCACACTGTTAATGACTTTCTTCTTTTCCTCAAAGATGCTAATAATGATTTACCTGGTCCAAAACATCCAGCTGCGCGTTATTACAAAATGCGTAACAGAAATAAAGAATCAAAAAGCACAAAAGGATCAAGTAAATCATCTAATCCTCAACGTGCAAATAAAGCCACAAGAGAAAAACGGCAACAACAGTATCAGTATGAAGTGGCCCAATATAATTATTATAACAGGAGGAAGAAGGTAGTTAATAATGTGATGAATTCTGATCAACCGAAGCAATGTCCTGTTAACATCAAAGACGTAGAACAGCATTATCAATCAGTATTCCAACACCATAATAATATTGAAAGAGAGAATTATGAAAATAAAGTTACCAATCCTAATATAACATCTGTTAAAATTAGTGATATACATAAGGCAGTGAAGTCTACTTCACTTGACACATCTCCTGGACCTGACGGTGTTTTAATTAGAACCATTAAAATATTAAATATATATCACATAATTAAATCTATTATTGATTTAATTTTAAAATTTTCATACGTTCCAGAACCTCTTAGGAGGGGGCGTACAGTTCTAATTAACAAAGGAAAAGGAGATGTGAATAACTTGTCATCTTGGAGACCTATTACTATGTATTCGATACTTAGGAGAATAATTGAAAAAGTTTTAGACACCGAATTAAGAAGGCAAGTATCTTTCCACCCTAGTCAGAGAGGCTTTGTAAAAGGTCTTCCAGGATGTCACGTTAACGCAAGACTTATGAACGCTGTTCTTCAGGACGCTAAGAAGAAAAAAAATGCTGTTGTAGTTTTTCTTGACGTCACCGGAGCCTTCGATAACGTTGGTCATAGACATGTAATAAAAACTCTAGAGTCAAATGGTGTTTCTACAGATCTAGTAAAAGGAATAGAAGCTTTATTATGCAATAACACAATTAAAGTGTCACTAGGTCTGAAGGAAACAGCACCCATTTCTGTTTACAGAGGTGTACCTCAAGGTGGACCAATGTCGAGTACTCTATTCAACATGTCTATTGACCATCTTTATAAAGAATTCTGTGACCCACGAAGCTAATACATTAGGGTACGAGCTTTCTGAAGGCAAAGATCGTTTAGTGCTTACAGGCTTTGCCGATGATCAGGCTATAACCGCATGTGATATGTATGCTGCTGAGAGATTAATAGATGGTGTACAAAGGAGATTAAGTGAAATAGGACTGAGTGTGAATCCACAAAAAGTACAGCTTTTATTGTTCTTGACGGTAAAATTGAACAACGCTCTCTACAGCTAGAGTATGGTGATGAAATTGAGTCTGTGGATGAAGGGGAAACGATCAAATATCTTGGTTGTACTTTTTCAGGAGAGCTGGTATATAGTGAAGAATCCGTACGTAAGCTTCATGACAATCTAAATAAATTGACAACGTCGGATCTTTTGAAGCCTGACCAAAAGCTAAAACATACTAAACCAGTATATCTTCCCTGCACTGACGTACCCGCTTCAGACAGCTCCTCTCACTAAGCTACCAAAACCAGTTTTAGAAGGGATTGACGTCATCATCAGAAGAAGCACTAAAGCAATCATCGGACTACCTGCAAACACCACAACTGCTATGTTATATTCACCTCGTCGTTTTAGAGGGCTTGGAATTTTAAGATGCATATGGGAAGCTCCTTTACAACACCTTAGCATAGCACAAAAATTGAGTGTAGTTCCTGATGAATTGTTTCAAGATATATTTAACTATGACGAGGAAATTAATCAGTGCTTTGAACGATTAGGCGTAGAGAAGTCATCTAATGAAAACATGAGTGTTAAAAAACTAAGGCAAGAGTTAAGGGAAAAGAGTTTTGATGAATGGTCAAAATGTAAGTGGCAGGGAATTGGTGTTCATCACTTTAAAGATTATCCGAGTGGTAACAAGTATATTTGGGATCGGAAAGTACTTACGGGATCTGAATGGACGAACTCAATAAAGCTTAACACTAACTACGCTCCTTTAAGAGCAGTTCCTGGGAATAGTGTCCAGTCAACAGGAGATGTTGGGACCCTCTGTCGCCATTGGCAGAGAGAATGAAACTCCAGCCCATGTGCTTGGAAAATGCCCACACAACATGCTTCTGGTGACCAGACGCCACCATAACGTTAAGCAAAAGATCTCAGAAGCTTAAAGAGAAAAAGTATACTTGTTACGACGAGGTATATGCTATTGACTCGGAAGGTTCTTCCAGGTTTTCCGATATAATAGCATTCCATCCAAACAACAAAACTGCCCTTATAATCGACCCTACAATAAGGTATGAAACCAATGATATCGACCAAGCTGATAAAGTCCACAAAGAAAAGAGTAACATCTATGAGAAATGTATAGAGTATTATAAAGAAAAGTTTAGATGCCAGCATGGAGATAGGACTTATACAATACATGGTTTATGGTTTGGATCAAGGGGAACTATATCTGATAGGTCTAAAAAGTTCTTTGACGAGATCGGAACGGATCAAAATTTTAAGACTTCTCTCAGAAAATATAATTTTAGACTCTTTAGGCATTATAAGTCACCACATTTATTCTTAATTAATGTACTTTTTATTATTTATTTTACTATATTTTTTTTTTTTTTCATTGAATTTATATTGTATTATTCTCTTATTTTTGACTAACCTATTTTTCTTAGCGTTATGTATATACTATGACTTAAATCTACCTTTATCAAAATATTTCTTTTATTAATTTTAATATTTGTCTTTAGATTGATAAGTACGCTGTGTATGTAGCAACCCTTTGTATAAGGCCAGCTTCACATATTTATTTTTGTAAATAAAGTGTTTATATATGACGTCTAACAGTAGTTATGTATGTACCAAGTTAGATTACAAATAAATCGTTGAGTGAATGTAAATACTCATTGAGATTAACCAAAAGAGCGTGTAGATTACGGAAATAGGCGTCATTTATCACAAATCCGGCTAATTACTGAAAATTTTGAAAAAAAAAAGTTATAAAAAAAGTTTGTTGGTGATCCAATGTTCTAGAAAGCCGTGGATATTCGACCGCGCCTTATATGTTTTTCTTGTTTTTTTCATTTCATTGTAAAATTTTGATAATTGAGAAACTTTGTAACTAAGTAACCTCAAGTATGTAAATAAATAAATCCAGCCTGGGCAGGACCTTAATATGAGGTTATCTCTTGTACTGTCCTCTCGGGAGGTCTTGAATTCAAGGCCGGACAACCCAGGTAGGGTTTTACGTGGTTTCCGGTTGGGCTAGATGAACTGGGCACACTGCAGACTAGTCATACGAGGATGTGCTGCCATTTACGGAGGGTGTGCTTCCTAGATGATTGAATGTTTACAACTTCTGGGGTGGATTAATTGAGATTTGAGTGAGGGGAAAGCGCTAATATAATCCTACGGGTTTAAGCGTAAAAATATAAAATTAAATAATACAAAAAAATCGGGTACGGGGTACCTCGGAACTCTTCCTCTTTACATCAGATTCGCTACGCTCATCCTCCCAGATTCGAACTCGCTTCACTCGTCCTCAGAAATACAACTCATCAAATTTATACTGCAACACGTCTTCGTACTCGCTTCGCTCGTCCTCAGATAGTAAATACATTCATTTTATTCCCCAGTGGTCATTTATCCAGGCACTACACGCTCTATGCTTTATGATCCATAAAAATCATAGATAGACTTGTGTATTATAACAAATCGTAGTAATTCATTTACAATAAACATCCACACTTAAGAAGAAAAGGTTTTAAAAATGCTATCATACATAAATTGTACAGAGGGATTTTTCTATTTGTATAAATAATTAAAATAAACATAATGTTATTTGTGTTCGTTACAAGAGAAGAGCGGGTGAAATAATCCATCATGAGTTATTAATGAAGACGTGTCATGATGACAAATTATGTAGCCGCTCTGTCAGCCTGTTGTCAACATATGTCAGTTTTTATGAATACCCTCTCAATGTATGTAACTTCTTCTATAACACACTTATCTTTATATAATAACCCTGCAAACTTTATTAAACAGAAAATGATTGCTGCTGTAGAAGTAGTATGCTTATTAGATGATCTATAAACTTTAAGATAATAATTTCATAGCGTGAAAAAATACACAAACTTTGTCTACTTGGCTTCGTAACTTCCCCGACAAATTTGTTTTAATATTTCTTTTCTTAAATAAAAAACATAATTATAATGACAAACTTCTAAAATAATTATTATAAATCGAAAATTTCAATATCTTCTTAAAACTAAAATATTTCTGAACAAAATTATTAATTTAGTTAAATGTTAAATTATGGTTGCAAGTTAAATTTCATTTTCAAAAACAGTCCTCAGGATGTAACCCACGACAAAAATTTCGACCACGCTTACTATCTCGTTAACGTACCTGGGTCAATATGAATCATAAGTAACTACTACTACTTAACTTACGTACCTGGGTCTAATCGTCTTGTATTACTTCATGAAATCGTTTTATTGGATTTAGGATTATTACTACCGCCTTTGTGATAGAGGGCGTTAGGGCGTTAGTATTTATACTAACCTTTGACCAGGGGTTCGCAGCCCAGGTTACGCTCTCAGTTTATATATAAGATTTCGTCAAATAATATTTGGCTAACTTTAGATTATACTTTGAGAGTAATGGTTGCCACAACCACCTGAGGTTGTTCCCGCAGGGGTTTTCCCTGATGAGCCGCAAGGCTCTAAGCGGGCAATTTTATTATTATAACTACATCTTAGGATTTATTTTTGTCTTAAAAACACATATTTGAATGCGCTAAACTAACTGATGTCAGTTATAGTGTTTGTTTAAGATGTGCTTGAAAACCACGGACACAATGCACCGGTTCGCGAAACAATGCATTTTTGAGCCAGCTCACGTGAATCTCGGTGCCACAGAACAAATCCCTTATCCCCAGATGCAATTCTAAATGGTTAATTAAACAAAAATGTGTCTCAATAGCGCTGCGGGTGCACTCACTAGTAATTCAGAGGAACTATAAGATTTCGGTGAAAATATTTCACAGTCTGTTGGTGGTTCATACAAGCGTGAATTGCTTTTGATGTGAGGAGAATGTTTTCATTTGAATGTGTCAGGCCTTACAGACACATTTCTTTGTCTTATTTGCCAAACTAATTTCGATTTTGGAAAAAAAGTTATTCATAAAGATTATTTGTTAAAATAATTATTCTTTAATAAGATTTCAGTTAACCATTAAGATAGAACTAAAATTCTTTAGTAAATATAACTTTTGGAGGTTGACCATGAAAAGTGGAAATATTTAGGAATAGGAAAATATGTGACTTTAAGTCGGGGAATTCCCTCTCAATGTGAGGGTGGAGAGACTCAAAGGTGAAATGAAATTATAACAGTGGACAGAAGTAAAAAATTGGGTCCGGGGTCTTTGCTACTTTTACGTATTTACTCATGACTAAACCTAACATTCTGCTTAGGTTTAAATTTTTATTTTGGTGGTGTTCAAATTTAAAACTATCTTTATTGTCAAATAATTAATACCACAATATTCGACATAAATAGATTTAATTTGATATGAGTAGGTAAAAGCTGACATAAGTCATTTTAAATCATAACTAGCCAAATGATTAACTTGGGCCAACTAATATTATTTATTTAAGTTAACTTAATTCGTCTTGTAAATAAATAAATAAATAAACCATTTATTGCAGAATATTTTACATTTAACATGGTTTTACTTAAAAGCATCCATACAATTATAACCTGCAAATCGGCGAATCGCCGTGGTTACCTCTTTCGAGGTCTGCTGAGTTGCTTATTATATAATTTTAATATTTTATTTTTATTTTAATAAAAAATAGTATTGGTGAATTATTTTTAAATAACTATAATAAACATAGACTAAACATTTTTTTCGAAATTTTTAATAAACTTACGTTTAAGGATTTATTTGTATATTTACCTAAATTAAATTATAACTTCCAATTACTTAAAATTAAATAAATTTAATTTTATTTAAGGTTTAAATTTAATTTATTCTAAATATATTTTTTAAAGATATCTATTCAAACTTATGTTATCGATTTTATTATCTAAATTTAATATTTTATTTATATTCTTAAATAAATACTAAATAATTTAAATTTATCCTTTTAGGTTGCATTATTTATTACTATTATTATTTTAAAGTATTTTAAAGTATTTTATTTTTAAGTAATAATTTTATAACCATTGTTTTAATAACAAACCTTGTTGAATTGTAATAAATAAAAAGTTGGTTTTAAGTTATTTATGAAGAGTAATTTTATGTAAGTTAGTCCTTACTTAATACAATAGTTATGCTACTTTTTCTATGTTCCAGGTGTTATCTTTGATTCTCCTTCCAAATATTGCTTTGTTAACATTTTTAAACTTGTTTTTTTTTTTCTTTTTATTATTTGCTAAACATTCTGGATCATTGCCTTTCGATTCAATTTTTCTTTTCGCACTTTTGAATTTATGGAATCTACTTTGATTTTTTGAAGATCACAAACCATTGATTTATCTCTCTTGAACTCTTTGATGATAAGACGATCATACTTAATTACTGCGTACATCCCTCTCTTCCGAGCAGCTAGCATCTTAGGGATAAGTAATTTTCTTCTCTCTCACACAGTTTTAGGGAAGTCCTCGCCTATGCTGATTTTAGCGTCAAGTGCTTCTAGCTTAATCCTGTTTTCTAGGATCTGGTTTTTCTTTTTTAATGCTAGGAACGAAACAAGGACAGGATTTTTCATCCTGTTCTCCCATTTGCCTAATCTTCGTACACATTCGATATCTGATTCTTTTATATTAATATCTGTTACCTGATTAAAGATATGAAGCACTGCTTCTTCTAAATCCTCCGATTCAACGTCATTTAAACCGTAAATTATGATATTTTTCATGTTTACTTGCCTCTCTAAATAACTAATTCTTTCCTCCAGATTTTCAATACTAACTTTTAGATCTTCAATAATTTCTTTAATGTCTTCTCTTATATGGTTCCTCAACTCTTTAAGTAAATCTAAAACTTCATTTTTAAAAGACTCTTTGAAGTCTTTTATTAAGTTGTTTATATTTTTATTACTCATATTAGCTATTTTAATTATTAATTATATTTACTTAATATCAATGGATATTCTACTCTATTGAAGTAATTTGTTACTTTTTGTGTAGTTTATTTAAGTTAAATAAAATGTATTATAATTATCAATTTAATACTAAGCGACTTTATTAAGTCTTTCGTCTTGTACCGACGGGAATATACATTATATATTAAAGCATACTTCAGTTCATTTAAATCAGACTTAAGCCTGTATGAATCAACTCTACTTCTATCACAAGTCTACTTTAATCGAGTCGATAGGGTCACCCTGGCGCCTATATGACAAACATCCTAAATTGGTGTTAGTCTCACAGACGTTAGAATAAAATAAAAGAATCAATTTAACTAAATTTTATTATAATATTTTCTAAATTTAAAAAAAAGGATAGTTTAATACAAGTTTAAATCCTATTTAAGAATAAAATATTTTAACTACAGTCGCACGAAGATTGCGACAGATGCTCGTGAAGGCTTCACTGTAATGGAACTTGACTTTCTTGAAGTGGGCATCGCTTCGCAGTTATGAAGTTGTAATGAGTCATAAAGTATGACATTAGAATATCATCTTTTGAATACATATTTCCTATGTGTCTCTCGCACTGTTATATTGTGCGAGTATTCATGTTTTTCAAAACTCGGTAGTATCAAATGATACATGTTTTGTTTGCCAAGCATGATGGTGGTAAGAGAGCACCGCTCATCTCTGGTAAATACTATACATGCTTTGGAATTTAAATTAAAGGTTACAGTGAGTTCAGGCTCCGTCGGCACCCTGATGAGTTAGACGTGACAAAACGAGTGAGGCATGACATTATGTAGAGCCATCAATGAAGACAATGTCATATGATGGAACAAATCCCAGGTGTAGTATTGCATTTTGCTTGTTATATTTCCTAGGTGTCTCTTGCACAGTTATATATTGACAGATTATTTTGTTTTTAAGATAAATTGAGTAAATGATATTGATATCTTACAACAGTACTTATTTATGCATGGAGTGCATTTAACTTGTGCAAAGGTCTCCGTGCATCCTTTATCAGTTAACAAAAATCTAGAATGCACGTCTTCTAGGTTGTAAAAATGAATTGAAGATGTTGACGTTTCACTTAAATTATGCACGGCAACGAAGCACAGAAGTGACTTGAGCAACTTATCTACAAAGTTACTAATATTCCATACCACAAATGCTGATATACATACTTCTTTTAGTATAAACAAATTATCTTTGTCGTTGAAACAAATAATATAAGATTTTATCTTAAAAAGAAGTCAAAAATAGTACAAAAACACCAGAAACAAACGAGTGCAAATCTACACAAAAACATTAGATTTTACTACCGTATTTATTTCAGAAAAACGAACAAACCACACTTATTTTCTTTTCTTCCGATGATATAAATGTCCAACTTTCGATTTCTTAACTTTTCAAGACTTAAATAATATGAATTATATTAAAAAAATTAAAAACCGAAGGGTACAAAATGCACAAAAAAGGTCACTTTTCACTACCGTATTTTTTCAGAAAAATCTAATAAACCACTCTTCTTTTCTTTTCTTACGAATGTATATATATATCCAACTTTCGATTTCATAACATTGCAAGCCTTAAATACTATAAATTATATTAAAAAACACCTCATAAAAATGTTGTCCTATGCTAATATATGGGGAAATTCTTTGTTTAGAAAATGGTTCTTATCTGTGGGTTACAACAAAACCTACAGTAGTTATCTCCAGGTTATCCTTGTCCAGCTGTTCATTGGCAAAATTATTTCTTCCCCTATATTAAATTTTGCTTTATTTTTGCTCGGCCCCAAACAATTCAAAACCATCTAAAATTTACATTAATAAGAGTTTAAATAAAGTGCCGCTAAAGATTCAATACTTGATAAAGAACTAGATATATCTGCTTATGAGCAGATGTATTTGCCTAGTTTACTGAAGAGTACACTAGACAAAATTTTTTGTGTAAACGCTTTTAGGGTGAATAGCGATTAGGCATTAAATATATGCTGCAGTACATAAATGTCCATCTGGTTTAGTATAGCCTATTCTTTTTGAGGAGAAGCCTAGTTTCGTCTTAAGATAAGATGTAACGGCATGGTCTGGTTTTGAATGAATGTTGATAAGTAGTATGCTGACGCTAAGGTATGCATTCTGAAGCAGTGGGTATGCTTTAATGATTCTAAGAAAGTGATTGTTGATCGAGAAGGCAATCCAAAAGAAAATTCCGTCGACTCGCAGGCCCCAGGCCCTGGGGGCTGAATTGCAGGTTATGTTAACAGAACGATACGATTCTTTTAAACCTGACGTTTTAATGAATGACATGAGACTAGGGCTAGGGAGAGTTAACTTGAATGAGGAAAAGTTTGGATTTGATTATCGCAAGCTACTAAAAATTAGCGACGCGGTGGACCGGTGCGGACAACTCATGAACTAACCCCAATAGCTTTCCAAAAATGATCGATTATATTTTTAGATTTAAATTTACAACACCATGGCAATTCTTGGTTATGGCAGCTTTTATTGTTATTAAAATTATAGTTTCCTTCGTTTATATTTATTTTTATTTCAATCTAATAAAAACGGTTTGCCGTTATCATGTTCTGTATTACGAAAATTCAGAAACTAAAAGTAAAAAGGAGTTTTAAAACCTCCACAGAACGCTACTGATAGCAGGTAAGTGTAAATTTCATTTAATTAATTTATTGATTCAGTCGATTTTATCACGTAATTACATTTAATTGCATGTGCTCAGCATCTTCTTGCACGTGGAGAATTCAGCCACTATTCATAATTAATTAATTGAATCAATTAAATTAATAAATTACTTGAATGAAAAGCTTAGTAATGAGAAGCGTTCTGTGTTTAAGACGTTAAAGTTTAAAAACAACGAAGGCCGCGCGAAGCGCTACTAGTTAAAATTATAACTATATAATAATAATGCCCGTTTAGAGCCTTGCGGCTCATAAGGGATAAACCCTGCGGGAACAACCTCGGGTGGTAGTAGCAACCGTTACGCTCACAGTGTATTTTTACGCCCACCATTGAGTCGACTGTTTAAGTATCTATAGGCTCTGGTATAGACGGTCAACATTGAAAATTTACTATTTATTCCTGCAATGACGTCAAATCCGGACTATAACCTAACAGGTCAAAAAAGTTGATTTCATGCATAAAAACCCTCCAATTGAATCACCTCATAAATTCTACCAGCTTGGTAAAATATGGTCATAAATGCAAGTTACTTGCAAAAAATGTATGTCCGCTTTAGTAATGAGACAACTACGGTTGTATCATTAATATGACCAACATCATTATGACAACAACAACATTAATATGAAAAGAACATCTGATACACGATGAAAGACTTCATTTGACACAAAACTCTCTAATTATAAACATACAAATAAAAAACGACCAGCAACCTACTAAAATTCTATTTTTATCAAGTTTTTAGCTAATTTTGCTCGATACAGCAAAAAATAAGGTAAAAATTGAAATTTTCTCTACCAGACATTTGTGACATTGCCCTTTTGCGTCATCGGTCAAGTTTGAAAGCCTTGAAATATCTTTTGAGATGTTTGATCCATTTTCCATTTATGACAAACAACATTTACGACGTGGTATCCCCGGGAATCTCTATATATATCTCAGCGGTTTCCTGGCAAACTAAGTCAGGTGAGGCGGTAGTCGCGTGTAGGTGCATACCAGTCTTGCCAACAAATGCATTTTATTCTCATTGTAATATTTTTGTACATACACCTGATTTAAAGCCAAACAGATGTCAATCAAACCACCTCATAGAAAAACAAATATAATTAGAATATTTTTCTATTTTAATACTTAAGATATTGTTTCCCGCCAAAATATTGTGCGTCTTATTTTTCTTATTACTCTTCTCACCTTCCACCGAGATGTTTAGGGAAAGTATTGTGTTCTCTCCAACACGCTAAAGTATTGTCTTCTCTCCAAAACGCTAAAGTATTGCGTTCTCTCCAACATGCTAAAGTATTGTGTTCTCTCCAAAACGCTAAAGTATTGTGTTCTCTCCAAAACGCTATAGTATTGTGTTCTCTCCAAAACGCTAAAGTATTGCGTTCTCCAACATGCTAAAGTATTGGTGTTCTCCAAAACGCTCCAAAACGCTAAAGTATTGCGTTCTCTCAACATGCTAAAGTATTGTGTTTCTCTCCAAAAGTATTGTGTTCTCTCCAAAAACGCTATAGTATTGTGTTCTCTTCCAAAACGCTATAATATGTGTTCTCTCCAAAACGCTAAAGTATTGCGTTCTCTCTAAAAACGCTAAGTATTCGTTCTCTCCAACATGCTAAAGTATTGTGTTCTCTCCAAAACGCTATAGTATTGTGTTCTCTCCAAAACGCTAAAGTATCGTGTTCTCTCAAACGCTATAGTATTGTGTTCTCTCCAAAACGCTAAAAGTATTGTGTTCTCTCCAAAACACTATAGTATTGTGTTCTCTCCGAAACGCTAAAGTATTGCGTTCTCTCCAACATGCTAAAGTATTGTGTTCTCTCCAAAACGCTATAGTATTGTGTTCTCTCCAAAACCTAAAGTATTGCGTTTCTCTCCAACATGCTAAAGTATTGTGTCTCTCCAAAACGCGCTATAGTATTGTGTTCTCTCCAAAACGCTAAAGTATTGCGTTCTCTCCAACATGCTAAAGTATTGTGTTTCTCCAACACCTAAAGTATTGCGTTCTCTCCAACATGCTAAAGTATTGTGTTCTCTCCAAAACGCTATATATTGTGTTCTCTCCAAACGCTAAAAGTATTGCGTTCTCTCCAACATGCTAAAGTATTGTGTTCTCTCCAAAACGCTATAGTATTGTGTTCTCTCCAAAACGCTAAAGTATTGCGTTCTCTCCAACATGCTAAAGTATTGTGTTTCTCCAACACGCTAAAGCTCTCAAAACGCTAAAGTATTGCGTTCTCTCCAACATGCTAAGTATTGTGTATGCCCAACACGCTAAAGAATTGTGTTCTCTCCAAAACGCTAAAGTATTGCGTTCTCTCCAACATGCTAGTATTGTGTTCTCTCAAAACGCTAAAGTATTGTGTCTCTCCAAAACGCTATAGTATTGTGTTCTCTCCAAAACGCTAAAGTATTGCGTTCTCTCACATGCTAGGTATTGTGTTCTCTCCAAAACGCTATAATATTGTGTTCGCTCCAAAACGCTAAAGTATTGCGTTCTCTCCAACATGCTAAAGTATTGTGTACTCTCCAAAACGCTAAAGTATTGCGTTCTCTCCAACATGCTAAAGTATTGTGTTCTCTCCAAAACGCTATAGTATTGTGTTCTCTCCAAAACGCTATAGTATTGTGTTCTCTCTAAAACGCTAAAGTATTGCGTTCTCTCCAACATGCTAAAGTATTGTGTTCTCTCCAAAACGCTATAGTATTGTGTTCTCTCCAAAACGCTAAGTATCGTGTTCTCTCCAAAACGCTATAGTATTGTGTTCTCTCCAAAACGCTATAATATTGTGTTCGCTCCAAAACGCTAAAGTATTGCGTTCTCTCTAAAACGCTAAAGTATTGCGTTCTCTCCAACATGCTAAAGTATTGTGTTCTCTCCAAACAAGTGTGTTCTCTCCAAACGCTAAAGTATGTGTTCTCTCCAAAACGCTATAATATTGTGTTCTCTTGCTAAAGTATTGCGTTTCTCTCTAAAACGCTAAAGTATTGCGTTCTCCCAAATCTAAAGTATTGTGTTCTCTCCAAAACGCTTAGTATGTAAACGCTAAAAGTATCGTGTTCTCTCCAAAACGCTATAGTATTGTGTTCTCTCCAAAACGCTAAAGTATTGTGTTCTTCCAAAACATCTCTCCAAACGCTAAAGTATTGCGTTCTCTCCAACATGCTAAAGTATTGTGTTTTCCCAACACGCTAAAGTATTGTGTTCTCTCCAAAACGCTAAAGTATTGCGTTCTCTCCAACATGCTAAAGTATTGTGTTCTCTCCAAAACGCTATAGTATTGTTCTCTCCAAAACGCTAAAGTATTGCGTTCTCTCCAACATGCTAAAGTATTGTGTTTCTCCAACACGCTAAAGAATTGCGTTCTCTCCAACATGCTAAAGTATTGTGTTCTCTCCAAACGCTATAGTATTGTGTTCTCTCCAAAACGCTAAAGTATTGCGTTTCTCCAAACATGCTAAAGTATTGTGTTCTCTCCAAAACGCTATAGTATTGTGTTCTCTCCAAAACGCTAAAGTATTGCGTTCTCTCCAACATGCTAAAGTATTGTGTTTCTCCAACACGCTAAAGAATTGTGTACTCTCCAAAACGCTAAAGTATTGCGTTCTCTCCAACATGCTAAAGTATTGTGTATCCCCAACCTAAAGAATTGGTTCTCTCCAAAACGCTAAAGTATTGCGTTCTCTCCAACATGCTAAAGTATTGTGTTCTCTCCAAAACGCTCTCCAAAATAAAGTATTGTGTTCTCTCCAAAACGCTATATTGCGTTCTCTCAACATGCTAAAGTATGTGTTCTCTCCAAAACGCTATAATATTGTGTTCGCTCCAAAACGCAAAGTATTGCGTCTCTCCAACATGCTAAAGTATTGTGTACTCTCCAAAACGCTAAAGTATTGCGTTCTCTCCAACATGCTAAAGTATTGTGTTCTCTCCAAAACGCTAAGTATTGTGTTCTCTCCAAACGCTATAGTATTGTGTCTCTCTAAAACGCTAAAGTATTGCGTTCTCTCCAAACATGCTAAAGTATTGTGTTCTCTCCAAAACGCTATAGTATTGTGTTCTCCAAAACGCTAAAGTATCGTGTTCTCTCCAAAACGCTATCTTCCAAACGCTAAAGTATTGTGTTCTCCAAAACACTATAGTATTGTGTTTCTCCAAAACGCTAAAGTATTGCGTTCTCTCCAACATTCTAAAGTATTGTGTTCTCTCCAAAACGCTATAGTATTGTGTTCTCTCCAAAACGCTAAAGTATTGCGTTCTCTCCAACATGCTAAAGTATTGTGTTCTCTACAAAACGCTATAGTATTGCGTTCTCTCCAACATGCTAAAGTATTGTGTTTCTCCAACACGCTAAAGAATTGTGTACTCTCCAAAACGCTAAAGTATTGCGTTCTCTCCAACATGCTAAAGTATTGTGTATCCCCAACACGCTAAAGAATTGTGTTCTCTCCAAAACGCTAAAGTATTGCGTTCTCTCCAACATGCTAAAGTATTGTATATCCCCAACACGCTAAAGAATTGTGTTCTCTCCAAAACGCTAAAGTACTGCGTTCTTTTCAACATGCTAAAGTATTGTGTTTCTCGCTAAAGAATTATGTTCTCTAAAACGCTAAAGTATTGCGTTCTCTCCAAAACGCTATAGTATTGTGTTCTCTCCAAAACGCTAAAGTATCGTGTTCTCTCCAAAACGCTATAGTATTGTGTTCTCTCCAAAACGCTAAAGTATTGTGTTCTCCAAAAACGTATTGGTTCTCTCCAAACCTAAAGTATTGCGTTCTCTCCCAACATGCTAAAGTATTGTGTTCTTCCAAAACGCTATAGTATTGTGTTCTCTCCAAAACGCTAAAGTATTGCGTTCTCTCCAAACATGCTAAAGTATTGTGTTCTCTTCAAAACGCTATAGTATTGTGTTCTCTTCCAAAACGCTAAAGTATTGCGTTCTCTCCAACATGCTAAAGTATTTGTGTTTCTCCAACACGCTAAGAATTGTGTACTCTCCAAACGCTAAAGTTTGCGTTCTCTCCAACATGCTAAAGTATTGTGTTCCCAACACGCTAAGAATTGTGTTCTCTCCAAAAACGCTAAAGTATTGCGTTCTCTTTCAACATGCTAAAGTATTGTATCCCCAACACGCTAAAGATTGTGTTCTCTCCAAAACGCTAAAGTACTGCGTTTTTTCCAACATGTATTGTTTCTCGCTAAAGAATATTTCTCTAAAACGCTAAAGTATTGCGTTCTCTCCAAAACGCTATCTCTCTCCAAAAAAAGTGTGTTCTCTCCAAAAGTATTTGCTGCTAAAGTATTGTGTCTCTCTCTCTCCAAAACGCTAAAGTATTGTGTTCTCTCCAAAACCTATAGTATTGTGTTCTCTCCAAAACGCTAAGTATGTGTTCTCTCCAAAGTATTGCGTTCTCTCCAACATGCAAAGTATTGTGTTCACTCCAACATGCTAAAGTATTGTGTTCCTCGGCTTCGCCTCGTGAGTTAGCTGAATGCTTTCCTTGTCAAGGCTTGAGAACCAATTAAATAAATCTCTTTAATTATTATTTAATTAAAGGGATTTTAATTATATAAGTATCTCTCTAATTAATCGATTTAATTAGTATGGTTTCTTTAACTTTGGCCTCAGGAACTAACTTGACTGCCCAGAGAGCAAAATAGTTATTTAGGGAGTAAAGAATGCTATTATTTGCCTGAGCAAATAATTGGTTATAACCAATGTATTTAACTCCCGAGGCAATGCCAAGGGAGTTATGACAATACACTCCCGAGGCGAAACCGAGGGAGGTAATTGCGAGGGGAAAAATAAAATACTACTCCCAAGGTGCATACAAGATTCCAGACGTTGATTTTATTTTTACACGTTTTGTTGTATTTTATTCTAATTTTTTCGGGTCGGACCCCCTCATAAATTTAAAGGGCCGCCAACGAAAAATTTTTTTTTTTTTCTCCAAACAACTTCTTTTGGCCTGAAACGGATTTTGAGCTAATAAAAAAATGTTTGGTCGGTTCCCCTTATAAATTTTGGAGGTCCTGCCCCCAAAAAAATCAACAATTTTTTTTATTGCTCCAAACAACTTTTTTGACCTGAAACGGATTTTGAGCCAATAAAAAAAATTTTTTTGGGATAAATTTTGGGGGTGCCACCCCCTGGAATTACAAAAATTGATCGGTCATCTGTATAAATTTAGGGAATACCACTCCCCTAAAAATTGATATAATTGGCTCTGATAAGAGCCAAAGGATCAAAAGAAGGAGTGAAAAGGTGTCAAAAAGTTACTGTTCCCAAGGGAGTGGAAAGTAATTTTTTCTTCCTTGGGAGTGAAAAGCGCTTCTTCATCCCTAAAAACTAGTCAAAAAAACTTTACATTATACACCGCTTTTAATCATGTAGATGTGTTTTACTCTCTATTCCTGGTACTCTTTTTTTTACTGGATTCAAAGTGTTTATGATAAGGAACACCGGTGAGAAGTTTGAAGTGTAGCGGTAGTTAATGACGTCACATCTCATCCTCGAGACTCGGCTAGGTAAGGAAACACTACACACGTGGTTACGTCTCCAGTAAGCTTCATATCAGTTGTGACCTTCAGTCCTCCCCCGGCATCACAATACCCTTCTGTTACTCTACCTTATCATCAATGTTCTTACTAAATAATACGTGAATATCTTGCTATAGTGTTGTTTATCGATCTTATAATGGATCCTTTTCATCAGGCGTAAGTAGTCTTGCTTATAATCATGTATATTATAAGTATATATAAGTGTTTTGTTTGCAAGCTCAAATAGAAAACATTCAATAGCCTGACTCTTTCAATAACCTCCCTCTTGCTTCCCTCTAAACCCGCCTAAATCTTCCCGCTCTTACTCGCCGGCGTATGTTTCATCAAGTTTATTACGATGAATCATTTCACCATTTTCGTCATAATTTCATTTAAAGTTAGATAATTCTTGTTAACAATTTATTTGAATTTCCATCACACTGTCCTTAAACTAAATACAAGGAACATTTTTATTAATTTTGTATACAACTTTAGTTTATTTTGTAGATGTTTTTAATGACCACAGCGTCTTGTAATTATAAAAAAAATATTTAAGATTCATTCCATAGTTGATAAACAATGGACTATGTTACACGCTAGTGTACTACGGTTTTAGTATCCTCTGATAAACAAGGCGTTGAGTTGTTCTCCTCAGATATAAAACATGATAGATGGAAAATAATCTGATGGATATGATAGTGTGAAAAGACACTATCATATCCAGACATCATTTTCAGACACCGATGCGATGGCATCGGTGTCTGAAAAGTGCTACAAAAGCACATGCTACGGAACGCTGGGTCGATATCTTGCCAACATTTCTAATGGGTTTAAGAGCAGCGCTAAGAGATGACAACACCGCATCTCCAGCCGAATTGGTGTATGGTACACCTCTAAAATTACCGACAGATTTCTTCCATAATAGCAACGCATCCATAAGTGAAAGCGAATTCATAGAGAAGCTTAGGAAAATCGTAAGACAGCTACGACCCGTCGAAACTAACTTCTAAAGAAAACATCAAGTGTTTGTCAGTAAGAATTTAAAAACATGCAGTCACGTATTTTTACGCACAGATGCGCCTCATGGTCCGCTTGCCGCACCATATCAGGGGCCGTACGAAGTACTGCACCGAGGTGAAAAAGTATTCCGAATAAGCGTGAAAGGTAAACCGCAGAACGTATCCATAGACAGAGTAAAACCGGCCTACGGAATAGCTTGTATTGAAGATACTGGAGGGGGAGTGCTGTAGGAATCAATGTCAATCATGACATGACACTTTTTATTATTTAAAGTTATTGTTGCTAATTGTTTACTCTATACTTATGTACGAGATAGTCGTCGAAGACCTTGTAGGTGATAAACACTGCAAATATAAAGTAACATGTTATTGTCTGGCCATATACTGCACTCATGTCTCATTCCCCCAATACCCTCAGGGTGTAGTGGCTTGTCTTAAAACTAATCATCTTTCCAATGTAAAAAACTATGGCCTGGCCTGACCCCATTCTCCCGGACAACTTGCCTTGCAGCCCTCTCTGTTTAATATAAAATTTACTAAGATTAAAGGAAGATAGTATTAACTATATAAGCCATAAGGAGTGTAAAAGACAAGCTTTACTGGCTTTCCACTTTAATCTCCAATGTGCTTCTATTTTCCTGAATAGCGGTGATCACTGGATTTTGACTTGATGCTCCTCCTTGGTCCAAACACACACAATAGCCTAAATCAAGGTCATGTTCATGTAAACATGTTAAGTCTATCTTAAGTGGGAGTTACGTCTAGTGATAAAACACTCACATACTGCCTTAACTAACGCTGTGCCGGTATGCCCTTGATTTGCAACAAGGTTATCTTGTGGCTGATTTAAAATCAGCCTAACTGGTTGTAACTAAAAGATACAAATCCTACTTACAGATTCTAACAAAGTGATCTATTTCATTCTATTCTAAAATATCCCAGGTTCATTCAGATGGAACGGAATACTCCACCTACTCCTTCAAAAGTTATCTTTGTAAGAATTTATGATGATTTTTTTGTTTCATATATTTATTGTGTAAATAAACAATTTATTTATTTATTTGGCTTAATTTTTAGTTTAGGAAATCAGGATGTTGCTAGGATTTTTGCTGCTATAGGAATCCAAGAATATGGTTAGTACGTGTTAAATTGAATAAAAACTAGTGGCTTTTTTACTAGTTTTCTTTGGATCTCTTGTGTTTAGAGCATCCATGCATGGATGGGTTACTGCTCAGAGTATCGATGTGACTACGTTCTTTCTTGATGTTCCTTTTCTATTTTCTGAGACTGGGGGGAGGTGAGTGAGAAATATCAACCCAATCTTGGTGAAGTTGTGTAAAGTCCTAAGGTACCAGTTGTTTGTCTTGGCTAAAATCAACTTATTATTTGAACATAAAATAATAGCTGATCACTCCGTACTTGAATTAACAAATATAGTAATTTTGTTTCCACTTTGGGTGGCATTGAAAATTTAAGTTTGACAACACTGGACAATATCAAGTCATTGTAGCAGAGACTATTATTATTTTATAGACTGTTCAAAATTAATACTGGATGCCTCAGAATAGCTGGGTGATAAATTATCGGGATATGATGTTATTGGTTGTCATTTAAGGTAAACTAATTTAAGTTTTCAAAGTTACCTATAGTGGTAACAAAATTGGTACATTAGGGTAATAGTTAGAAAAGAAGTATTGATTTGTTAATGTGCACTCCCTGGGGTCTATGTACACTCCCTGGGGTCTATTTACACTATGTACACTCCCTGGGGTCTATGTACACTCCCTGGGGTCAATGTGCACTCCCTGGTGTCTAGGGGTCTATGTGCACTCCCTGGGGTCTATGTACACTCCCTGGGGTCTATGTACACTCCCTGGGGTCTGTACACTGTGTGTAGAAACAAAACCCAGGGTGTATGACCATTATCTTTTTAATGTTGGTGTGACTAAAATATTGCATTTTAGTCAACATTGTGTGCACATTTTCAATTTTAGTAAAATGTAGTTTCTATTTCCCCTTAATCTACGTCCTGAGTTAAAAACTGATAGTTAATGTCTGGGGAGCTTAAGGAGTGTTGTATAGAGGAGAAGGGGACCCCATCCGACTCTCTGTTTCCAAAAACATGGCTAAAGTATGCTTTATGTTACAGATATTATCAAAGAAGAAGTACAGTCAGAAGATGAGCAAGATGACAAAGACTCACCGGTAAAGACCCCTACAACCCGAGTGTCCAGGGATCACCAGCTTAGATGTAAACATACTGAGGATGGTGAGTTAGTTTCAGTGCCAACAGACCTAATGTCCATATTGGTCCTTGACCTAACTTGCATCGTAAACATTATGCATGTAGGGAAACCTCTCTCTCTCTCTCTCTTTCTCTATAAATGCCTTTTATTAGTTAATGATAAACATATTATAAGTCTGGTATTGAATTGAAAACATTTAATATTCTATAGTTCTTGTTTGATATAGGTTAAAGTAATTTTCTCAAGAACTGAAGCAAATAAATTTTCTCTCTATCCGTTTCTTACACTCGGGTTTTCATTTTTACTGATATCTCTTCATTTATAAACATTATTTTGTATGTTCTGACTAATTAATAACTCAAAGGTTCATTCAATAGGGGTTCGGACTATTCACATCAACAGTGTTAAAGCCTTGCCTTGTGATTTTGAAACCATAAATTCAAAGTTTTTTATTTAATTTGGATTTACAGGTCAAATTACAAAGGTTATTCTGTGATATTATCTTGTCTTGTTAAACTTCAATGATATCTGGAGGAAGGTTATGTTTATGCTTATTAAATGCATGGTTATTTAAGGGCCAGGCTTTTTTCTAGAGAAGTGAAAGTATTGATTTTTCTGACTATTGAATAATAAATGTTCAATATCCTATAGTTCTTGATGAAAGTCTCTAGCTCTTACTAGATCCCTTGGTACTTACTTATTTAGCAAATGAGTTTCTTGTAAAAGAAACTTTTTATCAGCTTTACTTTATCAACTTTTAGCGTTTGTTTACAAGCAATTGAAACATGGTTTAAAGATAATAATTTTATCCTAAAGAAATAAAGCTCGGTAACTTATCTTCAGCTTGCGACCAAGCTGAATATAACCTGATGTTGCACATTAGTAAGTGTTGGTGTGTAAAATGTATCTACTGGAATTTACGTACTTAGTGAACTCAAATCAATACCTACCAGTTTGACATCTAAGAAACATATACTTTGCCTTCATTGATTCTCTCTGTTGCTATGGCGTGCTACTTTGAGGACATGTTAACTGTGAGATGATTATAATACTATAGAAACACGCTCTACACTTACTTGAAGGGGCCAACAAAAGGCATTTTTGTAGAGATTTATTCTTCCAGCACAACATAATGACAAACGCCAACCTTTTCATACTTATTCTGTTATTCATATTAAAAAATCTAGATAGCTGTACAAAAATAACATCAACCGCAAGTAGTGAATGTAATGTCAAAGATTTGAAATAGGAAGTAACATTTTTGGAATACAATTGTATGAATAGCTCATTCTAGTCCAACAGATCATCCATCAATAGTTACAAAAGTTAGAACAATAGATCAAGGACTTTCTGTTGAAAAAAGCTTTTCTTTTCAGTGAAGTAGTAGGAGTAGGGGGGTGGGGAGGTCAAGCCTGGTGAGTAGACCAACTTTAAGGTCCTTTTAACCAAATCGTAACTCAATCACCCTCTCACCACTACGCCTCCACCTCCTGTTCCCTGTTGAATCTCCTGGATTGACCTATGAAAGTGAGGATGTCCTGCCACTTGAGCGATTCTAGCTCTTCCTCAGCCAGTTCTCCAGATCCAAAGGTCTGGAAATGAATTCTACCAAAACCTTCACATTTACCTAAGAAGTGATAGGCTGTTTCCTCTGCATCACCACACACTGGGCAAGTGGAATCTTGCACTACCTTCATAATGGAGAGGCGTCTTTGGAGTTTGCAGTGTCCAGTCAAGACCCCTACCATTGTCCTGAATAAAATATGTATATTCTGCTTTGATTTAATATTGCCTTTGCTCAGTTCTAGAAGCCATCTAGTTCTTTTCCTGTTGATAGTTGGTATCATCATCTTTGCCTGCCGACAACCTTTAGAGTTGTACAAATGTGTATTATCCTTTTTCCATATCCACTCTTTAATCAGAGATCTGGCTTGTTCTCTGGACCAATCAATGGAGGGTTCTGATCTACAGAATGGTAGAGAGGCTCCTTCTTTGGCTGCCAAATCTGCCCTTTCATTACAGTGATAAGCATTAGTGTGGTAGAGCATTCTTTTCAGTGAAAGAGTTGCTGGACTTGTGATTTGAGTGATGAAAGTGACAAGACTATTGTGGTGAACTACTACTTCTTAGTTGGTACACCTTATCTTAACTTATTTTATCTCTATTCTAGGTATCAAAGTGGAGGTGGAGAATCAAGTTGAGGCGGAGAGCCAAGCTGTGGTACAGAGACCAGCCATGCATCAAACTAGTCAGTCTCCTCTTCTATCAGGTATTAGGAAAATTTAATATTTCTTTTTATGAGCAAAGGAAGAGTGTGTGACATCTGATAGGCATATGTGTTCTACTGGATATAGTAACAGTGTTGTTACTTTTATAACAGTGTTAATGCTAGCTGTGGCCGGCTTCTAGCCTGCCGTTGGTTCAATATCATGGTAATCTACTACAAGACAGGTTAAAAAAGTCAATTCTATTTATATTATCTGTAATTACCTGTAATTGTCTCTGCTCTTAACATTTTCTAGACTGTATTACATGTGAATGTTTTGTTCTTGCTGATTGTTTTGATAATCACATATCTCCTGATGATTTAGATCTAGTAGGGGAATGGGAATGCAAGTCGTGTAATTGCTGCAAGGATTTTAACACTATAAAATGTGTTTTTTACCTTCTGTGACAGTTTTGTAGTTTTTCAATGTCAGCAACTGTGAATTAATAACGAAACTGTCACTGGTGAAGTTCCTCAAATGTACACTGGGTTAGCGAGCGCTAGTAGTCTACTAGAAGGTTATAACTTACCTTCCTTGTTCTTCTTACTTTCTTCAAATAAATAATGAAAAAATTTTGTTATTTTCGAAAAGTGAATAATTATTTATTATCAAGTGTTTAATAATCATGGATAGTGATTCAGACCTTGAAGATACACCACCAGAATGGAAACTTTTGGCCAACGAGGCAATCAAAAGAAGTGTATACTATAGTGTTATACTATTATACTCTAAATAGTTGTTTATTAAAAAATAGCCCATGCAACTGCTTTTTTAACTGGGAACGGCTTTTTTATCTTGCCTCCTTTTACTGTCTTGCTTTGCTCGACAGTTAAAGGTTAAAAAACCTTCTTTACAGTCATGTAACATAATATACTTTTTATAATAAGTGTATACAGGCTAGCTGCCCACAAAATTGGAAGGTATACTTTGACTGGGCTGTTTACATTCTAGGGATAAATACAAGACATTTTATCTTTTGCATATTTTCGTCAAAGACTTCTATCTTGGCAGGAATATAATAAAGAAGAATTACAGTCAGAAGATGAGTGTAAAAAAATGCCAAAGTGTAAAAAAAATTTCAAAAGTGAAAATGCCTTACTTTTTAGCTTAAGAACACTAATCATTGATAGCATTTTTAATTTAAAATAATCAGTGTAACTATTTCCTCTAAATCTAGCAGTATTAGTGACAATAAATAACTGAAAATGAGGATAATGTAATGAATGACAACTTTAACCAAAGTATTTTAATTAGTGTTATATTTTTGTTAATTTACTCCACTCGTTTAGTGTCTTATAATTTTTGTCTAAATTATTATTACTTTTTGTTTCATACATTTTATTATTTTTACTTATGTTTTCTTTTATAATTATAACTGTTGTGGGTAATTGACTGTAAATAAATAAATTTACTATGGGTAATATTACAAGTATTATTGAAATTTTTGTCCTAAAATAAATTTAAAATAAAATATGTTTATTCTGCTTTGATTTAATATTAATTGGAAAAAATAATGAAGAAATTAAATGTATGCTTAAAGAACTAATTAAAAATGCAGAAGAAATAGGTTTAAATATAAATATTGGTAAAACTAAGTTAATGTATATTAATATTGAGGAAGAAACCGAGATAGAATTAGAGGGTAAGAGAATCGAAGTAGTGCAAGATTTTGTGTATTTAGGCCAAACAATATCAAAAGACCAATGGATGGAGAAGGAAATAAAACGAAGAGTAGCGATGAGTTGGAGAGCTTACAACTGTTATTCCAAATTGTTTAGATCAAAGAATGCTGATATAAAGATTAAAGTGAAGCTTTGGAACAGTGTGGTTAAGCCGGTGTTGATGTATGGTTGCGAGACTTGGTGTACAACTAAAAATAATATAGATGAGTTGAGAACGTGTGTAAGGCCCATGGAAAGGAGTATGCTTAAAATAAGGTTAAGTGATAAAAAAAGAAATGCGAGGATTAGGTTGCAAACAAACTTGAGTGATATAGGAAAGGATAAATAGGTTGAAAGTGGAGATGGGCCGGGCACATTGTGCGAACAACTGACGGTAGAAGGACTAAAAAGATATTAGAATGGTCACCAATTGAGCACAAAAGAAGGAAAGGAAAGCCGAGTAGAGCATGGGATCATGAAATGAGGTTATGTTGTGGCGGGGTAACTTGGAAGAGAGTAGCTATGGACAGGCTTGAATGGAGAAGGATGGAAAATATTTATAAAGAAATATGGTTACATAGGGAATAAAAGTTGAAAGTTGGATTTGAATAATATATTAGAGTATGTTTACATTTACCATTTTATGAATTACTGTTTATTATGTTATTGCATGTTAAGTTTGTTATTTTATATTTATGTTGTTTATTTATTTAGTTATTTATAATATTGAATTTAGTAGTTATATTGAACATGTTATATTGAGCATGTAGTTATTTTCCTTTTACTTTAAAAATAACATGTACTGTATTTATAATTTGTTAGAATTAATTTTATTTAAATCAATTTTTTTACATAGTATCAGAATTACTGCATGATAAAACTTAAAACCATAACAATTTTAAAGAAGTTTCCATATGTGTGGAATCAATACTTTCGTAAATTATATAAATATAAATAAAATCATAATTTATTACTGTAAACTATTAATACATAAGTAAAAAAAAATAAGTAAAAATAAGAATAAAATTAAAAAATAAATAAATAGAGAAAATAAATGTATAAAATAAAATAAATTAATTAATAATTGAAAAAGTAGTAATTTTAGTAATAATAATTTTTCATGTACTTATTTTCTTTTTGTTTAGAAATATTATTAATTTTATGTATTAATTGTTAAAATTAAATTAATTTCAATATAACCTTATATATCATTAGAATTATCATTGTAATTATAATCAAAATATTAAAATGTAACGTATCGAACGGTAATGCACTGTAGAAATTAGAAATAGTCAGTTTTATCTATAATTGATGTAATTTGTTTATATAATTACAGAGCTAGCTGGATCATCTAGTAACCACAGCTTTGGCTGAATTAATGTTTTATCTACGATTTGTAAATTCATAAAATTGCTTGTACAATATTATTTAAGAACATTAATAAATGGTTTTTTATTATTATTATTATTATTATTATTATTATTATTCTGCTTTACAAAATAAAATATTACAAAATACTTCTATTTTATAAGCACATCTTCGAATGAGTCGTGCTCGTGCATGGCTGGAGCAGTTTATGTGTAATTTGCTCTTTGTTTTTTCTTGTGTAACAAAATGAAAACTAGATTTGTCAAGTTAAAAATAAATAAATGATCACAAAAAAATAAATACTCAAATAATTATTAATGAAACATAATGATAAATTAGCGTAAGCAATTACAATAATGTTTCTAATATTACATGTTGTATGCTAAAAATATTTTAGTATTTGCAGTAAAACTAAATTACAATAATTGGCGTATTGTCTAGTAGTATAATTTATCTTGCAATATTACTTTTTATGAGTAATTTTTGTAATACTTACTCTATTCTTCTGTTTTTGAACTTCCCAAGGCCTGATAGTAAATTAATTAAAAATAATCCAAATATGTGCAGGAGTTGAGCTTATGATCAGTTTGTGGTGAAAATTGATATTAGTAATGGCAATTAGTAATGGTTCCTAGAGGTTACATGAACATTGTTTAGTGGTGGATGTTTGGACGTATACAGTTAAAAAGACTGAAACATATAACACAACGGTCATGGCAAATGAAAAAAGACGCAGTCAATAAAAATATAAATAAACTGACTGTAACTTTGAACTAAAATATTTGATTATTATTACAGACATAGTTATAAAACAAGAACCATCATCAGAAGATGAAGAGAATCAGGAGTTCCGAGAGCTGCAAATACTGCCGAGTATAAACACTTTACTCAACTCTATGGACATTAAAGTTGAAGGAAATTATGAGTCATCCTCTCTTCAACCAAATAGCCATCATTTGAATAGTGATCTCCAAAGGAGTTCCTTATCAGACATTGTTCTCTCTAAGATTTATCCTACAAACAACATTCTCCCTGAAATGCATTCTACAAACAGTATTCTTTCTAAAATCCATCCTATAAACAACATTCTCTCTGAAATCCATCCCACAAACAACATTCTCCCTGAAATGCATTCTACAAACAGTATTCTTCCTAAAATCCATCCTACAAACAACATTCTCCCTGAAATCCATCCTAAAAACAACATTCTCCCTAAAATCCATCCTACAAACAACATTCTCCCTAAAATCCATCCTACAAACAACATTTTCCCCGAAATACATCCGACAGACAACATTCTTCCTGAAATACATCCGACAGACAGCATTCTTCCTGAAATCCATCCTATAAACAATATAGTTGGTGAAATTCATTCTTCAATCAATACTCTTTCACAAATTGATCCCAACAGCATTTCCTATTCTGATGCCAGCTTTAATATTATTGATGCAGAAAGTGTTGAGGATTTTAATTACTCCATTAGTAATCTCTCTGATAGAATAAATCCAGAAAAAAATATTCAACATAATCTTCAGAATGGAAATCAATTACAAAAGACTCAAAATTATCTCTGCGAAAATGCCAAAACAGTGAAAGGTTGGTATTTTTTGTTTCTATGATTATGAATTATAAAGAAGGGATAGTTGGAAGTTTAGCCCAAAATTTATATTAGTTTTATAACACTTAAGATTTTCTTTACAATATTTTTCAATCCCATCTCTTTATTTGTAATTAATTAATATCTATCTTTAATTTTTACATAAGGCTGTAAGTTTTCTTGTATGATTATTCACATTTAAAGGGTATGAACGTTTTCAATGGGGATTATGATATGTATAATGGATTGACCTCTCCTTGTCTCGCTGTGATAAGAAGATTTTATAATTTATTTTTGCATTGAAGTTCTTGTGTAAGGTTTAGTTTACACTCAGTAAAACAGAGATAGTAAAATATCCAAGATGTGTAGGGGTGTCAGGTATTGCCAGCTACTCCTGTCCAGCATGTAGACCAAGGTTGGAATACCGTCTGTATCTGGTGTTCAGTTTCGGCTGTACATAGTGTGCTCTAGGTGCCAACCAAGAACAGGCAAAAATATGCTTAGTGTCACTTTGTTTTGTCAGTTTTAATAAATCAGGAACCTGCCAAGTTTGTATACTTAATTGTACATTGATTTTAATTGGCAGAACTGCCAAAGTATAATAATACACTGTGGCTACAAACAACGCTGACTTTGGCCATTAAAGGAATTACAAGTACACACAAAACAATGTATTACATTTTATAAGATTTTTTAACTTCTTAGTCAGGCAATATAGCACTAGAATTAGGGATAGAAAAAGCCACAATTATGTGTTTTGCTTGACAAGGTTTGAATTAGTCACTGATTTTCCTATTTAACTAAAACTCTGTGTAGAGAATAGGGTGAAAGGCCTGAATTCTACCCCTTAATGTTTTGCAATGTAATTAATGTTTTATCAAATGTTTATATGAACAATAAGTAATTAGTTATGATTTTATGATTAAGAAAGTGTATTCAATTATTTTGTGTAGAAGAAATTATTCGATTTATATATTTTTTTTTAAATTGTTCAATGTAATTTTATCCATTTGTGTCAATACTTGAAAGTGATTTCTTTTGAAGTATTGTGTAGAAGAAAGATCTTGTTGAGCTCATGGAACATATTGTTAAAAATATCTAATTTTAGTATTATTATCAAGTTTTTTTTATTAAAGAAATAATTTGGTTGGTGTTCCTGATTCTCTCCCTATTAGTGTTCATTATTTTGTTCAGGAGATTTGTTTTGTTAAATTCGTCCAGGGAATGAAATCAAGAACACATTTATACAATTTGTCCAAAAAAATTATTTGATATGGTTTGTGTTTTAGTGGGAAATGTTATTGCTTCTATTGAAGGCAACCGAACAGATGAAGACACAGATAATTCATCTACTGCTGGAATAAGAAGTCGTTGTCTCCAAGTACATTGCAATAGTTCATTCCAATCTGTTGAGGCAAACCAAATAGACTTATTTGCTACTGACGATATAGACAATATTGCAGAAGAAGAAGATAGGAAACCATTTCTCTGTGATTACTGTGATTTAGCATTTAAAGATAAGAGTGATTGTGATAAACACACTAGAGAACACAAAGGCTTTTCAGACTCTGAATCGAGGGACTCTCAGATATCTCATAAGTCAGTAGATCAGAATCTCTTGGATTGCGATTACTCCCCAGATTGTGATGAGTCCTCGTCTCTAACCCCTCCTAATTTGTCAGTACCTCAAGTAATTCCCGATCTCCTTCCTTCCAACAATCAGCCCTGCCCTGATCCTCCTCCCCCTCAGAAACAACCTAGAGTCTACTCCTGTGCAAACTGCTCATTTCAAACAAATGAAAGGTACTACATAAAAATTCACATTTTTTCACGGCATGACATTTTATTGTCAATTGAGACGGTTCAGAAGATAGGACCGTACACTACCAGGAGTGATTTCAAGGAAAATTTAGATACTAATGATGAAAATATCCGAAAATACCTCTGCAATTTTTGCAATTATAGTACAAATTGTGAGTTGGCTATAAAGCGCCACGGAGCAGATAAACACAAGATCAAAGATGATTCGACACCAGGCAGTAATTCCTTGTTATCGAATGCAACAAATACACCTGAATTCGATGGGCGCTATCATAAAGCCATCCTCAAAAAGAACATGGCTCTTATTAATAGAAGAGTGAAAAGTTGCCCTGAGTGTAACTATACATCTAGTTGGAAGAAAGATATCAGCAGACATGTGATGGCCGTGCATAGCAAAGGCAAGCCTCATACCTGTCACATCTGCCTTTACACCTTCTCTCAGAACAGTTCCTTAAAGAGGCACATCCTGACCATTCACCAAGGAAATAAAGCATTCCAATGTGAATTCTGTGATGCTCGGTTTAGTCAGAAAGGAACTCTAAAACTCCATGTATCAGCTCTACATAGAAAGGAAAGGCCCTTCACATGCCCTCAGTGTGATTTCAGCTCTAGTCAGAAGATTGATGTCATCAAGCACATCTCATCCGTTCACAGCAAATCCAAACCGTTTACTTGCACAGCTTGCTCCTCTTCATTTGGATTGAAACGTGATTTGATCCAACACATGGTGTTACACAAGCCAGTACGAGGACCCATAGTCTTTCAGAAATCTTATAAATGTGACCTCTGTCCTTACTCTACAACTAAAAGAAAACATCTCATATCTCACGTGTACAAATTACATTTCTAGTCTGACTAATGGACTCACCAACCAAATAGTTGGTTGATCCGTTATATCCAATTTATATTGTGCCATTACCAGGTGATCTTGTTTTTTACTTAAGTAATTTTTGGGGGTCAATGGGTAACTAATTTAGGTTCCCTGAACTAGGTAAATATTGTGATTTAGTATTTAAATTATTTATTTTCTAATGTGCCCTTCACCTTGATTCTTTATATCCCCCTCTCCTGCACATCAAAACCAGGACTTGCTGTGTTCCCTGCCAACACAATCTCGTTTCTCCTCACCAGTTAGCTAGAAAACCATTTGTGGGACAAAAAACATTTATTGACTGGAAGTGGTTTTAATTTAATAAAGCCAATCATAGGTTCTGGGTCTGGAGGTGTAACGAGCTGGATAAAGATGGTCAACCCAATTGTAAATTTATGACTACTATGGAGTAAGTTTCAACTAAGATTTGTTGACTGGTAACTAATGTTACTGGTTCAGTATGGTTTAGGAGCCCCCTCCCTTAAAACATAAGTCAGCACCCCCATGTTTGCTATCAAAGTAAATCTGCCAACAATATTCCATCACTGGTTTATTATGAGAGAGGTATGAAAGGAAAAAAGTTACAATGAATTGCATTTAGAAAATGACTGATACCTAAAGATCACTTAAATAACCTCCATACTATAACATTTTTGAAACCAGGGCAATCTATAAAAATAAAATATTTAAAGAATTTATTATAGATCAAACACAATTAAAATAAAAATAAAAACCTTCTTGTCAAACATTTATGACAAAATAAATGTTTCTCCCTATTCTAATAAAACATTGCAATAATGCGGCCAAACTAATAAATATCAAATACTAAACACACCATGATTTGTCTTTTTATTTTCTATACAACGTCATTTGTTTCTATTTTTATGTTTAAAAAATGGTAAGAATTTGTATTTATATAAATAATTTTTTAAAGTGAGAATTCCTATGTTTTTACAAAAAAATACAGATCTTTCTTAATTTAAAGTAAACATAGAGAAATAATTTGGACTTGTCACTGATTTGAGATGACTAAGATGTTTTGGCACGTCATCTGACGTTGATTTTTGGCTTATTATATGAAGATAATTAATAAGTACATTTATGTCAATAGTTAGCTTCAATACTAAAAGGGTTCTTAAAACTCTACTCTCATTTATGAATTTTGTTGTGTAAAATGTAACCATATTAGTATTCTATTGGTTGTTTTTGTCATTAGTATTGTAGCTAAGGCCAGATGTATTAAGATTTTAATTTATTCAGATAGTATTGAAATATAGGTATGATTTGACTGACACTCACACCAAGGCATGATACACTCACACTCAGGCCTAATTTGGTTGACATACCACTCTAATAAAACAATGAAAAATTGAGTCATTTTGTTGTGAATATGCCTATGACAAATCTTTATTGTCTCGAGTTAGTCCTACACGACACGAGGTAATCAGTACTTTGCTACAAATTATTATTTCAACTCAAGGATACCTCTGAGTTGTATATTTTATTTTTAAAAACTACTTTCAAGTCAATAATAGACTATATTATTTTTAAGTGTTATGTTCCTTTATTTTTAGTAAAGTTCAAAATTTTTTTGACAAAAATTTCGTTTTTTATTATTATCTCTTCAATAGGCAGTTGATCAACAACGCTTTGCAAAATAAAGCTGCTGCAGCAAGATGGCTGCTTGGGCAGGAGTCCTAACGCTCGGGCACACAGCGAAACCAAGCATGTGGTCAATATGCTTCATACCATAGCATACTTATCAGTGACCTTTTATCTATTTCAATTTATTGTCCTATTTTTATTGTATTGACGTTCTGTTGTATTAATTTGTATTGAATTTGATTTTATTAATTCAATTTAATAACTTGCTTAACACTTAAGCCACTTTTAATAACTTGCTTGATTTTGAGAAGTGTTGCAAGTCTAAAGCTTATGGAGACTTAGGGACACAAAATATTCTTAACTCTCTATCCTCACAATTCTGGACGCACCCCCAGGCTCCTCACAGTCGCCATCTCAATCGCAGCAATGTAACCATCGGGGTGGTTTCACTAGTGGAAGGTCACTTCGACTAGAGTGCCTACATAACAGAGTGAAGCCATTGGATCAAAAATGGCGGCGGTCCGACATCTTTAACTGCAAGAGATAAGAAGAAAAAGAAGAATATACAGCCGCTATATTTAAATATAAAAATCTTTTTTACTTTACTTAATAATTTTTGCATTGAATAGCCGTTGTTATTTATTCTTTGATCTTTTTATTACAGATTTTCATTTTGAAATTATTTTAATAATGCTTTTGAAGCAATATAATTAATTATTGTGTTTAATTAAGTTAAAGTATTTAATTAAGTAATTGTGTAAACAAATTACGTTTAGCACAATTATTTAAAGAAAAAACAATGGCAATAAAAACGAATACCACCATGCAACTAATATTTGCAATAAAACATGTCTTTGTTCATAAAAAACAGTTTAAAAAGAAAAAATTTCCACAGCCGATAACAATGCAAAACAGGAAAACTTTCCACCATATTGAGTTTTGCACTCATGTTTCCTTTAAAAATTCCCTCGCTAAAACTCATTAGAAACGAGTGCACTAAGTTTCATTTGCATATGGCTAGTATATCTACACAAGGGTTATTATTGAATTGTTATTATAAGGTTATTGTTGAGCAGGTATACTGACTGAGGACGAGGCAAGTATTCCCGAATAGGCAGCATGAGCCTTATTCATCATTGTATCGAATTCATCCTGCATAAGAAAACTATTATAAAAGCCCGTAGCCCCTCTGTAGTACGTTCGCTATATCGTCACGACCACACCAAAATAGGCTCGCTTCTAGGGCAAAAGTAACAAATCGGCGCAGTGAGGGGGTGGACAAAAAATTATACAACATGTCTTGCAAGCGAGTAGGCGTCGCCGACGCAAGTGTATGCCTGATCGGTTCGAGAGGAGAGGCTAAATTGCCTTCTACGGTTGGTAAACCCAATAACATTCTTTTTTGAAATTGAGAGGGATGATAATCATAATATTTTTAATGAGGGGCGGAAGAGACAGGCTTAATGCGTAAGATTGGTACTGGTGGTTATGGTTTCTTTCAACTTGAAGAGTTCTTTTTTTTTTCGCGACTCATCATATAACATCGCTGTATAATGCACTCACGTCTACATACCTATTACTACTTCGGACTCGTCACTCGTAAGCTTCAAGAGTATGAAATTACGTGGGATGTTTTACAAAAAATATATACCCAGTTTCATTCATTTCACTTAAAAGCCCCATAGACACAAATACACCGGTTAAATCCGCGGACATACCGCCCTTCGCTCATGTTTAAACCAATTTTAAAGATAATAAACATACATTTTATTTCAGGCTCTACAGCGGGGTCAGAGCCCATATCTACGTCACTGTATCCACTTGCTCGAATGGCTAAGTGGACACCGCATTTTGTTTTATTATCCCGGAGAGAGACTATAATTTTTTCGGAGGTGTTACTTGGAGATTACAACTTGTGATGATATCGATAAGGACAGGACTTTGTAGTGACATAGCTGTAGTTTACTTTAATCACGTAATATACACACTTGTAGCCAAATTTTCAACTTGATTGCATTATTGGCGCCTTCGAGAGAATATTATTTTGTAGTGATTACCAGAAACAAACGCTCAAATTTGAAAACTAAATTAATATAATGCTAATCTCACAAAACGACTAACTTTAAATTTTTCACAGTGATATCTGTGATACTGTAAGTTTTTTCTGTACATCATTATCACTAAGCAGGACCTTTTTTTGGTGCGTGTGGCCGAAAATATATACATAATATCTACGCATTTGTGAATGTCATTATTTTACGATTTGTGCACAACAGCCTGTTTCGATTAAAATATAGTGTTATATTATGATATTGTTTTAGCTTGACTCATCTAATCTAGTAGACGAGTAGGCTCTACAATTATATAATGATACGTATATTATAATAATATATTACTTTGAGTCTGTAAGTAGCACAACTACATACACTTGATATGAATAAATTAGTTAATTTATTAGGTTAAACGAAGTTTTTTAAAATTCATCCTAAATTGCATAATGAATATTAATCATAGGTAGCTACGACTGAATAACAGACTATCAACAACATAACTGTACAAGTATACAACTTTGTCCAGAAATATTAATACATACCATCAAATATATATATTACTAGTAGGGGCTCTATTTAAAACAAACCTGTAAACGAATAATATTATATTCACGGAGTGACCATATCCTCTGGGTTTTGGATATTTTTTGGTTAAAACAATACTTTTCGCTATATACCGTACGGTATAAATGTGGAAAAGTAAAAAAAATGAAGAAATCCCAAATACATTTAAATTATTAGTATTAAATTTCCCTAAAATACTAAAAATAGACAGAAAAATAGTAGCTTTGTACTTTAAAGGTAAATGCATTAGACAAGAAAGAGAGAGAATAGACGTAACACAGCGTACAATATTAGGAGCCGTGTTTCTTAGGAGAATTTGTTTCAAAATAAATCGCTGATGAGATGGCTCGTGTGGAGGAGGAGGGAGCCGGGGGTGTGTCTAAAATTCGTTTTAGAGGGTCTTAAAACACGAAAAACATACGTTTCGAGAAATTTTATATATATAATTAAATATATATATATTAATATATATAATATATTTACTATTTTGTGTATCATTTCGTGATTCTAGCATTCTAATATTGTAATCTCACGCTACATTGAACGATTTAAAATTTTTCTCACTTTGGTACCAAGGAATTTCAGATTTCCCTAGGAGGACACGATCCCTAAACATGATATATTAACCCCAGTTTTTCTGAGTCAGCAAAATTTTCAAAAAATATTACATATCAAGTTTCATACTTTTTCGCCGCGAATGAAAAGGTCCTTTTTTAGACGAAGTAGTGTTTTTAATACTTTCGTTTGTTATGTTTTTTGGGGGCGATGAATCAAATGAAACCGGCCCGAAGTCGATACGACCTCTCAAAGTGAACAAAAAAACGAAAAACCCGTGGAAAATAACATAAATCCAAAATAAAGGTCTGTAAAAAAATTTGTTCGAATAGGGGTTTAACGATGATTTTGGGGTGCTGAATTCAATAAAACCGGTCCGAAAGCGATAGGACTTTTTAAAGCTAGTGCTCCCTGGTCGAATCTTGGTGCCGGCGGGAATTCTTTATAATTTTTCTACAGTATTTAAATTTATAAGTTAAAAACAATTTTGGTGTGGAGGTCCGTATTTCTTCGAAATGCGCGCATCCTTGCTTATTAATCCAATTCTTACTGAATATATCGATGTTTGTTTAATAACCTGAGCAGTAGCGTCTCAACTTTTTGTTAAATTTGTTTAAGAATATGCTTTAAAATAAGCATTAACTGAGCTTAAAATGAGTGCAAATAATGCTGTGCTGTGTTGTGTATAATCTATGGAATAAATATGCGCGTTTTCTTTGAAAAAAATCGAAAGAAATAAATAATAAGTTGTGACGTTACTGCTCAGGATATTGAATGTATAACCGAAAAATTAAGCAAAATTGGATTAATAAGTAAGAAAGCGCGCATTTCACAGAAAATTCGCCCGGCTTGCGGACATCTGCACCAGAATTTAAACATATATCTGTCAGATTTACTGCTTACTTACGTCTCATAGAACTGCATCTTAGTTCTTCATAATTTACTATTCTGAATTTGGAAGCCTGCCCGTCTTAAACAACCAGGTAAATATTTCCTCTTTAATGTACTAAACTATTCATTTATTTATGTTCAAACGTTGAAATATTATTATTTTTTTTCTTAAAAAATAGTAGAAAAAACGTCTCAAAGTTTGCGCGTTAATGAGTCGTGTTGGAAAGCAGCTGCACCGGCAAACAAGCGTTGCATCTCGACAAAAATTTTAGAAATTTTCATCGCTTAAATTAAATAAATGAGAGATGCCAAGTGTTGCGACTCATGGCAAAATTAATCTCAAATAAATCTATATAATTGTTTACTTTTCATATTTATAATTTTATTTACTCTGCTATTGGGGCAAATTTAAAGTAAAGGCTCAAAAATGCAGTCTGTCGCTTGAGTGATAAGGACTTTAACAAATAACCTTGTTAATTTGAGATACGATTTGAATGTTTACTTACAGCTAGTTTTCTTTATAAAAAAAATCGCTAATGAGATAGCTCGTGTGCGAGTCCAAAATCCGCTTTAGGGTTCCCTGATAACAAATAAATACGTTTTGCGAAACTTTATGTATATATAGATATATATATATATATATATATATATATATATATATATATATATATAATATATATATATATATATATATATATATATATATATATATATATATATATATATATATATATATTATATATATATATATATATATATATATATATATATATATACGTATATATGTAAGTATTTCTAGTGGATATTAACACGCTATCTTTCGAACAGTATTTCCAAATCGTAAACATTCAAGGTACTTATTTTTCGCCCCAAAAAAGGTCCTTGTTAATGACGAAAATTACAGTCGACAAAAATTAAATAGCGTGTAGGGTGTCGTCCTCAATATTCTTGGGGCGCTGTATCGATTAAACCGCCCTAAATCCTTTACGACCACTTAAAGTAACCAAAAAATCGAAAAACGGTGGTCACTTCTGAAAACCTAAAATACGGCCCGTAACCTGCATATTTTAAATGGGGAGTCGTTTACGGTGTTTTTTGGGCTTTTAAGTGAATGAAACTGTTTTTTAACATCGCTAATTACATGGTAATGGTGTTATTGGTCTAAGGGTTTCCAAAAAAACAGTTGGAGAAACATAAAATCTTACGCTAGCGGCTTCGCCCAAACATTTATCATCCCCTAAAGATGTATTTTTACCAACCGTAGAAAATAGCGCTCTCACTTTTTCGTGCTTGAGGCCGACTATGTTATTACTATTTTACCCACGCCTTCTAAACACCTATTTTTATATTTTTACCCACGCCTTGTAAACACTTTTTTTATATTTTTACCCACACCTTCTAAACACTTTTTTTATATTTCTGATTGTTCTTTTAAGTCAAAAGAGACACTCTACAGAGTTACTTACTACGTCTAAAGAATCGTATCATATTAGCAGTCGGTTTTTGTATTCTTATGTCAGTTTTCAATGATAAAACATTATATTTTCTTGTAAGAGAAGTTCCTTTACTAGAAGCGCTAGTCTATTATTCCGTCAAGGATTTAATGGACATTATATATTTATACATATATATATTTTTTTTAGATGTAAATGTTAGTGCATTTATTGCCTTGTCTGTATAAATTAAAGACGCAATATTATAGTAAATAGATATGTATAAATAGCTGTATCAGAGGGCTGGACACACTGGAATGTTTATATTTAGCTGAGTGACATTCCTCCCCCTTATCTCGCTATAAATAAACCAAATATTCAGGCCATAACACTTATTTATATGTAAAACTTTTATTGTTATTATATATATATATATATATAATATATATTATATATATAATATATATAATAATATATATAATATATTATATATATATATATATATATAAATACAATTGTGTAAGTTTCAGCCATAGTGATAAATTTGATCACTTTGGCTGACTATTATGCCAACTTTCTAACACAACATGGCTAATGTATTAATAATTTTTAAAAATAATCACTTTGACTATAATTAAGTATAATCAAGTGGAATTGATATATTTAATAGTGGTGTGCTTTGCCAATATATACATTGTACATCCAATACATACATTTGTACATGCAGCGTGAACCAATGGTCTCTGAACTGACATAAATTAATGAAACTTAGGGGGCACTTTGTTTTGTTAAAGAGGACATATTTATAGTAAGGTAGTGTGGTTAACTTAGGGTGCCCTATGCAACACCAGGTTTCGAAAAAGATTTCCTTGTCACATCAGATTCGTTACTCTCATCCTCCCTACTTCAAACTCGCTTTGCTCGTCCTCAGAATACAAAATCACCACATTTATACTGTAACATGTCTTTGGACTCTCTCTTCGCTCGTCCTCAAATAATAAATAGCAGTCACCTATGTAGGCACTGACCACACTCGATGATTCTTATAGTCAAGCAGAAAGAAAGAAGAAAAATGACTTATTAACAAAATAGGCCAAAATAATACCTACAACTCATAAGCCTACTTACTCCAGGTTACTAAGTTAGTCTCTCTATATATAATTTTTTTTAAATACATATTAAATAATATACTATAGATTATTATTAATCTATAGTATTTATATTACGCCATCAATAAATGAATATTATTATTAAATAAATATTTTTTTAAAAGTAAAAAGGAGATCCAAAAATTTTTTGATTTTTTGTTAGGAAAGGGGGAGAATATTACATATTTTTATTTGCCTATCACACCTACATATATTCACATGCACACATTTAGATACAACTGCATATATACATGTACATACATACACACAAATATATATACGCATACACCCATAAAATACATACACATATCCCATCATACATACACATAAATATACACATTCATTATATGCATGTGCTTGTATGGCATTAAGTCAAAAGTTAAATTGGAGACAAGATATGTTCTGTAGTTCCAAATGGTTCTTACATAGGTGGCTAGTTTAATACAATCTTCCTCTGTTTTCACCTTTAAAAAATTATAATATTCCTCTATTAACAAGGGTGACTTTCCAAAGTACTTCCTTTGGAATTCACCCATGACCGGACAAACAGCTAAAAAATGAAAATTATCTATAGAGCCCAGATTGCATGCAGAGCACAGATGACTTTCTCTTCCATGGCTGAAGTTTGGTCTTAGTAGTTGGCATTTTGCTTAAGCACCCAGCTAGCTGAATTTTCTATTTTTAAAGAATATATATATTTGAAAAGAATTTTATTTTGTACAAGGGGTAATAGAGAGTGTGGTAAGTTAGATTTTTTAGCATTTGATAAAGCCACTTCTATTTCTTTTTGTTCAACCCTAGCTACCACACTGTCCATCAATCTTTCAGTTTGCTGAGATTTTTCAAGTATATGCTTCCAAGTAACTCCCATTTCATTACCTAGTTTAAACCATTCCTTTACCCAGAAAAATATTTTTATCAATTACTTCTTTTGCAAGTACATATGGCAACCTGTTTCTGAGAGAGAGAGGCTAATACTTATACGTATCAATGCAGCCTAAGAGAGGTGGCAAAGACTGGGGGTAGTTCTGCTTCTATTGTGACAACATAGTTTGGAGTGTTTTTTGGAAGACTAAATACTTTTTTAATAAAATCGGAGCAGTAATTCGCAGATTCTACCCTTTGATATCCCACACTTGTGATGCTATGTAACTATAGCCTGTACAGTAGATTTATATACTTGTATTTTTTTTCAAATAGGGTATCTTTGCTATAGAAGGATGACCAAACACTATTGATGGCAAATTTGGCAGTAGTTAGTTTTACATTAAAGTGTTTTTGAAGAGAGATATTGCGATCAATTGTTGATCCCAGATACTTATAGTGATTAACTATTTTTATTTTTTTGATTTTTAAAGTAACACTGTTCATTTTTTTGGAATAACTCCACCACCAAATATCATTATTTTTGATTTACTTAAATTAACAATTAAATTCCACATGTCACAATATCTTTCAAATTCTCTTATCATTTTTCTAAGAGTCACAATATCAGAGGCCAATAGGACAAGGTCATCTGCATACATAAGTACTTTTATGTTTACATTCCCAATCCAAACTCCCGCCTGAAAGAAAATCTACAATATCATTAATGAAGAAGGCAAAAATAAGGGGCAAAAGCAAACAACCCTGTCTTAGCCCGGATTATAGTCAAGCATAAATCATGGATATACTTCTCACAAAAACTTGGTATACTTATTTATAACATAAAAGTATGCACTGCCAAATTTCAACTCTTATTCGTTAAAACTATTTTCCAATTTTAAAAAAAAACGTGCACAAGTCATTTGATAAAAATTAAAATAATTCTGAAAATAAAATAAATCTCTTATACTTTTTTAAAGGTTTGGGATTGAAATAATAATGTATAAATACTTATATTCCTATTATTTTTGGAATATGTGCGACATTATCAACCCACAATAATGACTCAGCAAACATATCTATGGTTAACAAATGTAAATATCTGTTACATCATGTTATCTGTAGTTATCAATGTTAAGTATCTTCATTTATTTGAAGGTACTTGTAATAAAGGCGGTATTGTAATACCGTCTTTAATTATATGCATTTTATTGTGTTACTTCGCTGAAAATTCCCTTTGTTTATAAAGTGTTTCGAATGCAGCCTATGATGTTGCCATTTTCAGTTAACGTTACATTAAATCACTTTTTTCACACCTGTAAATTCTGTGTAGAGTACCTGTAGAGGCGAGTACCTAATGAAAATAACCTTGCTACCAGACCCCTTATCACAGTGCTATTTTACCCAAGTCCTTTCTCTATTAGTATGAGGCTTTTTGTATTCAACTCAAACTTGCAAACAAATCTTCAACAATTGAAATACAACCTGTGTTGCCAACTGTGAAACTAGAAGATTTTTATCAAATGGATCTATAGGGCCGGTTTTAGAGCAGACCGGGTTAGAAATTTAGAAAAATTACCTCATAAATGGCATTAAAAAGACCTTCATATTCTTGTTCTTTGACCAAAACTAACTAAAATCGCCAAGGTCTGTCGCAATGTATGGGGCGTTTTGAAAACAGACCATGGTTGAAATTTTTAAAAAATTCCAAAATTTGGCTAATTTTTGATATTTTTAAAAATTGCTCGTAGTAGTATAAGTTGAAGATTTTTAAACATATTGATACAAAAAAACCACCAAACTAAAGGTGGTAAACTGAACTACCAAAATGTCCTAAGCATTTTTGTTCATTTTGAATAAAGCTGTTTTAAATATTTTTAAAGAATACAAAATAAAAATTTTAATTTTTAATGTGCAGTAACTTGGTTACTTACAGAATGAATTGGTACAGTACAGAATGAAAGGGTGGAGTTACTTGAATGAGAATTGGTATAATAAAATTAAATGAGCACTTAATAATAATGGTCTGAGTATAAAGAACGGAATGTTGAGACTTAAGCTGAATGTCCACTTAATAAAAAACATATGTTTCAATTAAAAAAAAAAAAAAGAATCTGAGGGATATAAAAATAAGCGCCAAACACCAGCATATGAAGTTTCTAACTTATTTTATATCATCATTGAATATAACATTTAGTTCTTTGTATACGTGATAATAAATATATATATTATATATATATATATATATATATATATATATATATATATATATATTATATATATATATATATATATATATATATTATATATATAATATAATATTATATATAATATTATATATATGAATGGGCAAAGCTGGGGTGACATGAAACTAGTAAAATAATAGATTAAGAGCCTGAAGGGCTAAACAGGTTAAGAAATCAAGATATTTAAGAAAACCAAATTCTTCCTCACACAACGAGATGAGAAATAATTTAAATAAAGCCAAAGGCAATATTCATAAGGTGACGAATAACAAACATCAAGAAGTATTCACAGAAGAAGTACATAAGATTTTTAATAAAACAAAGCTAAAACGCGAAAACCGGTAACCCCGAGACACGTGTATAAATTCTCATAGCGCAGAAATTTATTGATACATGAAAAACCGTCATCTAAACAGCAAAAAGAACAAAATATTAGACACTTACCTAAATAGAATAAGCGAAAAGATAATGAAATAAAGCAACGGAAGCTGAAAAGCCTGGGTTACTTACACAGAAATCAATGTCCTAGTCCTAGAAATTCATCTCACAATCAAAACCCATGTAACTTGGTTCAGCTCTGAAATTACATTCAAATAAAGATATAATGCAAGTAATGACAAAACAGAAGGAAATACAGAATTTACAAGCGATGTTAATGGATATAAAATTCAGTACCACAGGCTGTAATGTCTACGACACTTTAATTACGCAACTGATAAAATAAAACAAATTTACACTTACCTAAACACATCTGAATTAATAAAATTCATTTAAAGAAAAAGATACTACATAATATTAAAGAGAATTAACATAATTGAATCTAGAAAAAAACTATAGTCTAGCTCTACGAGCAAGGTGTAGATAAGAATGAAGCGAAACGACCCAAGCGTGTCTTCAAGTAACATAATTTAAATTAATTATCAATAAAATCATCGAAATCTTAACGAAAAGAAATTACAAAATAATATAAAAATGAATTTACAATTATTTTAAGGAAATTATATAAAATAAAAAAGGAATTATTTTATATAAAGGAATTATTAATTAATAAAAAAGGAATTAATATTAGAAGAGGAATAATTAAATAAAACGATGAAATAATGATTACAAATAATAAGACAACGCAGATCTAAACAAAGACCTAATTCTTAAGATGGTAAACCTGTAAACAACATAATACGAAAGTGGCGGCGAAATTCGAAAATTCAAATCTTATGCACTTCATACAAGAAAATCATTAGAAGCTAAAATACAGGATACTGTATACTTTGCCACTGATTCTCAATTGTATATAATCAAATTAAAGAGGTGTCTACAAAGTTAGAGAACGGTCTCTTTTGTATTTTTTATAAATGAATACTTAAGAAGATAAAAGCAAAACCCCATGTAAACATCTCAATTTTATTACTCTTGACATGGCAAAAATCATATTTTTTAAACCAGGATTATTCGGTTATTTTTACAATAATTTCAAAGTTAAACCATCAAATAAATAGTATATTATGTAAATAGATTGTAAATGAGATTTTGAAGCCGCGGAACTTTGTTCATTCACAAGAGAAGCGAGTCAGTGACAATGTCCAAAGCAATGGACATTGCTTTGGACATAAAAAGCACATTACATGTTACGCGTTTTTAGAGTCAACACGTTTTATAATTTGCTCCGCAATTTTTATCGATTTCATGTATTTACTGGACATAAAGATTTTTTTATTTTAGTGTATTCGATTTAATAACTCATGGTGCTTTTAGTTGTGTAAGTGTTTCATATACTCGACAAAGTTCCTTCGCTAATTTTGATAAAAAGTAAGCATTTTTTGAAATAATTTTATTTAAATTAGTTAAAAATTGACCTGTAGGCATTGATAGATTTTTTTATCTACAACTGAACTGTTTATTTTGCTGAAGTCGCAAGAGCTGAAATAGTTGTCATCGTCTGTTGGATCACGTGACGATTATTAGTTGTGTGCCTCAGTGACGTTTTACTAACCTATTGTTTAATCACCTTCACATTAGAAGCTCTTAATACCCTGTTGGTTAGTTTGTAAGACTGCTAGATAGACTAGGCTGTCTCTATTTTACATCTTATTGCTTACTTTTATTACGTATTTTCTATTAAATTTAATCATAAGTATGTCTCCTCCAGTGACAAGAAGAAACCAAGCAATAATAGACGAGTCAAAATCTTTGACAAAATTTAGTAACATTACCCTTTTAGACGATAAAGCCGAAGAAATAGCTTTAGATATCTTAAACTATTTTATTCCACTGTCTCAAAATAACCCTAACCTGCCTATTGTTGACAGGATAAGTGAAATGTTTTTAATTTTAAATAATCTGCAAAAGGAAATAAATAAAAAGGATAAACAAATACAAGATTTCAGCGATGAATATGAAAAGTTATTATGTAATTATTCTTCTTTAAAAACAGATCTAAATTCTTCAAACTTGAAACAGCTTGAATTGGAGGATGAATTATTCCAATTTAAGGAATTTAAAATTATTCTTGAACAACTACGTGCTCAAAATAGCGATCTTGAGAAACGTATTGAAGTATTAAATTCGGAAAACTATACTCTAAAGCAGCAGATTAATGATGTCAAAACTAAAAATGTTGCACTGTCAAACAATTCTGCGAAAAATGAATTAAAAAATAACCAAGATAAAAACTTAAGTAATTTGTTTCTAAATAAAACAGTACCTGTGTTTACTTCTACACCAACAGTATCATCGCGTACGCGAAGATATTCATCTGGAAGTAAAGCTAACAAGGCTTCAAAACCTATTGCTACCAATATTCAAAAGAATAAAATTCTGTTACTTGGCGATAGTCACTGCAGAGGTCTGAACAACATACTTAAATATAAACTAAAATCCGAATATCAAGTGATGACTTACTTTAAACCAAATGCCCCTTTAAGCAGTTGCGTTGAGCCTATTCTGAATTTAACCCGGGATTTTTCTTTTAATGATTACGTTGTTATAATTGGAGGTTCCAACTATACTGGTGTAAAGTCAGATAAAGATGATATTGACTGTTTATTTCAACTCTTAAAGGATGCATCACAATACACCAATATTATAGTTTCTTCGACTCCTCACCGCTTTGATAGGCCATCTTTAAATTATCGAGTCGACCAGAGGAATTATTATATCGAACAACTAATATTAAGTTTTAAGTCACCTAGATTAAGTTACCTACCTACATTTTTTAAAAATCGCCACCGCACTCAACACGGATTGCACCTTAACTTAAATGGCAAAAACTTGTTAGCTAGTAGAATAAAAGCTAATATAGATTTAACTCTGATACCAAGACAGAACCAAGACAATATAGATAATATCAATGATTTACCTGCTTCATCAATATCTCAGTCTGCACCTAATGCTTCATCTTCTTACTCTCCTATACCTGTCATTATCTCATCTTATAGATCTGATTCATATAATTTTAATTCTATAAACAATATTTTTTTATGAATAATAAGCTTAGTTCATCAAATTCTCAAGAAACTAATTTTTCTTACAGAGCTTCATCCAATCTAATTCAATGTATTTCTGACAACAAAATCATGTCCGACGCGATTGATTATCAAATCAATACAAGTAAAAGTAATAAAATTAATTTAAAAGTGTTGCATCAAAATGTGCAAGGTATCTCGAATAAATTAGATCAATTTGAAATTTATCTCAGTGAACATATTACTGACATATTTTGCATATCAGAGCACTGGGCTGTAAATGATGATAATTTGTTAATTGATGGATACTCCCCAATAACTTCATTTCATAGAAAAAAACACATTCACGGGGGTGTAGCTATTATGGTAAATAATAACTTTAGTTCATCTTATAATGAAGATAAATTTATTTTTAATCTTTCATCTGAGATAGATTTTGAATGTTGTGGGATTAGATGTAAGGATACAGCTGTTTCAACGTCTTTCTTCGTTGTTACTATTTACAGATCTCCCTCTGGAAATTTTGAAGTTTTCATTGATAAATTAACATCATTGATACAATATTTTAATGATTCAGAGTTTATTATTTTGGGTGACCTAAACATAGATTTCCTCAAAAATTCTAATTCAAAAATAATTTTATTAGACTTACTTAACTCTTTTGAAGCTGTTTCTATGATTAATGAACCTACTCGTTTAAATGCAAATGGTGGATCTGGTTTAGACTATGTAATTGTATCAAATGGTTTGCAAAGTTCATCTAATGCTTGCGTGGACCACAATGGGTTATCTGACCATTCTGCTCAATTTTTAAAGGTCTCTCTCACTGTTCCTAAAAGTAACCATAAAGTACCTCCTAAGTATTTAGAAGTAAGGCGGTATTCTGAAGGGAACTTCAACTATTTCCACCGCTTGCTCAGTGGTGCAGATTGGAATCAAGTCTATAACCAGGATTCTGGAGAAAATAAATTCGAATCTTTTTCTAAAATATTTATCTGGTGCTACAATATTGCTTTTCCTCTTATTAAAGTCAATGTGAATGCTCCTAAACGTCCCTCTTGGGTCACTCCTGAGGTAATAGAATCTAGTGAAAAGCTTAAAGATGCTTTTCTAAGTAAAAATTTAAATAAAAATAAATATAATAAATTAAAATTACAACATAAAAATTTAGTTATTAACTGTAAAAAGTCTTTTATTTCTAAAAAGTTGAGTGAATCAGATAGTAAAATCAAAAAAGCCTGGGAGCTTGCAAAAAATGGACTCAATAATAATAAAATAATTAAATCAGAAAATATAACGTTAAAAGTTCATTCTGAGAATCAGCCTAATCCTACAGTTATAAATGATCCCTTGTCTGTCGTGAATTTCTTTGGTGAACATCTATCGAAAGTACCAGACAAGCTTCAACAATCATTTAATTTAAGTCAACAAATATTTAACTGTGATAACATAGCTTTGAATACTATTACTAGCTCTATGTATTTTTCCGAGTATGTTTCTGTAAAAGAGCTTGATGAGGTTTTGAAAAAAATGAAAAATAAAAAAAATAATAGCCCTGATGGTATAACTATGTCTGTTCTTAAAAAAAGCTTGCACAATATTTTTGATGTATTCCTCCATGTTGTATCCGCCTGTTTTTCAGAAGGCACATTTCCAAGTGGGTTAAAGAATTCTCTTGTGTACCAATTTTCAAGTCCGGGAGAAAACAGATGTGAATAATTATAGGCCCATATCCTTACTTAGCCCGTTCTCTAAGATCATTGAAAAGATTATTCACACCAGGTTAAGCTCTTACTTATCATCTCATAATATTTTGGTTCCTGAACAGCATGGTTTTAGGTCAGGGTTTTCAATCAATTCGGCTTCTGCTAATGCTGTTCATGAAATTTGAAATGTATAGACAATAGATTTTATGTGCTGCGCTACTGTTTGATATGTCAAAAGCCTTGATTTATTAGATGTTCCTCGATTATAAAAAGCTTTATGACATAGGAATAAGAGGTGCTTTATATGACCTAATCAATCGTTTTAACTGGAGATCTTTAATGTTTTATGGGGTGGTACTAAATCTAGGACTTTCTTTACTTCCTCGGAGTGCCCCAGGGAAGTATTTGGGTCCTCTTCTTTTTGCATTTATATATTAATGACTTACCGGCCTGGTTAAGAAGTATAGTTAAAGATTGTTTTGTTATTATTTATGCTGATGATAGTTCTGTCTTAGTTTATAGTCGTGACGTCTTAAATTAGAAATATATGTTAATTGGTATGTCAAGGTTTTGTGGAATGGTGTTATAATAATAAGTTAGTTTTAAATACATCTAAAAGCGTTTCTGTGATATTTAGATCCCGAAATATTAATAGACCATTGAATTTCGTAATTAATTCTAGTCCTTTACGTACTGTGCCGTTCACCAAAGTTAGGTTTATATTAGATGATAAGTTAAATTTAGTTACCATGTAGATTCTGTGATATGTAAGTTAAATTCCGTTTTTCATTTGCTAAAAAAACTAAAAAAATATAATGCAGTTGATGTTCTGTTGATGCTCTATTATGGTTGGGCCTTTCCTTATTTATCTATGCATATCTTAGCATGGGGACATAGCTCTGAGGCCAACAGAGTCTTTATTTTGCAAAAACGGATCATAAGATTAATTTTTAATATTGGACCTAGAGAAACAACAAAACAACTTTTATTAAAAATAAAATCTACCTTTTCTTCCATTTAGAATATTAGAACATGTAAACTTGTCCGTAAATATCCAGAAAAATTTAAACCCTATTCTTCTATACACGACGTTAATACAAGAAATAAAACCAAACTATGCCCGCTAAATGCAGAAACAGCATGTTCAACTTTCAGCTTTCAATCTGGCCATTAACTGTTACAACAAACTACCTTCTGATATAAAAGCAATTGAAAAGTATGATTCCTTTGTCAGAAATACAAAAAAATATTTGATGGAAAAAGCTATTATTCTATAAATGATTTTATGTCTGTGTCTAATATTATTAGTATTAAGTTTTAATGATTTTAGTATAAGGTTTTTATTTATATGTATTTTTTCACTTTTGCTAAAGTTTACATGTAATTTAGTATATTAGTTTAGTTCATAATTATTGTATGTGACGTGTTGTATCTTCTTTAAGAGGCTTTCAATAAATAAAGTATTATTATTATTATTAATGAAATCTCTTTACAGCCATGTTGCATAAAATATATTTTTCAAATCTTTAGAATTGTATTTTTACAATGCAAGGGTATAATGAAGAGGGTCAACAATAATAAACTATAACAATAACAATAAACCACTAATGTGTCATAGCAGACACATATAAATGGAAAACAAATTATAAATTGAAAACAGACATTATTGAATATATGTTTTAGTTATTTAACAATATTTTATTAATAATTTCTATAATTGTTAAATGTAACTTACAATCATTATAAGTTTATTAAAAATAAAAATTCAACGTCTTGATCAAAATAAAAATTCCAGAGATTATCAAATGATATTTTGTCAGGTTGTATGTAACCAGCAAGGTTACAACTGGTCTCATGTTTGACTTCTTTGACTCAGGTAACGTAGAGCTCCATGTAAGGTTGCTTCCAGGCATACTATCTCTGATGCAGAGATGAGATAGTCCGACTCCATGCCAGTACTGTATGACGGATAAGTTAATCTAGAAATAGATATTTTCCTCAGGTTGCAACATCTTCATGAAATCTCCTTGATAACATCTGACATATCATCATCATCATCATCAACAACCTGGACAAATAAAACATTTTAACTATAACACACTGCCAAAAATGTAACTATGCTTCACAATCTAAGAGCTGATTAACTTACTTTGTTCCTTAGGCTAATGCCCAAAGTAAACATATATTTAGTTGGTTCCTTAGGCTTGCCAAGGTGCAACAACTTATTTTTCCTGTTGTAAGTTCTCCAGAGGGAAAATGGTATAGTAACAAGCAGTTACTACTAAGTTTTGAAAGCAAAGCATTCTTGATTAAAGTTACCTTTTTAGCAAATTTCCTTTGGAAAAAATTGGCTAATGGGATAGGCATTATGGCAGGAGATAAAAATCTGTTTCAGAGGTTCTTAATGACAAGAAAAAGGTTTTACGAAACTTATACACACACATATCAAGACATTTTCTTGTAAACATGCTATCTTTTGAATGGATTAATATTTTTTAATCAAACCTGGCAAAAAATCAACCTTGAGGAGGACACAAACCCTATTGAAAACCAGGCTTTTGTAAAGACATTAACCCGGTTTGTTGAGTCGGCAAAATTTTCAAAAAAAATTGGCAATATTCAGAGTTAACATTTTTTGCCACAAAAATTGTCATTTGGGACACTGAATAGAATGAAACTGTTTCGAAGTCGATACGACCACTCTAAGTGACCAAAAGTTTAAGAAACCATAATAAATTACCTGAAACCAAAATTATGGTCGATAAATAATAAATTTCATGTAGGGTGTCGTTTTCTATGTATTTTTGGGCACTGAATCAGATAAAACTGATCTGGTAATTCAAATAAAAATTGGGTAATTCAAACTAGAGGTTATTCGCGGACTTTGTTAAGTGACGTCATATCCATGGAGGCGTGGCTAATTTTTAAATTAATATTTCTAATCATATTTCCATTTTTATTATCAATCAAATTCGGTTTTTGCCTTAACCAAAACTTGATCATATATACATCTGCTTTACCAAACATTTCTCAATAAAATTGTTAATATTTTATCCCTGATAATTGTTTATATGTCGTTTTAATCAGAAAATATGACAGTTAATACCATGAAAAGAAATTGATAATTAAAATAGAAATATGATTAGAAATATTATTTAAAATTAGCCACTCTCCATTGGTGTAACGTAATTAGCCATGCCTCCATGGTTATGGTGTCATCTAACAAAGTCCGGAAATAACCTCTAGTACCCAATTTTTATTAATGAATTAAAAAATAATAAACCAATTATACGTTATACTAATAACTAATAATTATAACCAATTATAATAAACCAATTATACGTTTTTATTATTAGAATATAATAAACTTATAATTTCAAGTGTAAAAAGAAATATTTTTTTATGCTAGTTCCTCATTGCACACGGTAAAAGAAATATACTATCACCAGACCAAAAAGTAATACATGTTTAGACTAGTATCTAAACATTACATTTATAACATTTTTAGCTCTCTTTTGTACTTTTTCTACTTTACAAACTAGCACCAATTTTGGATATTAAGACTCTTGTTTTAGTATATTATACTTACTTTTTTTACTACAGATACTGGGAAACCAGTATCTGTGCTCATTAAATCTTCAAAAAAGAGTCATTCGGATATTGTTCAACTAGAAATATTTCAATTCCTGCAAACCTTATTTCAGAAAAAATTCCTTAATGGCTACTTTCTCTTATATTATATAATTACCTTATATCTCTCCGCACTGATAATAGATTAGATTAGATAAAATTTTCATTGTCAAGGACCCTTAACAGGGTATGACAATAGTCAAAATCAAAAGAAAAATCATTTAGAATTTAAAATTTAAAAACTAATCTACTGAGTAGAAACAATTTTCTTTTAATACTTTGCAAATGCATGCTTTAAACTTTTTTGTTTCTAACAATTTTATATTCTCTGGGAGAGCATTATATAATTTACTACACCAGTAGTTTACACTATTCTGGCTTCTCGACACTCTACATTTCCTTACCATCAGGTTATTTTAAAATCGAGTTTCGAATGAATGGCCTACTGCATTTTCACTAAATACTCTCATATTATTTTTAACAAACACTAAACACTGCAATATATAAATGCTTGGTAGTGTTAGGATTCCAAATTTCTTAAAATGCTCCTTGCAGTCTTGACGAAAGCCCAGTTGAAAGATGGCTCTGATGGCTTTCCTTTGCATAGAGAATACTGCATCAGCATGACAGGAGTGTCCCCAGTAAAGGAGAACATAGCTGATCCTGCTGTGTATCCCGGCATAGTAGACTGAGAGCAAGACATCACACGACAGCTGAGTTGACAGAGAGTAGAGTAGAAATACTTGGCTTGCTAACTTGCTGCTTAGATCATTACAGTGATTCGCCAAGTCATAGCAGGTCTAATAGGACTCCTAGAACTTACACTGTCTGGATTATTAAATTCTGCTGTATCTCATAGTGAAAATATGACGTCTATCGTTTTCTTTTCATTAAGCTTTAGTTTATTAGCACAAAACCAATTTTTTAATTCATTCCTTACATCTTGTAGCGAATTTTTTATGACTGCTGGGTTTCTAATCTTTAGGCTAGCATTAGCATTGTCCGCGAACAGCTTTATTAACATATGTCCCATAGCGTCAGGCAAGTCATTTATGAAAATAATAAATTCAAACTTCCAAGCACCAAACCTTGTACAACTCCTTCTTTTATCTCTATCCAGTAAGATAGGATACCGTCTACCAGTGTGGCTTGAAATCTCTCAGAAAGATATGAGGTCATTAGTTTTATAGCTTCTTCAGATAAATTGTATTTTCTCAGCTTGTCTATCAGAACTGATCTTATACTATCAAATGCTTTAGTCAAATCTATAAAACTAGTTGCTAAGTAAATACCTTCATCGAAGCAGTCAAGAATGTCCTGGATGAGAGATCCTATCGCATTTACTGTGCCCATTCCTTTACGGAAACCGAACAGATAGTTATTGAATAGGTCATTTTCTTCCAAGTGTAAGTACATTTGATCTTTTAACACAGTTTCATATATCTTTCCAAAGATGGGTAATAATGAAATAGGTCTAAAGTTGTTTGGGTCCTGTTGACTTCCATCTTTGTAAATTGGTATTACCAAGGCTAGTTTAAGGCACTCAGGAAACTGGTTTTTATTTATAGACTTATTTATCAGGTCAGTTAGGGGTATTATTAAGGCATCTTTTACAGCTTTAACAATATGGGCTGTGATCCCATACACATCTTTACTGAAGGTCTTTTTCATTTTCATAATTATTTTATCAACAGCATCATACGTGGTAGTGGCAAAGTTAAATTCTGTTGCTCCTTTGGTTGGAAAGGCAGATGGGTCAATGTTGTCTATGCTAGGTAATGATTCATGGATTGATTTAGCAATTGAAGCAAAGTATTTGTTGAAATCATTAGCAGAAATATCCTTTGTAGATCCTTTGTCGCTGTTGCTTTTATACTTATTTACAATGTTCCAGGCTGCTTTTTGCTTATTTTCAGACTCTGATAATTCTATGATATAATAATATCCATAGAAATAAAATCAACCATGATTACAACACAAAATTCAATTATAAACTAACAGTGCCTAATTGCAGACTCCATAAAACTTTCAAGTCCTCTCAAATTCTTGACTGTACAACTGCTTACCTTAAAAAATTCAGAATCTCAAAGCCAAGTTTTTACTAAAAAAATAAAAACTTATTTACTGGAAGAAACTTCTTACTCAATCAATGACTTGTTCTCTGATTTTTATTTTTTATTTTTTTTTTGACGCTTAGAAGTATTTTGTATATATTTATAAGTATGTCTTATGTAACACAATAAGAAAAAAATAGAAATAGAAGATAACCTGTATCTCTATAGAAGTATGAGAGGCTGGGTTGTCCACCTGTTCTTCATCCTCCTCCGTCACAATGACGGTTTCTAGTCTGGTAGTCTGCAGCTTCCAGTAGCCGTCCTCAGCTCTGTTGTATATGAACCTGCTGTATCCGTTAGGTTTCTCTACGTTGTGAACTCTACTCAGGTGCAGTGTGAGGCCATAGCCTCGTGTGAAACATCGATCCTCACATAAGTGACACCTGTAACAGGGGTTATAAATAAATAAATAAAATCTTTATTCAGCTTGAGACCCTTTTTGGGGTATACATTCGTCAAAACAAAATACATAACTACAATGACATAAAAAATTAAAACTTATTAAACTTTAAAAACCTTTACTACTGTCCTCAAAAAACTCATTGACACTATAGTAAGGATTCTCAAGTAAGTAGTCCTTTACTTTTTTACAAAACTTATTGTACTCTAGGCTTTTGATATTATCATGTAACTTGTTGTACATTTGGATACCCAAATAGCCAAAGCCAATCTTTTAGCTATGATAGATAAATAAAACAAGGTGAATTGTACAATCATAAAGAGGTCTCCAATGTTGTTGTGATGTAAACTGGATCTATACTGCCCTGTCCTGCAAGAGTATTGAGCAACATCTTTTAAACTCAGCTAAAATAAATAATAAATATTTTTATTTGTTTTTGAGCTTATACAAAAGAGATGGTTACAAATATATAAAATTAATAATTAAATCTTGCAGTAATAAGGTAGTTCAACATGATGATTCTATTGTAAAAAAAATTAAATTAAAAATAATAGAAAAAAACAAATTTTTGAAACTTAAAAATAATATCTTAAAATCTTTAAATAAAAAAATAAATAAAATTTTATGACTTCTGCGATTAAATAGATTTATGCTTATAACTATAAATACAGAAAGTAAATCCATTTATGGAATTAGTAATATAATTAGATTAAAGTCATTCATTTAAATGAAATGATCTAATTTTAAATAAGTTGATAAAAAAAATAAAAAATATTTATTACTTCTTTTTTGATTGAAGAGCTAATAATCGAGGCTATTTTAGTGTTTACAAAGCATTTAGACGAGATTACTTGCGAAGGCAATAACTCTGTTCTAATTATCCTTCTATAGTTAGGTTTGTTGAACTAATAGAAAATTTTTGTAAAGAAGTCTTAAAAATAAATGATAAAATCTATATTAATAGAGCTCACTTAAACTCTACTATAAATAACTATTGACTGTTGCTGTAAGTGAAGCGCAACATGTTATCTCATGACTTCTCAATCCAAAATCCCTAAAAATACCTTTGATAGACTCCATCACAATAAATCCCGTGTTCAACCCCCTAGAGGATTCCTCCCCCCACCCCCGCAATTGTCATGTAAAGTCTAAATAATAGTTTTAAAAATAACATGTGAACGATTGGGGTTGAACCTCCTAAGGGGTTGAATCCTTTGCCAATCCTCATGTATGAACGAAGTAATTATATCACTAAATATTCATTCATATACTCACTTGTAAATTTGTTTCTCTTGATTCTCATGAACTTGTTCCACGTGTTTAGCTAGATTATGCTCCTTGGTAAATGTTGAGTCACACTGCTGACAGGAAAACACCTCGTCTGTATGAGTCTGACGATGGACTTTCAAATCATAAGCAGTCTTAGACTTATAGGTACAGAGACTGCACTGGAAGGGTTTATCAGAAAGGTGTCTGTATCGGATGTGTTTGGCCAGGATAGCCGGTGCGCGGCAGGTCAGGTCGCAGTAAGGACACTTGTAATGGTGCACGTGCATGGAGATATGTTCCCGCAGTAGTTTAGCTGTGGGATAGCAGTTATTACAATGGCTACACTTGAAAGTTTGCTGCTCTATGGGAATTTGGCGGGAACAGTGATTACCGAACTTGGTGACACCTGAGAACATGTGACCACAGACGGGACAAGCTACTACCTTCTCACCCGTGTGCATTCTCAAATGCACCTCTAACCTAACTTTTTTATTAGTTTCACTTTGGCAATCTCCCCAACAACAAGTGTAGCGTTTCTCTTTGTTGTTGTCCTCAGACCACACGTGAGTCTTAACATGCAACAGGTAAGTCTCATAACAAGTAAAACATTCATCGCAAGAACTCCATTTACATTTATAAGATTCTGATAGCGGAGGTATTTGTTCGTGAATTGGTTTGGGAAACATACAAGACGGTAAGTTTTTTTTCTTGATATAGTAAGTGCCGAGTTGTTTAAGCCTCGCGTGGTAAGCGTGATACTTGACGTGCAGGATCACCTCATTCGATTCCTTGCAACGGAAGCGACATTCCTTCCATCCACAAGCGTACAACTGATCGTCCTCGTCAGCTTCCACAATGTTAATATGAGGCAAATGATTAGCTAAGTGAACTGATAACGATCTCTTATCAAAACAACTGATAACTTGATTACAGTCCGTCCATAAACAATTTAACTCACGAATTACATCTGCCATCGCTTTTAACTAATTTTAAACAACATTTCTTTAACTTCCAATCACATTTAAATTAAAATAGGATACAATCAGCTTCAGCTGCTCGCCTGAGTACAATCATTGCATTGTCCCTCCAAACGACTTTATGTAAAACTAAAAGTTAGCAAAGCGCACATCACCATTACGTTAGTTTACTACCAAAAACAACTACAACTATTTTTTTAATCTTCACAACTCCTTAGCTAGGAATAAAGTTAGCGAACACTAATAAAAATTATGCTTAAATTTATATTAAGCATTATATTTTTTGTATATATAAATTGCGCGACCATAGTATTCTTCTTCTTTTCTCTTTTTTTAGTCCAGATGTAACACGTCGGACTCTTACATTTCTTATACTACAATTTTCGAAGTCTATCTTGATAAGTGATGCATTTATGCTCAATTTTCTTCCCAATCAATTTCTCTATTTCTTGTTGTCATTAGGTTATGGCTTCTACTTAATTTAATTTGGCTCTCTGTAATTAATATATTTCAAACACTATTTTGATGTAGTTTAAAAATAGATTAGAGATAGTAGCACTAGAGTGCCTGTATAATCATTGCCTGATCATACGGGCACTCTAGTAGCACTAGCTTTGAGATATTATAGTTAATTCGGGCGACCTTAATCTGCAGAACAAGGTTTTCTGACCTACAATCATTAGAAGCCCTAATGATTGTATTTTGAAACATCGAAAAAGTAACCTAATCACCTTCGACTATCAATATAATAAAATAATCCGAACAAAAATACAAAAACTTATATAGCAGAACGTTTAAAATTCAAATCAAAACACAACAAATGTGCAAGGGAAGCTAAAAATTGATTTTTATAACCTTAATTTACTATAGGAGGAGGTTTCAATAAGGTTACACAGAGCCCCTGAAAACACCAAAATGATGCTTCAAGCCTCTAAATGCATTGAGTATGTACGGTAATTTTGTACCGTTTGTTTGGTTATATTAATAATCGAAGGTGCTAAGTTTGCTATATAGATGTTGCAAAATTGAACCCATAGGTAATAATATCAACAGATATTCAAACTCTCAAGTAATGATATCTCAATCAAGGATCTTGAATAATGGGGATGGCGCATTTAGGCACTTTTGTGACCCCATGAAAGTTGTATGAGATAGAGAAATAGGAGCAAACTTACCTTCCCCTTGGTTATAATGAAAAAAGGCGTCAAACGCAGGTTATGTAGCAAGGTTGTCGAGTTTGATTGTCAACTTTCTTCTGTGCTTCTCGTAATTGTTACATTTGTGGTGCTTGTTAAGTCATTTGTGCTTATTTAATTTCAAATTTTGGACTATACTTTGCTACTTCAGTGTGTGATAATTTAAGCGTGTTTTGTTATAAACTTCTCAAGCAATAAACAATGGGAAACCATTGAGAGGTAAGTTTGCCTCTAAAATTTAAGCCCTGCGCTGTTATAAGAATTGTAAGCATGTGCAGTTTGTTCCAAGCATGTGCAATTGGTTTTTGACGTGTGTTTCGTGTTTAATTTTCTCTATTTTTTTTGGTTTTCGATGGGGTCACTTTTTTGTATGGCAAATCGACTTAGTGCGTCATCCCCTTTATTCAAGATCCCTGATTTCAATGGTTAAGGTTATTATAAACATAGTAAAGAGCATATACACATAGTATAGTATATATTACACTAGAGAGGGCATAGCCTATCTTAATCTATGTTAAGTCTCTAGTTAAGTCATAGTTATCTCAATATGTTAAGAGGCTTGAAACGTCATTTTGGGGCTCTGTGTGACGTGATTAAAACCTCCTTCTAGAAGGAGTTAAGGTTATAATAAATAAATTATTTTCGACTTCTGCACATTTTTCGTGTTTTGGTTTGTATTTTAAACGTTCTACAGTATAAGTTATACAGTATTTTTGTTCTGTTTATTTGATTATATTAATAGTCAAAGGTGTTCAGGTTATATTTTCGATGTTTCAAAATTCAACTGATAACGGCCCATAAAGAAAATTTATTAAAAAGTATTTCACATTAAACATTAATTGTAATAATTTAAATAGTTACTAATAATTAAATATCAATTAATTATTGTTTTCTAACGAATGTGTTTGTTAAATATTTTAAAAACCATTTAAGATGGAGGTTTCTTAACTCGAGAGATAAACGGACAAATTTCACTATAAGTTTTAAATTTCATTAAATTCAAAATAATATTAAATAAAAAACGTATTTTTTTAAAAATATTATTAAAGATTGTGAAATTTAATGTAAATTTAATAAAAATACATCGTATTAGTCTTATCAGCTTTTTAATCAGATCAGTATTTTTTTTTAAGTTTTGGTCTAAAATTTAAAAAAACATTATCAATTATTAAATATTAATTGTAAAATATATTAGTTAACAATTATGAATAAATTTTATCATAAATAAAATGGAATATTTCATAATTATTTGTTTTGTGATATCCAAGATGGCGAAGGGGGGTATAGGTTATAAAAGGGAGACACGGTCGGCTCTCGTCAGTCGGCCTTCAGCCTTCATGCAGAGCGGAATATCCGATGAAGTGTAGTAAGTTTCAAATTTTTATTTTGTTATTCGTTTTAATCCATAAAATTTTAAATTTATCTAAAGTTTAACTAGAATCATTAAATATTTTGCATAATTATATAAGACAATAGATCGCAATATATAAGTACGATGTATTTTTACATTGAATTTTTAGCCATTTTGAATATTTTTATTTCCATTTACTATTATTCTCTTTGTATGTCTGCTACAAATATTTAATTACTAATATAACTCGCATAAATATTACTTCTGTAACTATTAATACTAATATCATTGTTAGCTCTATACCAGTTAGTACTAATACTACATCTTATTTCTATTACTATAAAATAGAAATATTATTATTTATATATTATATATTTTATATATATATATATATATATATATATATATATATATATATATAATATATATAAATATATATATATATATATAATATATATATATATATATATATATATATATATATATATATATATATATATATATATATATATATATATATATATATATATATATATATAATATATATAAATATGTATAAATATATATATATATATATATATATATATATATATATATATATATATATATATATATATAATATATATATATATATATATATATATATATATATATATATATATATATATATATATATATATATATATATATATATATATATATAATATATATATATATATATATGGGCTATTTCCTATGGGCTATTTCCGGTTGCCTTATGTGAAAGGGTTGACTGAAAAGCTTACTGGTGTCCTTAGAGGTTCAGTGCCAGATATGTCCTTTGCTAAGTATTCCATCAGGAAGGTGGGTAATCTGTTTAGCCGGACCAAGGACGTGATCCCTATGGCTAAGAGGTCTGGTATTATATATCAGATTGGCTGTAAGGACTGTAACAAAGTGTATATTGGCGAAACATCCACTTACTTCGCTACCCGTAAAAACTCACATAAAAATTACATTGATAGGGGCGAACGCCAAAGGACAGCCTTGACAGCTCACTGTGTTGACCTAGGGCATCACGCAGATCTTGAACCAGAAAATGTCAAAGCACTTTGCACGGAGAACAATAATAAGAAGCGTAAGATTCTTGAAATGCTCTACATTCGGGGGAATAAGAACGCTATGAACAACAGATCTGATGTGTCAAAGATAATAGACTCTTATAAATATCTCCTAGGACCTGCTTCAGATTCCCCCTAAGTCTCTTGTTTATTTTTCTTCTTCCATCACAACATTGTCGTCCATCTTTAGTTTCTTTTTCACTTAATACCTTCTCTTCTCACCCTACAGTGCTGCTTATCTTTTATCACTTTGTTTACTTTCTTACACTGTCATGTAGTTTTTTCTATATCTTTTGCTATTTAATTAATTTTATACTTTTATAATATTATGTGAATCTAGTCTCTAATTTAGCTTTACGTAAGTCTTCATTTCTAGTCAATTTTTGTTAGGTTTTTTGTATTATCTATTTTTTGATACCTTGTTTGATATTTTCTATTCTTGATATATTGTTTGTACTATGTTTTAGTTTTGCCCTGAATGATGGCTACATTATAGTCGCCGAAACGTTGGCTAAGTAATATATTTATTTCTACCAAGACCGATTACCCAAGTTGAGTGAGGTGTATGAACTGTATATATATATATATATATATATATATATATATATATATATATATATAATATATATATATATATATATATATATATATATATATATATATATATATATATATATATATATATATATATATATATACATATTTATATATATACATATACATAACACAGGGTTTAACCATGAATCTCATTTTTCGCGGTGAAATATACCTTGTGAACAGTTGGGGCTGAAACCCCTGCCAAACTCCGCGTGTGGACGAAGTAACAGACACATGTAAAAAATTCGGACACTGAATCAGCTGTTTGCTGGCTCAAAAATATAAAAATCCATAGAGATGTTATTGCTAGAGGGGCCCTATTGGTTGAATTTTGAATCATCAAAAAAATAACCTATCTTCGACTTTCTATTTTAATCAAATAAACAGAACAAAATTATAGTAACACACCTCGTCTACACGATGTTTTCAACCACCGTTTACACAGAGTAAAACCAGTGTCGAGGATTCAACCTGGTGTTCAACCCAAACGCATCGTGTAGACGCGAGGTAATATATTAAATTACACAGATAATGGCATGGTTTTAATATTAATGAAATATTAAAACACAGATAATGTCCGGGAAGCCAAAAACAAATGATTTATTATAATCTTAATTCACTTTTGAAGGAGGTTTCAATGAGGTTACACGGAGCCCCAAAAAGATGTTTCAGGCCTCTCAATGTATTCAGATAGGCTATGCCCCCTCTAGTATATAATCTCTATGGTTTCTAACATTAATATGTACGTACAGATTTAAAACATTTGTATGAAATTCTGTGAACTGTGAAATATTTGTTACAATCATTAAAAGAGAAACTGTTTTAATAATACTATTTCGTTGATTAATTTACGGACATAAGTTTATTGCCTTTTAAGTATAACTTAAAATTACGATTACTATAATTATCCTTCCATTACGGAATACATTAGTGAAGGGAAAAACCCTGATCAATTGCAAAAATATAAAAAAATTGAGTTGTGCAAATAAATGGAAGTTTAATTTGCCGCTCGTTTTAAGTAATTTAAACAAACCTTGTAT
>JACMZG010000008.1:89688247-89716061 GCA_018340805.1 Microvelia longipes | reverse complement strand
CTAAATCGATAAATATTTGCAAAGTAAATGTAAAAAAATATAAATTTTCACTGATATTATTTTGAAGCATCTGACCGTGACGTGGTGAGGAGGCTTATGGACTGTAGTTAGACTTACTTTTATATTTGTAAATATATTACTTTAATTATTTTTTTAGTAGAAAATAGTTAAAAAAATGTTTATTATATGAAATATGTTGTTAGTATTTGAGGAATGATATTTATCAACTTAAAATGCTTTACCTTTATATCTGTTGATTAACACAGGATTTCATACCAGTTACAAATAATAAACATCATAAAAAATACAACTAATAATTTTTAAAAGAGAGAAAAAATGACAGCAATATAAAATAATGTATAATAATAAATTACTGAACACAATAAAATATAAACATTTTACTAAAAAAAATATAAAAAATTCAATAAAAACTTTTCAGGTACAAGGAACATGCAAGGTATATATATATATATTATATATATATATTATATATATATATATATATATATATATATATATATATATATATATATATATATATATATATATATATATATATATGTATATACATAAACACACACTTTATTACGTGTTTCTTTCATATTTGCATGTTTTATGAAATTTGATTTTTTTGCTGAATCATTACATCCGATTGATGACCTCATGTAAAAATTATTTCCTGGAGAGCACAACTTGACTAGACCTATAGATTAAATTTTGTGCCAAGTTTCAACTCATAAATACGCTAGAAGGTACAATGATAACACACACTCATAGACAGATATACAGAAAACTTTGTGGAAACCACTCAGAAGGTCTTTAAACACCTGAAATGGATAATTCAAGTGAACTCCTGGTTTCGGATTTTTCCGCAACAAAATGTTTTCTATACACCTACATTATAAATGAGGAAAAGTAAAAATATTAAAAATTTAATAATATTGAATTATAATAAAAAAAAATAAAATGCCCGTTTTAGGGCCTATAGGGCCATCAGTATTCACCCTGCGGGAACCACCTCAGGTGGGTTGCATCTACTACACTCTAAGAATTAATTAAAGTTGGCGAATCATTTTAATACAAATACTATTCATAAAATCTTAGAGCATGCCCGGGCTGCCAACCCCGGACTCCGGTGCCGAAATCGAACCGCCTTTACGATCACAGCACGGAGGCAGACATTGAATTATAATAAAGTATTAATTAAAAAATGTTTTATGGTAAATAAATAAATATAAAAACAAATTATCAAGAGTAAGTCTCACTATATTCTAACTAGCAGATGCAGTGTGTGTGTGTCAATCAAATGTGTGTGTGTGTGTGCATTCAAAGAGACTAATACTTAGAGGGACTAATACGACAGCTCTTATCATTCCTTGGGTAGCTAGGTGCCATTGTGTACTTTGATGACGTCATTTTTTTATTTTTCATAATAATTACAAACCAACATAAATTATTAATATTAATAATAATTATCAATATTAATTAATTTTTCCACTATTTTGTCTTAAATTAAGTAAATTAAATTTAAAATAAGTTCTAATGATTGTCTATTGCATTGTATTCTTAAATTGTCTGTGTTGAATAAAGTGTTTAATTTGGCGTCACTGAAAAAATGCCACCGTTTTTGTGAAGTGCTATAATAGGGGTTGTAGAGGGTGGGGGAGTATCTCTAGTCTCTCTCTAGGGAGACCTATAGTAGGGGCAAGTACAGTTTTGGCACCTAGTGGAAGCTGTCTTACTTCCAGACTCCTTATCACTGTGCTATTCTGCCCATGTACTACCTCCAAGTATTAGTCTCTTTGTTTGCTTTCAATTCCCTGGTATGATTCAACTATTGCACTCTCCTATTCTTGGTGCAATAGTTAGCATGTTTGCCTTCCGCCCAGACTTAGAATTTGTATGGGGATAGATAACTTTAAATGTGCCCTCCTTCAAAAAAAGGGTGTTAAGCTCAGTGGTTCTGACAAACTGTGCGATGTCAGGTACATGTAAAAGATCCCTAACCCTAAATAAACCTGGGCTTTGGCAAAATTTAGGACTCTAAACTATTATATATATATATATATATATATATATATATATATATATATATATATATATATATATATATATATATATATATATATAATATATATATATATATATATATATATATATATATATATATATATATATATATATATATATATATATATATATATATATATATATATATATATATTCTTCCTTTTGGTTTCGAGAGCTGGAAAGCTTTGTCTATTAGTGGGAAGCTAACATGATTATTTTTTATTTTTAGGCTATGCCCCCTCTAGCATATATCTCGATGCTCCTGGTCTTAAAATAATTTGGTTGACATGTAGGCAAAGAAAAAGATTTCGTTCAGGGTCCCGCTGAAACTTTTCCTCAACACGTTGGGTTTGTCAGGCTTATCCTCAATACTTAGACCCGCTTCACTCATCCTTAGAATATAAAATACTTAAAATTTATACTGCAACACTTCTTGAGACTTCACTTCAGATAGTAAAGTACAGTGGCGGACTCTGCTGAAAGGGCCCGAGGAGGATTTGACTCTAAAAGGGCCATAAAATACATCTCAAGGGGCCCAAAGGGGGGGGGGGGTCCATATTGCTTCTCCAGTAGAGAGGTCCACTTTTAACGAGAGTAGTATTAATGATTATAACAAGCTTAGAGCTTCTAATAAAAGTCTTTTAGAGTAGTTCTTCTCATAATCTTAAATTATAGGATCATTAAGATTAAAAGAATGGTTCTTATTCCTACAATTAATCTCTAATGCTGTATTTACTGTTTTATTGTTGTGTCCTGCTTTCCTATTGGTTCATGTTTGTTAAGATTCATCCATATAGGTGGCTGGCCAATTATTGCAATTGACCTTATAAACAAAGCCCATTGTATCATCAATAGCAACTTTATCCCTTTATCTGTTGAAACAGTGATCTCCCACTTTATTTATGGGTTTTAGACCAAATTTAAGTACATGGACATCATAGGTTTTAAATGAGTTTGTTATAATTTGGGATAGACATTTGATATACGCAAGACTAGAGGATTTACAAGACTGAATATTAGGAGGTTGAGGATTATTTCAGGTTGAATTATTGGAAGAATTTTATAACTAGAGTGCCTGTATAATCAATATAATAATATTGATATAATATAACTAATAATATAAATATAACAATATTTATATTAATATAACTAACTATGAATAATATTAATATAACAAAGGAGAAGGAAAGCATTCATTACAAAAAAAAGATAATAGAGATTTAAATAAGTTTTACAGTGAAATCTTGAGTAATATTTAATAGTAATTAATCCAACCAATAGTAATTAGATTACCCCTCCTTATCTAGTCATTTCTTTATCTGTAATCCCTTTATTAATATCCATCATTTCTTTCATTCCTTTATTATATGCCATTGTTATATGTACAACCTTTTTTTATTAAGAGGTACACCCTTATTTTATGTAATTATTAAGAGGTTTGTTTTTCTTTCTAATTTGTTGTACTTTAACTTCATTCAATTTGATTCAGCATTATTTATTCTAAATTAATACTTATTAGTTCCTAATTTTTAATCTTAATACATACATATATGATTATGCCTTGAGGCGAAGGTGAAATATAGTCTTAATATAACTTGAATATTAGATTTTTTTCCTCTAAAGTGCCCTTACTTTAATACTGAACATAATGAGGAACAATATGGAGGCTCCAACTCTTAATATATAAATGATTTACCACTAGTAATGCAACATCTAGTTGCTTCAGCATTTCTTTTTGCTGATGGTTATGGGATCATTTTATCATGTAATTGACTAGCTGATCTTGAAGAAATGCAGTCTGTTGAATACAATCTGAGAATTGCTAATAAGCAATTCTCTTAGACTGGTGCAACGCTTATAAAATTAAAATTCAAAGAATGAGCACTAGAGAAGTTCATCATAATCAGAGTAATAAAATATGTCTCTCCACAGGTGTTATTAGACTACTGTCTAATAATAGTCAACAGTAAGAAAAGACTCAAAACCTAGTTTCCTAACACCTCACTGGCACTGATGATGACCTTTAGTTGGTTGAAAGCCGGTTATGCTTTATTTTAAATAAAATTTTGGACACCTGTGGAGAGACATATTTTATTACTCTGATTATAAAATTAAGTTAAATAATGATAAAACTGTTAGCTTACTGTTTGATTTCAAGTCCAAAGTTACAAATTCATTTAAATTTTTGTGTGTTACAATTGACAATAAACTATCTTGGGAACCTCATGTCAATAGTTTAGCATTTGCTAAACTATTGACTTTTTTTAAACTATTTAAATAAACTAGTTTATTTAAACTAAGCACCAGTGTTTATATGCTTAGAAAAGTCTCTCTGTCCTTGTCTATAAATTCTTTAAAAACAGTGTATTATGCCCATTTTTTAGTCTGCTAAATTATTATGGCATCATGATATGGGATAACACTCCAACTGTGAACAGATTATTTATTTTACAAAAATGAGCAGTTAGAGTTATGTTTAAACTAAGTCCCAGGCAATCATGTAAAAAAATGTAAATCAAATGAAATTCTAACTTTGTATTCCCTTTACTGTTATCAGTTATTGTCATTTATACACAAAGCAAGATCATCCCTAACAACATTCGAGAATATTTATTCTTACTCTACCAGATAGGCTAGTAAGTATGTTATTGACAGATTTAGATTACCTAAGAATGAAGTTCAATACCATTCAATCAGGTCTTCAACTTTATAACTTGCTGCCTGCAGTTATAAGGACTCTCGATGAAAAGAAATGTATCAGGTGCTTAAAAGATTTACTTCTTGAAAATCCTCTAAGTCAATCTAGTAGGTTAATCTTTTGGAGCTTGACGGTCAAGCCTTCAGCATTTTAAGCTTTGGACTATTAGGTTACAATTAGGCCTCTTATAGCTGCTTCAGGTCTCCCGCCTCCTTCCCAATAGAAAGACAAAGACAGCACCATCTTTATGTACTTAGACAATGAGGATACAATGAGTCCTGTTAGAATTACTTCAAGAAAAGTATATGTTAAATAAATAAAAGCTTTTATTACACAAAAACAATAGTTAAAATTTATACAAATCAATATATTATAAATTATTAGTCATTATTTCGCAGCCATAAAATGGCACATTACAGTCTACTTAAAGTACTATTATATACAAATAAAACTATGTACAAAATAAAATAAAACGATTTTGTTCCAAGGTCCGAAACTGGATATATTGTACATTTCAGATCATTTATACTTTTCCTCATTAATACCGTGGTAGGTACATAGGAAAAGTATTGTGTTAGCAAAAAAAAAATATGAAATCGGAATGAAACCGCAATTATCTGTTTCAAGTGTTTTTAAGGCCTCCTGAGTGGTTTTCTCAAAGTTGTCTGTCTGTATGTGTATGTGTGTGTCTGTTATCATCCTAGTGTATTTATGCTAGAGAGTTGAAACTTTGTATAAAAATCAGACTACCGCTGTAGTTGTGCTACCTGAAAAATCTTTTTTGATGATGTCATTAACCCACAATAATGACTCAGCGAAGATTTCAAAAAATCAAATATGCGGAAAAATGATGCGGCCTCATTGAAATATGGCACCCATGTAGCCATGTATAAGGATAACATATGTGACAAGTTTCATATTATTATCAGCACTAGCTCAATTTTTATTGAATGACTTGTGTACCTTTTTTAAAAAATTGTAAAAAATCAGAAAATGATTTAATTGAGTTTAGTTTAATTAATATAGTACATTATCATATATAGTATACATTAATTCATATATAGTATATGATTTAATTAATTTAGTACAACTTTTACCTGTACCTTTACTTTTGAAATAAGTACACTAAGTTTAGTTTCAATACCACAAGTATATCTCTGATATTTGTATGATCATAAAAATTAAGGAGCATTGAGCGTGGTCAGTGCTGTATAAGTCACCGCTGAGAATGTTACGGATGCATTTACTATCTGAAGATGAGCAAAGTGAGTTTGAAGTAGGGAGGATGAGCTTTGCGAATCTAATGTAATGAGGAAAAGTTCCGTGGTACCCTGTACCCGATTTTTTTCATGATAATACAGGGTGATCGGTGATATGTGTGAAAGCATTAATGGAGCAATTCTACAGATTAGATTAGATTAGATAAAATTTTCATTGTCGAGGACCCTTAACAGGGTATGACAATAGTCAAAATCAAAAGAAAAATAATAAACTGCGTAGGCTTCCGCGGTTATTGTCATGAAGATTTAGGTCTTCCGGTGGTGACCGCGTCAATGTAGATGAAGAACAAAAGAAAAATAAAATAAAAAATAATTAAGAAAAAAAAATTAAAAGAAAAGTAAAGAAAAAAAAAGAAAAATTAAAATAATTAAAAGAAAGAAAAAAGAAAAATAATTTAGAATTTAAAAACTCATCTACTGAGTAGAAACAATTTTCTTTTAATACTTTGCAAATGCATGCTTTAAACTTTTTTATTTCTAACAATTTTATATTCTCTGGAAGAGCATTATATAATTTACTACACCAGTAGTTCACACTATTCTGGCTTCTCGACACTCTACATTTCTTTACCATCAGGTACAAGGTCCCTCGGAACTTTTCCTCATTACATCGGATTCGCTATGTAATGAGGATTCACAATACTTTTCCTATGGTATAAATGAGAAAAAGTAAAAATATTGACCTGAAGATAATTTTTAAATGTTCTCCCACAAGGTTAAATTTTGTAATTTTCTTAAGGTGCGTATTTTGGATTGAAAAACTAGCTCAAAGAGTCTGTTTACACATTTCAGCTCTAAAAAGTGTAACTAGTATAAATAAGTAATGAAAATCCAAGAAATGTTTCAAGCAATGGATCATTATTAAACTCTGATGCAATATTGTGCCTCTTACATATTATTCTTGAGATGATAAAAATCTTATATGAGCCAAAATAAAATACTCATCTTCTCAAATCAAACAAGAAATATTCTAGTAAAATATTTTTAGTAGCATATCAAACAAAGTTGTATACATACATACATATACATATATAAATAAATTGCATTAATCCTAAGAATCTGAAACCAAGGTTTCAACATAATTATCTTTTTGGGCACTTCAGTGACATTCCTCATCATGTTTAATGAGTGGTTTTCATCATGCTGTGTGTGTGTGTCAAGCAAATCATGCTGTGATCATGTTATAGAATTGCAACTTGGCACAAAAATCTGACTTTAGGTCTAGTTGCTCTGCCAGAAGATACCATTTGCAGAGTCAACATTTAAAAAAAAATAACAAAATCAAAAGTTTGACTGATTTAGATAAATCAGAACAAGATAAATAAAATGTTTGTTAACATATTATATGAAGAATTCAAACTAATAAAAGCCAGGCTGCCAAATATGACCACAGAGTTTCTCTTTTACTTCAGGCAGAGCTGAAGTAATACTACATTAACCTTTGGGTATTAATCATGGCATTCTGATGAAGAGGGAAGCCAATCCCAAGTTGTGAAGAAAATGTACCCAGGTACATTGTACTCTGTGTTTAAATACTTTTGTTAACATTATTTAGGTTGAAGAATTTTGATATTGATGAATAATAATAAAAAAGTACTTTTTTTTAAGTTTTAGAAATTTCATCAGCTTAACAAAGTTTTATTTTAAAGACTTTGGCCTGATGTGCCAAAGCTGACATATCTGAACTGATCTGCTCAAACCACTGACATATCGATTCGATTTGCATAAATATTGTGGGTCCAAGACTAGTCTTTGGCTCTGGATAGTCAGACATTGTTTTTATCATTTGAGGTATTTTCAGACAAATTAGTACAGATCCTTGTGCTCAATGCTGAACATATAAGCTTTAATACTTACAGGTCAAATAATAAGATATAATCGTGTAAGTGACAGAGGAAGTAAGTCGTAGAAGACAGCAATAACTAAGAACTGTCGCATCATTTGCCTCGTCTTCAGATAATTTCATGTCCCACTCTGTTACGTTATGGCTAACTTATCATAACGCTGATTGAGTTTGAACAAGTAAGATGTGACATCTAGCATGTCACATTCCTAGCTGCCTCCACAACTATTCCTCAGGTTAAATTTTCATTTCATGAAAAACTCAGCTGACTCAATAATGATGTTTCATTTTAAAGTGTAATCAACTACGACATATCACAAGAGGTACTTCATTTCTCAGTCTTACTTTTTATAAGCTCAGAGAGAAGTTTTCAACTTAAAGGTTACAAGCTAAATGCCTTCAGTTGGTTGCCTAAAACTGTTAAACAACAACCTATAGTTGTGTTAGCCACTGGGTACTAACACGTCATCACATTGACTAGGATACTTCATCAGGAGACTGTTTGTGAATGGCTTTCAGATGATACCTCAAGGTAGTCTTCTGAAAGGCAGCATAATCACAAAAACTGCAGGGGAAAGGTCGCTTCTTCTCGTGGACGCATTTTATATGCTTTGTCAATCTAGATCTGTTGGGAGCTGTATAATCACAGAAGCTGCATGCAAGAGATCGTATTTTTTCATGAACAGCTGTAACGTGATGAATAAGTTCCCTTTTAGCGGCAGCAGCATAATCACAAATGCTGCAGGCGTAAGGTCGCTCTTTGTAATGAACAGCTTGCAAGTGTTTGGTAATAACGACTTTATGCGAACTGGCAAAATCACACATCGAGCAAACAAAAGGTCTTTTTTTCTCATGGACCGCTTGGAAATGCCTAGTAAGACCGACATTGGTCGGACCGGCATAATCACATTTGCTGCATGCAAACGGTCTCTGTTTGAAATGAACAGATTCGATGTGCCTCGTTAGTACATACTTGTTGAAGGCAGCATAATCACATAAGCTGCAGGAATGCGAGCGCTTGTCCTTGTGTTCAGCAATGGTATGTTTAGTAACATCACTTTTACAGGATGCCGTAAAGTCACAGTAGTTGCATGTCGAGTCTTTAATTTCATGAACAGCCTTGTAATGTCGAATGACGCTCGCCCTCTCCTTGGAGCTGAAATGACATAAAGGGCACTTTAGAGCTCCAAATTCATCCATCTCTGAAATAAATAAAACACTTAATAGCCAATTTTATACTTTTTATATTACTCCTAATATTGTCAAATATGCACCTTGACATTTGAATGAACCCTGATAACATGTGCCAGATCCATATTGATCTCTATCCAGAAACAAACTTTATCACTAATTAGGCCTGGGCTAGCTACAACGGACTTGCACTCATCAGTCCATTTGTACCGGTATATCACAAAAGCAGTAAATTGGATGGGCCAAATATGATAATATCAATATCGCTAAGACATCATTAACTGTATGTCTACAATAAAATGTAAAGTTCAAATTATAGACCTATGTACAGCATATTCCTTTAGATTTAAGTAATTCTGTAATTCTATTAAGTTACGTAATTACTTAATTAAGTTAAGTGACTCAACTTAATTTATTACTTAATTTATTAGATAATATAACACATTTCAATTTTTTTTATTATGTTTTATCTTAGATGAAAATATGGCACTGGTCGTCCAGCTTTTGTGAATCCTAATACAGCGGTTTTCTTATAGTATTCCATTCTTTTTAATTCCAATTCACCTTATATTTCCTATCTCTTAAATCCCTTTTTAGTTTATTGCCTAGTTTTCTACCAGGTTTAATTTTGTCAACAAAATCACCTAATTTTTAGGTGATTTTTGGGTGGGCAACCAGGTCATCAAGTAATATTATACAATAAGTATTTTATAATTTTTACTAACTGTCTCATACATTTTGTTTATCCTTAGTCTCACTTTAAAGTTCATAGATTATATTATTGTAGTTTAAGTTTAACTGTGATAGATTTATTGTCTCTGTGTTAATATAAGTAATATTTGAGCTAAACAGCAAATTTGAGACAAAAATAGTATAAAGCCATGACTATTGTATACATGAAAATGTCTTAACAATAAAAAGAATATTTATTTATTATTTATTTATATAATTCTCTTATAGAAGGATGTGCCTTGTGCCTTACATGTCATTACATGCCTTATGCCCTACATGTCATTAAGCATAATATGCAAATCAATATGGGCAGCAAATCTAATGTAATATCTAAAGCTTAATTCAAGCAATATTTTCCACTAAGTGTAAATCCACTTCAACCAAGTGATATAAAATTAAAAGATTATGTTAATAAAACAATTGTCCCAATAGGAAATTTTACTATAAAAGCATTTTATTTAAGTATTTTATATTATACCCAATGGTGGCCCTTCCCTAAATGGGAGAACAGGGTTTAAAAACAGACGGATCAGGGTTTCTAGATCCAAATCTAGAACAGGTTTGCTTGAAATAAGAATAATATTCTTTTTCAATTAGCTCAGAAAAATCGCATCTTTTTAAGTCATCACTATCTTAGATTTAAAGGATAAACTAATATTGAAAACAAAATATACATTAACTTCAAATAAAATACTTTTATTAGTTAAAGTTTATTTTTGATTATTCATTCAGTTTGATTGTGAAAATTACTTGTTGGACACTGAAGTGTCTTAGTGTACCCTTGACATGGAGAGCTTGACAGGCCTGATGCATTGCACTATATTTCATAAAATACCAGATAAAAAACTCACCATAATTGACAGAGGTTTTTTCTTGTGTTTTCTTGGTTTGCACAGAGGATCTGATTTTCTTTGTTTTCCTCGCACCACTTTTGTTTATTTCTGAACTTACACCATTGTCCTCTTTATTGGCATTTTCTTTTGGCACTGTAAATTTAAACACAAATGATTAGTCATGCCAGGATAAGAAATAGTAATAAGCAAGGAAATAGCAAATACACCAGGTAGCAAGTATAACAAATTATAGAGTTTAAAAACCATCATTCTGATGACCTCTTACATTCTGATGAGAATCCACAGGTAAATGTACAAATTTCCAGTTGACAAATATCAATTTATAGTTATTATCTTAAATGATATTAATGATCTCCCTGAATATGGAGCCATGAGTCCAAGATTTGCGGATGATACTACATATGCAGTTAGTGGGAAGAATCTTGATGGAATAGTTAATAAAATAGATGATATTATCAAGCTAGCAACTGACTGGTTTATAGTAAATAAGTTAACTTTAAATGAGTCAAAAACCAGATTTTAACTCACACTCTTAAATATAACAATATAAACATTTCACCCATTAAAATACTTGGAGTGTCCCTTGACAGCACACTTAACTGGAAAGCTCATGTTAATGAGTTAGGAAGTAAACTTTCATCTATTTTATTTCTGCTACATAAACTTAGTTTAACTTTAGATATTGATACCATGAAGCTTGCTTACTATGCGCATTTTCATTCACGTATGCTGCATTGTATTAAAGAATGGGGAGCAGCCCACGTAGCCAACAGTATTTTTATTTTGCAAAAAAGCTATTCGTATCATGAATAATGCTAAACATGACTCTAAGTGCAAACAATATTTTATTGAAAATAAAATTTTAACTTTTCATTTAGCCTATATTTTTTCATTGTTGTTGTTCGTTAAAGCAAGTATGATAAGGGGGAGTTTAATTATATTAAAAACCACAATTATGGCACTAGATATAATGCTAACATCAATATTCCCACTTGTAGGCTCAACAAATCACATCAGTCCCCAAATTTTAATGGAATAAGGTGCTTTAATAAATTACCAGCTTCAATAGTTGAACTTCCACCCAAAATTTCAAAAAAAGCATTAAAACATTGTTGCTTGAGAAAGCCTACTATAATGTTAACAAATTTTTAGCTGATAATTTAGTATTCCCACCTTAAATGTTTAGTTTCTAGTGTTTTCATTGTTTCCCATATTACTAAATTAACATTTTCTTGACACTTCAGGGAAATATACAAACAAATTCTTCTTACATAACTATATTTCGACTCCACTACAAGTCATATTCATGTCTAAAAATAAAAAGAAAATAAATTTGAAAACAAATAACAAGAATTTTAAAAAACTACAAAAAGTACCATTCGAATTAAGAAAATGTATAACAGATAAATTACTTACAATACTATACTAAGAGGAAAACATCTAACAGAAGTTGTATCAAGTTATAAATAACCAGAGATATTTATTATCTCTTTAGTCAATTGTTTTAATCTAAGAAAATCACCTAAAAATAACAAAAAAAGAGGTTAAAAGAGTGAAAATGAAACGGTCATATATTTAATACTGCAAGATAGAAATTTTTTAATTTTCTTTTTTATACTAAATTAATTATAATAAACTTACATGAAAAGTTGAAAAAATAAAGTTAAAATTTACAAGATTAAAATAAATTTAAAATCATTTAATAAATAAAAATTAAGTAATTTAAACTACATAAGATGGAGGCTACAGAGAAACAACTGAAAGACAGATATGAAAATATTAAATTAAATTAAAAACAATTAAAATATGAAAGAATTGTAATGTGAAAAAATTTAATTTAAGTTTCATTATTTATATAAATTAATAAAATGTAGTGCATTGATTTGACTAAAACATTTAAATTACGGTAAAAAACTTCCGAGAGAAATAAAATTTGAACTTTACATGATTTGCTTTAAAATTTCTAAGTTTTTACCAATGAAAATTTCGACATAGAGTTTGCGTCTTACATAATGAATATTCTCTAAAAAATGAAAAAATCAGGGGGGTTTTATAGTGAAAATCTGTCAAAATGCCATGAAAATCGGTGAAAGGTGTAACAACTTATCAACGTTTTTGAAATGTATAAACTTTTTAATAATTTATTTAGATGTAGTATGAATTTATGTAATTTTTGATATATTTATGGGATTTTTATGTTAAGTATTAAAGTAGAAATCTTGATATAAAGAGAGGACACATGACGACGAATCGCCATGGCCATGAAATAAAATTTGTAAAATTTTTAAAAATTAATTAAAAAAAATTGATCGTACCAAATTAATTAATATTTAACAGTTAAATCCAAAATTATCTAAATTTAATCGCTGGAAGAAATTGATTTTAATATCTTTTCAAAAATTTTTCAACCACGTGTGTAACTAAGAAGAATATCCAATTAACGAAAACCTAACAATTATTAGATTCAAAATAACGACTAAAAACATCTGTACTAAACGTAAACAAAGAAGGAAATGAAATTGTGTCGAGAAAATTCGGAAATTCTATAAAACAGTGAAAAATTGTGTATACTAATGTGACAGTGATACAGTGTATTATGTATTTAAAGCTGTGTGTATTATTTATCAAAATAAACTAAACAAGGATAGACAAAGAGGTAAGAAAACAAATGTAAACAAACTTGACGATCGTTGAGTATCAGACTTACACACAATTCTGATTAAAAGAATAGTGGAAATCAAACATACCACACAAAAATGTACTCAACTATACAAAGCAACATTCAATTCCTAATTTGCTCCAAAATTAGATAAAAAAGGAACTAATATTCATGTGGAACCTAACATCTCATCACAGACTGAATAGCTGAAATTATTTAATTGGGGTTGTTAAATATATGACTGTAATGTTTATTCATACTTCTAGCATCTTTTTTGAAATTTACATTATTTGAATCTTACGAGATATGAATTGCTTCAAGTAATAGGCGTTTTTTATTATTATTTTCCCATGTCAATCACCTTAGTATTATCAAAATCAAATATATGTTTTTTAGTTTTCACATGAGTAGTGAGGGCAGTATAATTATTGCTATTTTTACTTCGTATGTTAGTTTCATGTTGGTCTCTACGATTTTGCCATGTTTGACGTGACTCACCAACATATTGAGCAGGGCAATCTCTACAAGGGACTTTATAAACAAAGCCCATGGTATCTTTCAATGGTATTTTATCTTTGAGTTGGGCAAAATGACTATTTTGAATTTTGTTTAATTCAAATTCAAATTAAAAAAATACTTTATTTCCTTTTAAAAACTACAAGTTTCCCCAAAACAGTTTTTTTTAAATTATAATATAAATTTTAAAATGAATTCTGAAAAGAAATACAACTCAAGAGAGATTAAATAAGAAAAAAAAAGTATTAAATGTACTGAGTAAAATATTAAAAAAAAATAAATAAATTCTAATACTGGATATCTTAAGAGAAAAAAAATATACATAATGAAATAAAGAAAATGAAAAGTCAATACTATAAAGTAACATTAAGTTATAATTACAGTGAGTTCAGGGGGTATACTTGTTTCATATACAAAAAAAATAATTTTTATGTCAATAATTAAATGATAATTTATTAATTATTACCTCAGAAAGAGACTTAACCATATTGAAAGAAAACAAAACTTTCATTTAAGATAAGTGCAAGAAATGCAGTTATAGTTTGTAAGTAATTATAAAAATTAAAAAAAACAAAAAAAAACAACAATTTAAAATAACTTAATGAATGTCAGTTAAGCTAATGTTTAAGAGGCTACAATCATCAACTTTGTGCTCTAACTAAACCCTAATCAATAAATTTGGGTTAAGGGTTTTAACCCAAATTTAATTTGGTCACAATCATACTTTTTGAATGTTTTTTGTACAACATGGGATAAACCTTTTATGAAAGTAAAACTACTAAAAATAGCAGATCTATTATTGTTATTGTCATTAGTATTAGCATCATTGTTACTAGCGGAACTATTATTATTTTCGTTGAAAATCAAATACCAATTTTATTTAATAGGATAAAAATTATCAATTAGTTTACGGTAGATTAAGGTTTTAATTTCAGGTAAGTGTTGATTATCTGTTAATTTTATTGCGCGTTTAATAAAATTTATAGCTGTATTTTGAATTTGCGAACGGGGGTGATTAGATTTATAATTTAAAAATCTAGTTCCTTTTACTGGTTTATTGGCCCATTTAGTAGATAAAGTACCATCAGAAGATTTAACAACAGTGATGTCCAAAAATGTAAGCTCACTCTTATTAAGTAAACTCGAAATTAGGCTGGAAACTATTTAGATCTTTAAGGAGCGGTTCAACATTATCTTTTTTAATAATTAAAAATAAATCGTCAATATACTTCTTAATGAATCGGGGTTTAAATTTAGACTTATTTAACACAGAAGAAAGAAGAAAGTTTAAAAATATTCCACTTAAATTTACGAACATTCCACCGCCCATTGGTAAACCATTTAATTGTTTATAAATTTTATTATTAAAATACGTATTATTACAACAAAATTTTACACATTTAAGAAAAGTTTCACAACATTTTATACTAGTTTCGCTAGCTATTTTTGGCCAATTATCTTCTATTAATTTATAAACTTCTGGAGAGGAACGTTTGTAAACAGAGATTTTACATCAAAGGACACTATTGTTTCATCATCAGTTAATTTAAGATTATTAATTTGCTCTTTAAATTCGAAAACACTTTTGCAATCAAATTGGTTGTCATTATTTAATTTATTAAGGAAAGGGTTTAAAAATTTAGCTAACTTATACGTTGGAGAATTTATGCCATCAACAATTGGTCTTAACAGATTGTTGTTCTTATGGGTTTTAGCGAGGCCATAGATTCTTCCTAAATGACAACTATTAATATTTAAATCAATTTTGACTTTTAATTCAATATATTTTTTATCAAGTAATAAGTTTCGTAAAGCATCATACTCTTTGATTATAGTTTTCAGTAATTCATCAGGTTGTTGATTAATTTCTTCATAAACTGAGGTGTCACTTAACAGATCAAGCATTTTTTCGTTGTATTGATTTTTCGTCATAATAACGGTGATTTTAGCTTTGTCAGCTCTACAAATCAACAATTCCTTGTTATTTTTAATAAATTGAGACGTTTGTTTAGAATCTAGATATACTTGTCTTTCCATGGAACCTACAATGAATTTAGAACTTTGATTGTATTTGTTTTGAAAATTAGTCATTTTATTTATTATGGTACTACGAAGAGAGTTCACATGATTTTCTGACGTTTGTAAACATTCTAAAGTATACTCAACATCAACAATTAATCTGGTTATTTCTTTATTAATATTAGATGGAATTTGATTGTAATTATGACCTAATGATAAAAAATTCAATACAGGGATGGGAATGTCAACATCTGATAAATTTTTAACCCAGTTATTTTTATACAATAAGTTATATTTGTCTAAAACTATAGACTCACTTATTTCTTTATTATTGTTCTTATTTACGTTTTCTTTCTTCTGTTTCCTAAATTCTAATTTTTTAATATGATTTTCTTTTAATAGTAATAGCAATTTTAATTTAAATTCTTCTAAAATAACATTTAATTCTAACAAAATCTGTTCATTATAGTTTCTTATAAAATTAGTTTCTAAATTGATCATCCTATTATATCTATTGATAAGCCAGTGAGATTGCTTAATATCTAAAGTTAATAAGTTGTGATCTAATTGTTTTAAACCTTTTTGATTTCTAGTTTGTTTTAAAAAGGTTTTATCGAAAATATAAGTAGCTTTATTTTTAATATTACTTATATGCGTAGGTATTGAATTAGTGTTCTTATGCATTAATAAGTAATCTCTTTTAGATATAGCGTGAGTTATCTTAACATACAATTTTTTAATTTTCCAAACATGCTTTATAACACTTGGGTTTAAAGATATTATTTTATTTAAATTAGCATCACATTGAAAATTTAACTTGTTCTGGTCTTCTTGTAGTTTATTAATAGTTTTTTAATCTTGTAAATTTTAACTTTATTTTTTCAACTTTTCATGTAAGTTTATTATAATTAATTTAGTATAAAAAAGAAAATTAAAAAATTTCTATCTTGCAGTATTAAATATATGACCGTTTCATTTTCACTCTTTTAACCTCTTTTTTGTTATTTTTAGGTGATTTTCTTAGATTAAAACAATTTTTGACTAAAGAGATAATAAATATCTCTGGTTATTTATAACTTGATACAACTTCTGTTAGATGTTTTCCTCTTAGTATAGTATTGTAAGTAATTTATGTGTTATACATTTTCTTAATTCGAATGGTACTTTTTGTAGTTTTTTAAAATTCTTGTTATTGGTTTTCAAATTTATTATTTATTTTCTTTTTATTTTTAGACATGAATATGACTTGTAGTAGAGTCGAAATATAGTTATGTAAGAAGAATTTGTTTGTATATTTCCCTGAAGTGTCAAAATAATATTAAATGTTAGTGTTTTCCATGTAATGTTATGCTTTTTTTTTGTTTTTTTTTAATCAAGTTTGTATTCAAGTTATGCTGCCTATGTTTATGCAGTCTATTTAATAATTTATAATCTATTTGTTTTCTTGTTTTGTTCTTTTCATTTATTTGTAAAATTTTGACAATTGAGAAACTTTGTAATAAAGTAACCTCAAGTATGTAAATAAATAAATGAATTATTCTTTTGGTAGTGAGAACTTGGGCTCTGCTACAGTCAGATTGTCTTGTAGAGTGTAGTGTAAGCTTATTACAAACATTATTAACATATATTACTGCTAACAAAACTTACCATATGTGCGACATGTTCTTTGTTGTTGTTTCCTGCTAGGAGAAGAGGAACCAGGTTTCTTTGTTTTCTTCCGATCCCTCTCGTTAGAATTTGCTTTAACATCATTTCCTTCCACATCAGTCTCTTCTTTTGTTTCTATTCATTTAAATAGTGATTAGTCATGCTGGTATAAGAGCAAGAAGGTAGGACTAGAGAGTTAAAAATTAACTTTTCCTTTAGGAGTAGAAAAATTATTTCTAAAAAGCAGCAGAGAATGTTTATGATTACAACATTTTCTTGTTATACATATTTCATTAAAATCTCTTTAGAAATAAAGAATGTATAAATTATTGTGTATATACTAAATAAATGTAATTTAAAAAAATACAAGGAGGGAACTCTCCCTCTGAAATCTTGAATCTCCCTGGGAATGGGATTACTCTCCCTCTTGAAATACAGGGAGGGTGGATTACTCTCCCTCTTTACTACATCTTATGATTATCTGAATACAAGGAGGTTATGATTACTCTCCCTCTAATTCTCTCAGGAAACAAGGAGGGATATGATTATCCCCTCTTGAAATATAAGGAGGGAATAGTATGATTACTTCCCTTCTTGAAATACAAGGAGGGAATGGTATGATTACTCCCCCTCTTGAAATACAAGGAGGGAATGGTACTCTCCCTCTGAAATACAAGGAGGAATGATGATTACTCTCCCTCTTGAAATACAAGGAGGAATGGTATGATACTCTCCCTCTTGAAATACAAGGAGGGAATGGTATGATTACTCTCCCTCTTGAAATAAAGGAGGGAATGTATGATTACTCTCCCTCTTGAAATACAAGGAGGAATGGTATGATTACTCTCCCTCTTGAAACAAGGAGGGAATGGATTACTCCCTCTTGAAAATACAAGGAGAATGGTATGATTACTCTCCCTCTTGAAATACAAGGAGGAATGATGATTAGGTAATACAAGGAGGGAATGGTATGATCTCTCCCTCTTGAAATATAAGGAGGGAATGGTATGATTAATCCCTCTTGAAATACAGGAGGGTATGATACTCTCCCTCTTGAAATACAAGGAGGAATGGTATGATTACTCTCCCTCTGAAATACAAGGAGGAATGGTATGATTACTCTCCTCTTGTGAGGGAATGTATGATTACTCTCCCCTCTTGAAATTCAAGGAGGATGAATAGGTATGATTACTCCCTTCTTGAAATACAAGGAGGAATGGTATGATTACTCCCCTCTTATGATTACTTCCCTCTTGAAATACAGGAGGAATGTATGATTACCTCCCTCTTGAAATACAAGGAGGGAATGGTATGATTACTCTCCCTCTTGAAATACAAGGAGGGAATGGTATGATTACTCTCCCTCTTGAAATACAAGGAGGGAATGGTATGATTACTCTCCCTCTTGAAATACAAGGAGGGAATGGTATGATTACTCTCCCTCTTGAAATACAAGGAGGGAATGGTATATTACCCCCCTCTTGAAATATAAGGAGGGAATGTATGATTACTCCCTTCTTGAAATACAAGGAGGAATGGTATGATTACTCCCCCTTGAAATATAAGGAGGGAATGGTATAATTACTCCCTCTCTTGAAATACAAGGAGGGAATGGTATGATTACTCCCCCTCTTGAAATACTAGGAGGAAAGGGTATGATTACTCCCTCTCTTGAAATACAGGGATATTTCAATAAAATACATCAAATAATTAGAAAACACCTAACAATGCATGTTGAATAATTTATTTTGTATGTTAAATGTCAAAATTACATGAAAATTCAAATGAAAAAATTAAAACAAAAAATTGCGTTTTGTAGATCGCAACACACCTGCTCTTCTTCTTTTACCCCCCCCCCCCCCCCCACAAAATGGAAAGAAGAATTTGTTAAGAAACCTTACCAATATCAGCATCATTACACATCAAGTTTTCTTCATCTTGTGATGTCACCTCTTCCTTTGTATCCAATACTTCTTCCTTTATAACCAATGATTCTTCTTTTGTATCAAAATCTTCATCCTTTAAATCCAATACTTCTTCCTTTATAACCAATGATTCTTCTTTTGTATCAAAATCTTCATCCTTTAAATCCAATACTTCTTCCTTTATAACCAATGATTCTTCTTTTGTATCAAATTCTTCACCCTTTATATCTAATACTTCTTCCTTTATAACCAATGATTCTTCCTTTAAATTCAATTCTTTTTCTTTTCCCTCCTTGATATCTGTTGACAAAACAATGTTTATTAATTATTAATCAAACAAACATTACACAATTACTGTGCCTTATATAATTGTTTAAGATGCAGGTTACGCCTATAAGCCCTTGCTTGTACCTTACACAAAGCTATGTCCGAAGAATAGTCCTGGTTTTATTGTGACTTGTTTCGGTTCTGCAGTCTCTGGATTGAGCTGTCCTTGCCTGTGGGCAGAGACTATAGATACTTAAACAGTAAGACTGTCGACTCAATGGTGGGAAAATTTGGATTCCGGTCGACACTAGCGCGGCGGGGACCTACCTTTCAATTGAGTGGGCGTGGCTTGATTTCCGCTTTTTGCCTAGTCAGTTTAAAATTTAATTTTTATACTTTGTATAGTTATACTTTTAACTAACCCTACCACTTTAATCTTACACAGAACGATTCTGATTATTTTTAAGTTTTTCATTCAAGTAATTTATTAATTTAATTGATTCAATCAGGTAATAATGAAATAGTGGCTAAAGTTTACACGTGGTAGAAGATAGTTTTTGGCATTTAATTCAGCCTGTAGTTTAATTACATCGGCAAGATGCCCACATGTGATTAAATGTAATTACCTGATAAAATCGACTAAGTCAATAAATTAATTAAATGAAATTTACACTTATCTGCCATCAGTAGCGTTCCCTGGAAGTTTTAAAAAAATTTCTATTTACTTTTAGTTTCTGAATTTTTGAATTACAGAACATGCAACGGCAACCGTTTTTGTGAAAAATACATACAGAAAACAATAATTTTATAATAATAATAAATGTAGCTGTCATAACCAAGAATTGCCATGGTATTCATAAATTTAAGTATAAAAATATAATCTGTCATTTTTGGAAAGGTATTGGGGTTAGTTCATGAGTTGTCCGCACCGGTCCGCCGCAGCGCTATTTTTAGTAGCTTGCGATAATCGAATCCAAACTTTTCCTCATTTAAGTTAACCCCCCCTGCCTGTGGGCATCAACACACATGACTTATATGTCTGAAAAGTTTATTTATTTTGAACTTAAATATGTCATGTCATTTTTTATAGCTTTTATTAGTAATGCTTTGTTCATAATTTGTATTTGAGATATTCTTTTTTTAATTTGAGTGCCCTAATGGTAGTGTAATCTATTTGTGGGCTTGTTAAAAATATTTCAATAAATAAATAAAAATACTGAAATGTTAATAATACAGAACAATATGCAATTGATTTGTAAAAAGTCTCACACACTCTCAGAGAAAGTTGAAGACTGAGAGCTACGGAAAAATATTTCAAACCCCCCAATGTATTGAGATAGGTTAAGCATGCCTATATATTGAGATAGATAATCATCCCTATGTATTGAGATAGGTTAAGTCTTTCAATGTATTGAGATAGGCTTGCGTAATCAGTAAATCTCTATGCTAAAAACTGTTATACATGTATTAAGGTTACTTGATTAGTTATGGTAAGGAAAGTTAGTTTTAGAGCAGTCACTATATGCCATCACTGAGTTCACCCCCACCTTCTGTCTGACTCTCTCATATACCTTCCGACATTCCACACTTATTATATTCTTAGGGTTTAGCATATAAATAAGTACATATCTGCAAGACATGTAAGGCCATTTTATAAAACTGGAAACTTGGATTTATTTATGATGCAACTTATTCAACAAATTTAAGATTTCAGAAGATTGGGGCGACAGGTTTGCAAACTTTATGAAAGCAATTTCCAGCATCCATCCTCTCAAGCCTCATCCTCATAGGTGACATTAGCTATCATCCTATCTCATAGGGTGACATTATTTCCAGCTATCCATCCTATTTCATAGGGTGACATTATTTCCAGCTATCTCCTATATAGGGTGACATTATTTCAGCTATCCATCCTATCTCATAGGGTGACATTATTTCCAGCTATCCATCCTATCTCATAGGGTGACATTAACATTTTGTCAACTAACTAACTAGGGTAAGCTATTTATTTTGATGACAAGACCAATCAGTATGTCTGCACAGTGTTTTCAAATGTTTAGGCTAAAAAACGTCCCAACAAACAATTTAAGACACCAGTCAGGCGGATCCAGCCCTGTCCAGCTTAAATGAGAGATAATTTGTCAAATTTGTAGTTGAATATTTTGTCATTGATTTAGAAGCAGGTCAGTCGACATGATATTCAGAGCGTATTTCATCTCTCTCATCACTTTTCACATGACTGTGAAAAGTGTCTTTACATCCAAAGGGAGTAAGTAAAAAGTGTTCTAGAGACATAGTTGCCAGATAATTGAGTATCTAGCTTCTCATCTTTCACTCATTACCATTACAGTAAACTCAGCTTACAGTCTATCGTTTAGTTTAAAAATCCCCAAGGTCATAAGTATTTTGGGGATTGACCAATCAGAGAAGCCGCTGCTAACCTCTCACTTAAAAAGAGAAAAAAATCCCTACCACAATAACTGCTGTAGGGAAAAAACCTTCTTCCCGGCAATCGTTCACTTTGTTTGTGGTTCTTCTTTTGATTACATCGTTTTGAAAACTACTTTCAAATTAATCTTAAAAATGATATTAAAATAATGCTTTTAAAATAAAACTACACCAAAGAAATGTAAAAAAAATCACCAATAAATACGGATAAAACCTGATTTGTTTACATAGTTTTTCCCGCTCCCTTCTTGCAGGGATTTTTTTCTTAAGAATCAGTGGTGTCTAAACTGACCTGTCAAGATTTTTAAACTAAACGATGGACTGTAAGAACTTGGTTTTCTGACTGGCCACTGTCAAACCACATATTAGAATTTGGCCTCCTCAATGAAGAGGCCTATCTCCTCCTAGTTAATACGTCCCCCCCCTTCCGTTTACCCAAAATTTCCAAGGGACTCTAGGTAGAGGAGATGTAGGCTTAGGAACTCGTGGCAAGTAAGAAGGGCCTAACAACGCGGCCTGTTTGTTAGAAGACAGTTAAACAAAAGAAAGATTAAAACAGCAATACGACTCACCTGATTCTTTAGACGCTAAACACTGCTCGCTGATATCCATAGGTTTATCACAAACACCGCTAGCAGACTCCATTGTGAGAAATTATCACTACATCATTGACTCGGCAACACCATATTTATTAAACAACAAAACTTTTACACAACAAACCTCAACGAAAAATCCCTTCTCATCTAGATTAAAAAGTATAAATCAAGGATCTTGAATAGAAGGAATGACGTGCTGAGCCGATCTACTTAATAACATAGTGACCCCATTGAGGATTAAAGAAATAGGGAAGAATCCATTACGAAACATGTCAAAAACAGTTGTTGTTGTTTGTTCTTCTTCTTCTTCTTGTTTGTTTCATGTCATATTCTACGTGGGGATACGTAGTCGCAAATGTTCATTGTCACAAATGGCCATTGAAGCAAATTTATTTCAAGGTCGTCAAACTTGATCGATGACGCAAAAGAGCGATGTCACAAATGTTCGTTTGAGCAAATCTCATTTTTTACGTTATTTTTGCTATTTCCCGCCTAATTGGGGGAAAACTTGATAAAAATAAGGTTTTCTAGCAGTTTTTCTTTTTTAAAATTATCAAAAATAAAGCATGTCAAAAATGTTCGAATGAGCAAATATCTTCTAGTTAGATTTTTGAATCTTCTCTATTGACACCTCATTTGGCTTCTCAGTTTCCATTGCCTTTATGATTTAACTGTTAATCGTTAGTTTTATTTATAAGAAAGAGATTAAAATTAAATGGTTTATTTTTATACTTATTATTACAAAGTTTTATGTTAAATATAGTGTTTAATTATGTCTTTTATCGTGTTGTTGTGGTTTTTTCGGACATTTTAAGGCAAAAGAGAGCTTGGCAAACAAAAAAAAAACGATTTATTACATGGGAGCTTATGAAGTGGTTTTGTCTTCTGTTAGTTTTTCTAATTATTTTGTTACTTTATTTACTGAAGATGCTTATATTTGTGATCTAGAATGATGTACGCTCACAATGAGCCATCAAGTTTAAGTTTTACGTTCGTACTATTAAAGTTACAAGTGTTAAAAGTTGGGTGAAAAACTGTGTTTTAAAAAGACTGTTTGTTTACTTTTTTTACGTTAAATATCTAATTTACTATTGAAAATTGGTTCCATTTATCATTATTTAATTAATCTGTACGCCCTTGTGGTTAATTTCAAGGATTATTTACACGTTTTCCACAATTGATTTTTAATTTAACTTCGTACATACATAACTACTGTTAGACGTCAATGTTATTTCCTGATCTGTGTTCAAATTTTGAATCTATTAATTGTAATCAGTTCAAATTGTTATTATTTGTACTCAACAACAAACAGGTAATTTTTTATAATAAAAGAAGTATGCATATCAGCTTTTGTGGTGTGGAATATTAGTAAATTTGGAGATAAGTTTCTCAAGTCACTTCTGTGCTTCGTTGCAGTACATTATTAAAGTGAAATCATATTTTTATCATCTGGAAGACTTGTATGCTGGCTTATTTTAACTGATGAAGGGTGCATTGAGATGTTTGCACCATTTGAATAAACTTAGTGCATACATAAGAGCTGCTGTTAGATGGCAATGTCATTCACTTAATTTATGTTCAAATTCTGCTTTCAAGAGGATTATCTGAAGTCTACACCTAACTACAGGTAAAATAAAATTATCAGTTAAAGCTGGGCTCTGTGGTGCTGCGGCAAATTATCTGAAGTCTGGACTTCATCGACGACTCTACAACTGCGAAGCGATGCCCACCTCAAGAAAATAAAGTTTCACCGGGACAAAGACTTGAAGTCTACACCTAACTTCAGGTAAAATAAAATTATCAGTTAAAGCTGGGCTCTGTGGTGCTGCGGCAAATTATCTGAAGTCTGGACTTCATCGACGACTCTACAACTGCGAAGCGATGCCCACCTCAAGAAAATAAAGTTTCACCGGGACAAAGACTTGAAGGGCGTCAGTCACAACCTTCATGATGATAATATTCCACTTTAAATAGGATTTAAACTCTTTTATTGTTAAAATTATATATAATAATAAAACTAAGGTGAATTGATTTTTTCTTTTTGTTCTAATTTCTGTATGACCAACACCAATTTAGTAGGTTTGTCATACAGGCCCCTAGGAAACCCTTAATCTATATTTCTGACTTACCTTAGCATTCTACATTACAGTCAGACGCATACTATAGCTCTTAAATGTGTGCCAAATAGTAACTTGGCACATATTTATTTATATAGATGTCCACCAGTGTCAAGGCAGACAGCATACAATTTTTGGAAAAAACTTTTTTGATGAAAAGTGTTTCTCATGTTGCTTAGAAGTTATCTGGATAGAGAGAGAGACCTCAACCACATCTGAAGCTCGCATAGTTCTCGAAATATATGAATGGATGTGCACATTTCTTGTAAACCTTTTTCAGGTCAAATGGCTGATCCAATTTTAATGAAACTTGGCATGAAGTTAACATTTGCCTTAAGATTTTCAACACCATTACATATTGGTGGAACTTAGCAGTTTTCTCGTTGCCTAAAGGTTTTATTAAACAGGAGTTTTCATGCAATATTATCACAAACTGGCCAGTGAGCACAAGGGGAACAGCCCTCCATAAACTAATATAAATCAAAGTGTGTAAAAAAGAGGGGTCAGGGGTAGAGACAGCCTTCCGACTCCCACCTTTTTCCTTATAGGTGAAACGCACTTGCTTTCCATCCAGGAGAGTCCACTTGCATTAAGAGTTCATCTACTATGCTTAAAATACATATCAAAACTCATAAAATGTGAAGGAATCAATTTTTTCTTAGTAGCCCTAAGTCAATCTTGAAGGAGGTTACACTAAGTCCCTGAAGGCCCAAAAATGATAACTCAGGCCTTTTAATGTATTGAGATAGGCTATGCCCCATCTAGTGATATATCTCTATGATGGTGGGATATGTGGCGCTTCAATGCAGATATTTAGAGGATCTGAAAGCGACAGAATTTGCTCAGGACCATATGAAGGGTGGGAGTTGGAAAACTGTCTCTTTACCGACCCCTTATTTTTACTGGCTGATACAATTTTAATGAAAATTGGCATAAAGTCCAAAATTGTCAACAAATTTTTTTTACAACACTATGTTAAAATGATTAACACACACACACACACACACACATATATATATATATATATATATATATATATATATATATATATATATATATATATATATATATATAATATAAATTTATTTATTGTAGTTATTGACTTATGATATCACCAGAGTCAAAGGGGCCCAATTCTTTACGTACATAAAAATATTTTTAATATGTTTTTTAACTATTTAAACAGACTCTTGATTAACCATAAACTTGATACTACCATTAAATTTTGTTAAAATGTTATCGAGTTATAAAGAACATTAAAAAAATAATCAAGTTAAAAATTTGTATTAAAAAACCATCAAATTAAATATAGACCAGTTTAGATTATTATTTTATTTTATTTTTTTTAAATAGTTAAGCATAATATTTTACTTCTGCATAAAAGTTAGTTTTTTCTTTCTATTACATTGCCGGCTTTATTTAACAATTACTTTTTGTAAATATTCATGCATACAAATTTTGACTGGATGTCATAAAATATTAAAGTAAGTATAAGTTATAATAAGATTTAATGTTACATTTTTAACAGAAAAATAATAAAATCACAACTTATGAATTTGTGAAACTTATGAATTCTAATCAAACCATATGTGTTGCAAGAGCACAGGCTCGTGAGCAAGACAGACATTTTTTTAGATGCAATATAATAGAATTAAAAAAAAAATTGAATTAACAAAATTGTCATTTTGTTGTTTGTGATCAGTGGCAGAGTGGGCTAAAAAGACCTAAGGAAGGATAGGCTGAAAAGGGACCAAACCTATATCTCATAGGGGGTTCTATATATATTGTTTTCCAAGTAGTCTACTTTTAACTAGTGTAATATTAATGATTATAGCTAGCTTAAATAAATTTATTTAATTTTAATGTAGCATTTAATAAAATTATTTTATTTCAATAAAATAAATTTAAACTTAATTGAATAAATAAGTAAATTTTATATAAACCTAAGTGAACAAAAAATCAATTTAATTCAAAACAGTATTTATTTCCATAAGTAAAAAGTAGAAGACAAAAAAGTAGAGAAATTAAAAAGAGGTAAGTATTTTACATAATCTTAAGAAAGCCAAGTGGCCAAAGTGTGGGGCCTCTAACTTAAGTAAAGGTTATATTTTTTTTTGTACTTAAATTTATAAAACTTAAGTACAAAATAAACTTAATTTTAATGGAGTTAAATAAAACTTAAGTTTATTCATTAAAATGTATTAATTAATTATACAATTTTATGTTTCATTTATAGGGCCCCTTGTGGTCCTAGTCTTCTGTACATGATCTTTAAAGGTCTAGAGCACATCTAGACTTATAAATTAAGGACCTTAAAGGATCCAGATTTAGTTAGCAAAGTGAAAATATTTTAAGTACTTAAAAACTTCTCTGAGTTCCTTTTCTGACCAAGTATCTTAAGGGCCATCATTGGCTTTAATATTTGTATGGTGCCTATAAATGTCTAGGTACTCAGCACAGTTTAAAGCTTCATTCACAGAACTTGCTCTCACTATTATGAACACAACCCCTAAAAATTTATTAAAACTAAAACATGAGTTTTAGCACTTACAAGCAATCAATATTCTTGAGCACTATAAGAATTTTTTATTTCCAATTCTGTTATTCCACCTAATCAACATGGGCTCATACCTAAAAAATCAGTTGTTATTAATGTACTCTCATGCTTAAAGAAATGGACCTTGTGGTATGATAGTTATATCTCATTTGATGTTATTTTGTCTCAGAAACTTACAAAATCCTGACAAATTACTACTCAATTCCTCTTCACTTATTAACACTTAAACAGAATAATAATTTGTGAGGAGAGTCACTATCTCTATATAAATGTAATGTTAATTTATCAGTTAGAGCCTACTTTTTTCACAGTGAGTTATTAATAAATGGAACAGTTTAGCACAGAATATTGTCTCTGCATGTAATGTCAATAATTTAAACATAGAATTTTAAGTA
>JACMZG010000008.1:89657784-89685685 GCA_018340805.1 Microvelia longipes | reverse complement strand
CTTCCAGTTAAAATTTGTATGCGTGAATATTTACAAAAAATTAATTGTTAAATAAAGCCAGTAATGTCACAGATATAACCTATTAAAAATCAGCAAATAGATTTTACAAGGTCTTGAAATAAAAAAATCTTAAAAAATTGTGTGATTTCTCCTATTTTTCATGTATATATAGATGAGCAAAAATTGGAAAGTGGTTAATCAAAAGTCTGTTTAAATAGTTAAACAGATTCAAAATATTTTTATGTACGTTAAAGAATTGGGCCCCTTTGACTCTGGTGATATCCTAAGTCCATAACTACAATAAATAAATTCATAATATATTTATATATATATATTAATATATATATATTATATATATATATATATATATATATATATATATATATATATATATATTATATACATACATATATGTGAGTGTGTGTGTGTAATTGTATAATTATAATGAATAAACTTAAGTTTTATTTAACTCCATTAAAATTAAGTTTATTTTGTACTTAAGTTTTAATTACTAAATTGACTAAAATTACTAAATTTATACAGGTGACCGATTGTAATTTTACGGGGGATGGCACCCCTAAACTTTATTAGGGGACTCAACAACAATTTTTTTTATTGGCTCAAAACTGTTTCAGGTCAAAATAAGTTGTTTGGAACAATAAAAAAAAATTTGAGGCAGCACCCCCTAAATTTATAAGGGGGTCCGACCAAAAAAAAATTATCAGAATAGTGTAGAAAGAGCCTACTTGTAAAAGAATAACTATAGTATGGGTGCTGAGATTCGAGCATTATAACAACAAAAATAAAAGCATTTTGATCAATGAAACTAACAATAAATTATTCTTCAATAGTGGTTGATGATTGTTTCTAGTTAGGCATACAAGATATTTTACAAAGGAGAGTTAAGAGTATTCAATGTGACATGATGAGGAAGTACATAATAATTTAACAGACTTAATATATAATAATGAAAATGAACTTTAACAGTTGCTATAAAAGCAGTCAGTCAAATGGTAGGAAACAGCTAATTAATTATAATTTACTAGTTTTATAAATATAAAATCAATTAATTATTACAAGGAAATGTAGCACTCTACTTATTTATACAAATATAACTAAAATAATATAATTTTAAATTATAAAATACTTTTATTAAAAATAGGGGTAATGTTAGGAATATTTAGAAAGCCCTTTTTCCATGATTTAATTTTTATATGGTAGGCCTATGTATTTATTTGAACAAGAGTGTGTTTTTTAGGCTTGCTAATGTTAAATAACTAGTCCATCTTATAGCAATTAAATCATGTTTTGGCATAATGTCAGCATTATAAAACTATGGACATAACAAATCAAAGTATAAAATAAAAAGTATGCACTGCAATAAATTAGTTTTGACTTTTTTACATATTGCTACTTAAAATTCTATGTTTAAATTATTGACATTACATGCAGAGACAATATTCTGTGCTAAACTGTTCCATTTATTAATAACTCACTGTGAAAAAAGTAGGCTCTAACTGATAAATTAACATTACATTTATATAGAGATAGTGACTCTCCTCACAAATTATTATTCTGTTTAAGTGTTAATAAGTGAAGAGGAATTGAGTAGTAATTTGTCAGGATTTTGTAAGTTTCTGAGACAAAATAACATCAAATGAGATATAACTATCATACCACAAGGTCCATTTCTTTAAGCATGAGAGTACATTAATAACAACTGATTTTTTAGGTATGAGCCCTTGTTGATTAGGTGGAATAACAGAATTGGAAATAAAAAATTCTTATAGTGCTCAAGAATATTGATTGCTTGTAAGTGCTTAAACTCATGTTTTAGTTTTAATAAATTTTAGGGGTTGTGTTCATAATAGTGAGAGCAAGTTCTGTGAATGAAGCTTTAAACTGTGCTGAGTACCTAGACATTTATAGGCACCATACAAATATTAAAGCCAATGATGGCCCTTAAGATACTTGGTCAGAAAAGGAACTCAGAGAAGTTTTTAAGTACTTAAATATTTTCACTTTGCTAACTAAATCTGGATCCTTTAAGGTCCTTAATTTATGAGTCTAGATGTGCTCTAGACCTTAAAGATCATGTACAGAAGACTAGGACCACAAGGGCCCTATAAATGAAACATAAAAATTGTATAATTAATTAATACATTTTAATGAATAAACTTAAGTTTATTTAACTCCATTAAAATTAAGTTTATTTTGTACTTAAGTTTTATAAATTTAAGTACAAAAAAAATATAACCTTTACTTAAGTTAGAGGCCCCACACTTTGGCCACTTGGCTTTCTTAAGATTATGTAAAATACTTACCTCTTTTAATTCTCTACTTTTTTGTCTTCTACTTTTACTTATGGAAATAAATACTGTTTTGAATTAAATTGATTTTTTGTTCACTTAGGTTTATATAAATTTACTTATTTATTCAATTAAGTTTAAATTTATTTTATTGAAATAAAATAATTTTATTAAATGCTACATTAAAATTAAATAAATTTATTTAAGCTAGCTATAATCATTTAATATTACACTAGTTAAAAGTAGACTACTTGGAAACAATATATATAGAACCCCCTATGAGATATAGGTTTGGTCCCTTTTCAGCCTATCCTTCCTTAGGTCTTTTTAGCCACTCTGCCACTGATCACAAACAACAAAATGACAATTTTGTTAATTCAATTTTTTTTTTAATTCTATTATATTGCATCTAAAAAAATTTCTGTCTTGCTCACGAGCCTGTGCTCTTGCAACACATATGGTTTGATTAGAATTCATAAGTTTCACAAATTCATAAGTTGTGATTTTATTATTTTTCTGTTAAAAATGTAACATTAAATCTTATTATAACTTATACTTACTTTAATATTTTATGACATCCAGTCAAAATTTGTATGCATGAATATTACAAAAAGTAATTGTTAAATAAAGCCGGCAATGTAATAGAAAGAAAAAACTAACTTTTATGCAGAAGTAAAATATTATGCTTAACTATTTAAAAAAATAAAATAAAATAATAATCTTAAACTGGTCTATATTTAATTTTGAATGTTTTTTTAATACAAATTTTTAACTTGATTATTTTTTTAATGTTCTTTATAACTCGATAACATTTTAACAAAATTTAATGGTAGTATCAAGTTTATGGTTAATCAAGAGTCTGTTTAAATAGTTAAAAAACATATTAAAAATATTTTTATGTACGTTAAAGAATTGGGCCCCTTTGACTCTGGTGATATCATAAGTCAATAACTACAATAAAATAATTTATATATATATATATTATATATATATATATATATATATATATATATATATATATATATATATATATGTGTGTGTGTGTGTGTGTGTGTGTGTGTGTTAATCATTTTACATAGTGTTGTAAAAAAATTGTTGACAATTTTGGACTTTATGCCAATTTTCATTAAATTGTATCAGCCAGTAAAAAATAAGGGTCGGTAAAGAGACAGTTTTCCAACTCCCACCCTTCATATGTCCTGAGCAAATTCTGTCGCTTTCAGATCCTCTAAATATCTGCATTGAAGCGCCACATATCCCACCATCATAGAGATATATCACTAGATGGGGCATAGCCTATCTCAATACATTAAAAGGCCTGAGTTATCATTTTTGGGCCTTCAGGGACTTAGTGTAACCTCCTTCAAGATTGACTTAGGGCTACTAAGAAAAAATTGATTCCTTCACATTTTATGAGTTTTGATATGTTTTTAAGCATAGTAGATGAACTCTTAATGCAAGTGGACTCTCCTGGATGGAAAGCAAGTGCGTTTCACCTATAAGGAAAAAGGTGGGAGTCGGAAGGCTGTCTCTACCCCTGACCCCTCTTTTTTACACACTTTGATTTATATTAGTTTATGGAGGGCTGTTCCCCTTGTGCTCACTGGCCAGTTTGTGATAATATTGCATGAAAACTCCTGTTTAATAAAACCTTTAGGCAACGAGAAAACTGCTAAGTTCCACCAATATGTAATTGTGTTGAAAATCTTAAGTCAAATGTTAACTTCATGCCAAGTTTCATTAAAATTGGATCAGCCATTTGACCTGAAAAAGGTTTACAAGAAATGTGCACATCCATTCATATATTTCGAGAACTATGCGAGCTTCAGATGTGGTTGAGGTCTCTCTCTCTATCCAGATAACTTCTAAGCAACATGAGAAACACTTTTCATCAAAAAATTGTTTCCAAAAATTGTATGCTGTTTGCCTTGACACTGGTGGACATCTATATAAATAAATATGTGCCAAGTTACTATTTGGCACACATTTAAGAGCTATAGTATGCGTCTGACTGTAATGTAGAATGCTAAGGTAAGTCAGAAATATAGATTAAGGGTTTCCTAGGGGCCTGTATGACAAACCTACTAAATTGGTGTTGGTCATACAGAAATTAGAACAAAAAGAAAAAATCAATTCACCTTAGTTTTATTATTATATATAATTTAACAATAAAAGAGTTTAAATCCTATTTAAAGTGGAATTATTCATCATGAAGGTTGTGACTGACGCCCTTCAAGTCTTTGTCCCGGTGAAACTTTATTTTCTTGAGGTGGGCATCGCTTCGCAGTTGTAGAGTCGTCGATGAAGTCCAGACTTCAGATAATTTGCCGCAGCACCACAGAGCCCAGCTTTAACTGATAATTTTATTTTACCTGAAGTTAGGTGTAGACTTCAAGTCTTTGTCCCGGTGAAACTTTATTTTCTTGAGGTGGGCATCGCTTCGCAGTTGTAGAGTCGTCGATGAAGTCCAGACTTCAGATAATTTGCCGCAGCACCACAGAGCCCAGCTTTAACTGATAATTTTATTTTACCTGAAGTTAGGTGTAGACTTCAGATAATCCTCTTGAAAGCAGAATTTGAACATAAATTAAGTGAATGACATGCCATCTAACAGCAGCTCTTATGTATGCACTAAGTTTATTCAAATGGTGCAAACATCTCAATGCACCCTTCATCAGTTAAAATAAGCCAGCATACAAGTCTTCCAGATGATAAAAATATGATTTCACTTTAATAATGTACTGCAACGAAGCACAGAAGTGACTTGAGAAACTTATCTCCAAATTTACTAATATTCCACACCACAAAAGCTGATATGCATACTTCTTTTATTATAAACAAATTACCTGTTTGTTGTTGAGTACAAATAAATAACAATTTGAACTGATTACAATTAATAGATTCAAAATTTGAACACAGATCAGGAAATAACATTGACGTCTAACAGTAGTTATGTATGTACGAAGTTAAATTAAAAATCAATTGTGGAAAACGTGTAAATAATCCTTGAAATTAACCACAAGGGCGTACAGATTAATTAAATAATGATAAATGGAACCAATTTTCAATAGTAAATTAGATATTAACGTAAAAAAAGGAAAAACAAACAGTCTTTTTAAAACACAGTTTTTCACCCAACTTTTAACACTTGTAACTTTAATAGTACGAACGTAAAACTTAAACTTGATGGCTCATTGTGAGCGTACATCATTCTAGATCACAAATATAAGCATCTTCAGTAAATAAAGTAACAAAATAATTAGAAAAACTAACAGAAGACAAAACCACTTCATAAGCTCCCATGTAATAAATCGTTTTTTTTTTTGTTTGCCAAGCTCTCTTTTGCCTTAAAATGTCCGAAAAAACCACAACAACACTATAAAAGACATAATTAAACACTATATTTAACATAAACTTTGTAATAATAAGTATAAAATAAAACCATTTAATTTTACTGTAAGTCACTGTCAAACGACGTGTTTTAATAATCGAAGTATGGCTTGTTTACAATTTTTAGAAGTTGGTGGCGTGGTTGTCAAAATGTTCGATGAAGCAAAAAGAAAATTTTTAATATAAATACATTTTTTTTGCAAATCTTACAGTTATGACCATTTTCCATGGAACACTTGTCTCATTTTAGAAAATTACAGCTGGAAAACACTTAAAAAAATTGATGTCAAGAATGTGCGTTGGAGCAAATTAGGAGAGTAGGGATTTGCTCCAGTGGCCGGTTGTGACATTGGACATTTGCGTCAACGGAGGCGACTCCATATTCTAAAAAGAAATGTCCGACAGTACTAGCTTTTATTATTTCTTTACAAGCCTGGAGTGTTCTTCGTAGAGAAGAGATTAAAATTGTGTGTGTTCTTGAAATGTTTTAAACGACTAGATAATTAGTCTTGTTTTGAATGACAAACTTTGTGGTAATTAGCATGAACTTCATTCAAAACAAACAGAGCTGGACATGCTTGCAATTATTTTTAAATAAAAGATTTTTAAATACGTAAATAGAGATACTTATTATGAAAGTCCACTGAGGCAATATTACCATCGTAGGAATGGTTGCCTAGTGTACGAAATAAGCTTGAAACAGAGATATTATTACTACAGAGGCCTTAAAGGCAGTGGCGGACTCAGCCAAAAACGCTCGAAGAAGCTTTGGTCTAAAAGGGCCAAAACCTAGATTTCAAGGGGTCCAATGTGGGGGGCCGGAGTTCTATGTTGCTTCCCAAGTAGAGATGTCTACTTTAAAAAGCTATGTGAGAGTATAATGATAATCTGATAAATTCGTCAGCTAACATCTCAAAAACATCATGGCAAGTAATTAAAAATGAATGCTGTACAGGAGCTAAGATGCCATTACTGAGTAAAGAAACACTAACTACAGATGCTTTTTATACAGACTTTTCATCTGTTTTTAATATTAGTACTCTCCCTAATAACTCTGACTTTGAGTATTATTACTCCACAGCCAACGTCTAGCCTCGAACTACTGCCAACTAATAAACAACAAGTTCTAGCAGCTATTAAATCTCTAGTAATAGTCATGCGTCTGATTGTTTTGGACTTTTCAAATTCAAATACTTCCTTTATTGCTAATATACAATTATTATATAATAACAAAAATACAAATCTAACCTTGATCTACATATAAAGAAAAACAAAAAAAACTAATTTTTAGCAATCCCACAAGCCATAGCTGTGTGTGGGGGATACAATATTTAAATATTTCGGGAGGTAAGATTAAGAAAGAGAAAACAAAATTAAAATGAAAAAATAATTGAAAATACAAAACAAAATTTAAAAAAAAAACTTAGGTAACATACTATATTAAAAGATGGTAGTCAATATAATAAATATAAAAAGTTAAAGTAAATTTAAATTTTTATAATACATTCTGTTAAAAGAGCGTGAAAAAGAACAACAAGAAAAAACACATTTTTATAATATTTTAATAGGATCTTTAAGCCAAGATGTAATACTCTCTAAATCTAGATTATTAATAAGGTTTAAAATATATTTTTTTTAAATGAGATATTTTATTAGGAGATTTAATACTTTTAGACAGTTTGGTAAATATAGCAATGCCAGTGTGATAAATAGATCTACTTTTGACTGCCTTGGTACAGGATTGTTTAAAGATACATTTTTCTGATTTAAGTCTGGTGTGACTTTCTCCTTACCTTGCCAAAAAAAAAAAAAAATAGCAGGGAAAGTAACAAACCCTCTGACCCACATAATAAATCTCTGCTTTGAAACTGGACAATTCCCAAATATTATAAAACTTGCGTGAATAGTACCTATTCCGAAAAAAGATAAGGTATTTGGTTATGAAAATTCCAGAACAATCTATTTATTACCGGTTTTTGCAAAGATCATAGAAAGAATACGCCTAAACAGGATAATTGTACACCTGGACCTGGAATCAAATAAAGTACTTCACGTAAAACAGTTTGGTTTCAGGCAAGGTAGAAATACAAGTACTGCTGCAGTATCACTGATTACTGATGTTCTAAAATCCCTAGAAAAGAAGCAAATCTGTTTGATTCGGCTGTTCGACTTCTCAGAGGCATTTGATAATGTGGTCCATAAAATTTTATTATGTAAACTAAAATATTACAAGTTTAGTGATACATTTATATCACTCATGAAGGATTACTTAACTGAATGGATGCAATATGTAGAGTATGATGGTAGTGTATCACGGGCTATAGAGATATCCAGAGGAATCAAGCAAGGTTCAGTACTTGGTCCTGTACTCTTCTCATTGTATATCAATGATTTTATGACTATATATAATTTGTATATTTTTAATGTTATTTTGTAGGTAAAAATAAATGTAAATGGTTTTAATGTGAATAGCTCTTATCATCAATATAATACAAAGGGTAAGGACTTACTTGTAATTCCTACGCATCGATTGAAAAAGTCTGAAGTTGGACAGAAGGTTTTAGGAGTGACATTATATAATGCTCTTCCCAGCTTTTTTAAAATATTTGGAGTTCTTTGATTTTAAAAAAGAATTGAAAATTTTACTCATTGAAAATCCTTTTTATAGTATTAATGAATATTTTAATTTTTCAAAAACTTTGTAAATTTAATTGTATTATTTATTTATATTAATGTGTAACTGACTTTTTCCTATTGTTTGTAAAATCTTAATGGAAACAATACATTTTCTTATTTCTTATTTTATTTACTCCCTGGACAATGTCTCCATCAGTATGCTCCAATCCGTTGCTGTACTCTCACCTCATCTTATTTTGCCAATACTATCATTCCTCTTTGCAGACGACGTCACTGTTCTGGCAACAGCAAGCAGCAACTAATAGATTTGATAGAACGCACTACTACTCATGTTAATCTTTGGTGTGAAGATAATGGTCTCACACTCAATGTCCTGAAGACCCGAGATTTATGTTTCTCTTTGAGATCAGAACGCAGCTCAGTAAACTTTCTAGGTATGCAGATTGATAGTAGGCTTTCTTGGCAGTCACAGTGACTATCTCAGCAATAAGTTAGCTTTAACACTTTACATACTTCGAAAAATTAAAACAACGACATCCTATGATATCTTGAGCAAAGTTTATTTTGCATATTTCTACAGCAGGATTTCTCATGGAATTATGTTGTGGGGTAGCTCAGATTTTGGCGATAGAATATTTATTCTACAGAAAGCTGCTATTACTGCTAAGCTGCTATACATGAGCTATGGAGTTCTGCTGTGGGGTCATGCTGAAGCTGGAGAGATTTTCTTAAACAGAAAAAGTTAGGATAATAGCTGGTGCTAAATATGATGATCATTGCAAAGACTTATTTAAAGATTTAAGAATTTTAACTTTTTATAATTTATTTATTTATCAGTGTCTTAAGTATGTCCATGTTAATTGTTATAAGTTTGTTAAGTTTGAAAGTTTACATTGTCATAATACTAGATATAAAGATAATTTAGTACTTACCTCTCATAGGTTAAGCAAGTCCAAGACTGGTTTCAGTAATTTAGGTATAAGAATGTATAACTTACTAAATAAGAGAACCAAAGAATTAGATACAAACGCATACTGTGATAGAATTAAAGAATTTTTGCTTTTAAACCCTTGTTAAAGTGTAGATGAGTTTTTTAAATTAAGTATTTATTGTTAATGTTGCGTTTTATTTTATGTTAGATTTAAATCTTTTTGACTGTGATATTACTTTTAAGTATATTACTATTATTACATAAGTGATTTTTACGATGTTTGTAATTGCATGTATACATTTACTACAAATAAACTTTATATTATTATTATTTTTCGCATTATCATGCGAATAGCAGATCCTTTGAGAGTTGCAAAGAATACTTTAAAAAGATTTCTACTTTTACGCTCCCCTCTCTATATATTTATAATTGCCTTATCTCCATTAAAAGACAAATAGAAAATCTAAAGCTAGTAGAAAGCAAGCATTCATGCTTATGACATCAGACAAGGAAATAATTTAGTGACACCATTCTACAATCTATCTACATCACAGAGTGCTGCTCCTTACAAAATGGTATCAGGTTTCATATTACTTTAACTAACAACCTCAAAAACTTGGGATTTAAAGATTTTAAAAAAGAAATTAAAAAACTGCTTATAGATGCAGAATTTTATTCCCTAAATGAATATTATAATTTTAAATTTTTTTAATTATTAAGTTATAGATTGTAATTATGACGTTGTACTGGCATTGTTTAAATAAATAAAACTTAAAAATACAGCATCATTAAAATACAAAAACAATGTATTGTCTTAAAAAAATATTTATATATATTTAAGCAAACAAACACAAAATAGATATACAATATAATAAATCTCTTAAATTAGTATAATATATTAGCACATGAAATAATAAACACTTGTTCAAGTTAATTCCAATTATACCATCATACTAGATTAACAATACCAAGGTTGACTTCATCAGGTAATTGCTTCATAAAATCGTGACACTATATAGATCACTGGACCGATTCCAGATCACAGACTGATCAGAACGAAGAGACTTATAGCATGAGTCTCTCTGTTCTCTAAAGTTCTAGACACCCGACCGAGATAAGACGCAGCAGTAGAGGCTCACCAGGATCGCAATAGCTGTTCAATGGAGCTTGAACAGCTAGTGCTTCCCTGCATTTGTATCCATCTAACCCCTACAATATTTAGATCTATTTCTTGATACCACCCTTTCATGTAATTAACCAGTTCTGTGCCGCCTTGAATCGATAAAAAATTGGTGTGGTGTGTAAGAATCGTATTGGAAATTAACAAAGCACTCTACTCAATAGCAAATATTTTTCATGATTAAGGTTTTAGTGACAGCATAGGGTGGTTTCAATCAACTGGACCAACCTAAATGATTGATAAACTAGATTTTTTTATAGAATCTTTATGAAGGCTTTAAATATGGGCTGTACTTTAGTAGTTATAAATTTAATTGGATGACTAACAAAGGGTCCACAAAAAGATTCGCATATATTAATGTTTGAGACATGCTGGTTCATGACCAAATGGAAATAACAATGGACATGGGACCAAAGAAGAAAATAAGAGTACCAAGCACTATAAGTCTGAGAAGCCAAAAATGGTAAACAGGACATAAGGATCCAGTTTAAAATAAATATGAGACAGAATGTGAATATATTTGAAATGATTGTTGTTTTGAGACGCCAAGTTAAATTTTCTTCAAAACCAAATTTGGCCTTCCTCCTACAGGGCTTGATTTTTGTATCAAGTTTCATCTATCACTTTTAACCACTAGATTAAAGTGGGTTGAAAACTGATCACTCAACTATTGCAATATGAGCGTAGGGATAAAAAACTCTGATGCAAATGTCCACAAGCCAGGCCAATTTTCTTTGAAATTCTTGCTTTCTTGTTGCAATCCAATTTTTGCTTAAATTTTCAGCAGTTGTAACATTACAACTTATTGTTCATATATTTTCAAATTGTTCAAAGAAAATGGGCATATTTATCCCATAGCTTATCCATTATACGGCACAGCATTATTCACAGCTATTTAAAGCTCAGTTTATACTAATTTTTAGCGCACTTTCTTTGAAAATTTTGAAAAAATTTAACAATTTGTGCTGCTACTGCTAAGGTTTTTAAACGTATACCAAAAACTTATATCATTTGATACTACCGAGTTTTGCAAAACATGAATAGTTGACACAGTATACCTAAAACTTGTTGGTGGCCCCCACCACACAAGCCATCTTATAAGTGATTTTTTAAAAAATAAACTCGCTTAAACTGTAGACATCTTGAGACACCAGCACATGGAATCTTGGTCTCTTATTGATGGACTTCATAGCGAGAAAAAAGCATAGAAGCTCCATCCAGCTTGCATCCATAGAGTCCCTATCAATAGAGCATCCAGCAAAGTCGTGGCACCCTTGATTAATCCCAATCTTGGTAGCACCCATTTTCTGTAACAAAAAGTAATTACCGGAGTAGCAGGTATTGAATTACCTGGTATTATTCTCAATTTATGGCACAATAATTGCATAATTATTCATTTTATAATGATTAAATATTATTTTTTAATAAATTAGCTCTATTTTCATCCCATTATAAAATTATCCGTCATTTACAAAATTATTTAAAAAAGTATTATTTCCAAATGATTCTCAATTTGTAAATGATGAGAATACAAGTGGGAATGACTGCCATCAAGGTTTTATAGGGCCAGCTCTGGATGCAAATACATAGAGCAATATTCTCAGACAATCAATTTTTCTTTTTTTAAAATTCCAGAAATGTGTTAGGTTTCTTCAGTTTGCAAATGAACCTGATAGTTTTAAGACATTTCAGAAATTTTCTTTGGCAAGGCATGATTAAAGCTGAGTCCACACTGGCTGGGGGTGGACTTGGATGACTGGACTTGAAACCCTCTTTGTCTGACGTATACATACTGAACCATAATATACTCAGAGGATGACATATAGATCCTTGAGACTGGGTTGATGATTGTATTGTCTCCTTGTCAGTTTATAGAGCTAAATTTCAATTTTAAATGTAACTTACACCAACATGTATAAGAGGATGAGCACACAACTACAGTGGGAGGCGAGATCACAGAGTGATAGTTTTCTTGTTAAGATGTAGCTGAGAGTGTCTGTGGTCAAGGATTCTCTTCATGAAGGAAGGCAGAACGTCCAGGTGTTCATTACTCTGCTCCAGAGTTAGTTTCTGAAGGCATTCCCTGTACATGCAAAACCAAAGTCACTAAACACCTTGAGGCGCTGCAGTTTCACTCGAATCTTTCGAGCTGAATAAGCCTATAATCTTCTCCTCATTTGTTCCTCTGGTCCAACTATTATTCAGTCCACTCAATTATCTTACTTTTGCCAGGCATCAGTAAACTAGGCTTTCTAGACACTGTATATTAGGACTGAAAATAATTTTATAAACACTCTAGCAGAGAGTAAAATTGATCAAATTCTCCTTTCAAACCTTCAAAAGACCCCCCCCTCTTATGAAGAAAATATCATTAGCTCATTTGCTCTTTGAAATTTCAATCCGATAAAGTATTTGAAAATTATTGTTTCCCACACAAGCTTAGGACAGTGGTTCTTAAACTTTTTGATCACGATGACCCCCCGTCTGGACATAGAAATTTTAATTTCTATGTCCGTAATGGCCTCACAGACCTTCTCATGATAAAACAGTCCCAACAACAATACTTGCACTCTTCTTTCTAATTCCCAAAAATAATACTCATTACACTGGATTTTCTTTTAAGACTAGAATCAAATTTTCTAAAATAAATAAAACTAGAAAGTATTGGATGATTACCTGAACAAACTGGGAGGTTCCAGCTGAATAACTATCAGGTAACTTACATGATCCTGAAACCAAAACAACATAACATATCATAATCAAGTTTAGTGTTGGGAGCATATTCGAGACAATCATGACGATACCAACCTAAACAAGTGGTCAGTAAATAATTTATGATTACCCCTCCGAGTTTCTATCTCACTACACTTTCTACGCATAGGATGAGAGAGCATAATGGTTTGATAACATAACATTGTTTGTTTGTCTAAGAATAAAAAAATAATACAAAGAAAAATAGAGCGTGGTAATTAGACATTAAAAACTTAGATATGTTGTACCTCCCAACATTTCTGCTTCATTCTGATTGGTTCAGTTCATCCCCATCACCACTTCCAACTAACTCCATTTCTGACCTCACTAAAAGATTAAATATTTTAATCTTACACCTTACATAAGTTCTGTAAGTTTTCAAGTTTATAGAACATATACCTTAATTACCTTTAAAATAGTTATAAGTCATTGAAAGAATGTTAAAACCAATAATAAATTAAGAAAAAGCATAATATCTGCTACAGCCTCAATGTTATGATTAATTGAAAATTGCCTCGTAATGGTTACATATATGTAGGCATGAGTGCTGACAAATTAAAGAAGAAAGCATCAATACAATATTCACGTATTTACAATTTCATCTGTGTCTCTTTGTTTTCATCATTTTCCTTTGTAATGTGTTCTGTATTTTATTTAATGTTACTAATCGCCTGGTTACCAGTAAATTTATAAATTTAAATATAAATTTTGTTCATAAATTAGGAAATAAATAACTATTTTAATTTTTTTATTGTTAAATTATTGATTAAATGATTGAATTTTTCTTAACTATTACTAGTTAGATTATTCTCAATAAAAAATCTTGAATTTCATTTCCCTATGATAAATTAATATGTTTATTAATCTATAAGATTGATGTTAGGCTGCATACATTTAATCATATTTTTGTCAATTATTTAAAATCGTTTTTGGCTAAATTAAAAATGTAGTCAAGACATTATTATAATTTTGATTTTTAATTTAATTAAAGAAACAGGATGGGACTGAAATAACAACTTCTTCAAATGACTATATTTCGTCCGAAATACAGTCATTTAAAGAAGTAAGAAGTAGTTATTTCAGTCTTTAAATAAATTAAAATTTATATACAATGGCAACTAATACTAATAATATTAATAATTTTGATATTTTTCTTAAACTACTTAAATAACATTGATCTAAATTTGTTTAAATAATTGCTCCTTTTCATTTCAAGTTGTAATTTATAAATTGTAAACTTGTGATATTGTTTAAATATATTTTATCTGTAAAAAATTGTATCTTTTAAATCTTTTTCAAGAAGGTTGTGTCCTAAATTGTAAATTTTATAAAAAAAAATAAAATAAAGATTATAATTATAGAGAGCCAATTAAAACGTAAGGAACAGCGTTATTCTGCATAATATATTGTATCTAGTGTTTCTATTGGCCAATGTCAGATTTAGTTCCTTAACATTCCATTGATTTAGAGGCACATTTTTTTTAAATTTGACAAACTTAAACACAACGTAGCTGGATCTCTTTTTATTAAAGATTTTTACTCTAGGTATTTTACTATGATTTCGCTCAATAGATTATTCAGTGTTCTATTATCTTTTGAGTAGAACTCCATACTGACTAGGTTAAGAGGTTAAGAAAAAGACTTTAGTTCTACAAATACTTTATAAAATGCAATATATTTTGACTGTTACGTCATCTTCAGGCAATATCACAAACAAATATAAAAATCACATAATAACTAAATACTAAAATACGAATTAAAAACTAAAATATAAGTCCAAAAATTGCACACAACTAGGAGGAGATCACTTGTAGAGTTGTATAACTCTACAAGTTGTGTGCAATTTTTGGACTTATATTTTAGTTTTTAATTCATATTTTAGTATTTAGTTATTATGCGATTTTTATCTTTGTTTGTGATATTGCCTGAAGATGACGTAACAGTCGAAATATATTGCATTTTATAAAGTATTTGTAGAACTTAAGTCTTTTTCTTAACCTAGTCAGTATGATTTCGCTTTTTATTCATAAAATATACCAAAAATCTTGGAGGCCTTAAGAAGAAAATTGAATGTTACGTATATTCTTAGTTAGCATGCAAAAACCAACAGATACCGGGGAGGTTTTAAAATAACCTGAAACCATTCGGATGGAATCTTAACTCCGGGATTTAGGTTAACACAATACTTTTTCTAAATAACTTTGGTTTAAATGTAGGAAAGTATTAAAGAGAAGACATAAATTTAGAAATATAATGCTTACAGATAGAAGCATGTCATAAGGAGAAACACAGACCCCTCCAATGACTATGAGCTCCTGTGTGGCCTTGCTGAAGACAGCACGGTGCCAGCAGAGTGGCACTGGCATCTCCCGCATCTTCCAGTTGAGTTTTAGTGTATCGTCCACCTCCAGTATCCACCAGCTATCTGCATCCAACAGAAATACTGAGTCTATTCAACTTTTACTATAAAACTATGGAGCACCACTGACAAAAACAGAAAGAGGCCCCATTGATACCAACCTAACAAATCAAAATACAGACCTTATGCCTGCATTTTGACCACATTGTTATTGTTTTGTATTATTTGTTGCTACAAGTCATATCGCCAAGTATATTCAGAAAATTTTTACCTCCTTGCCAAACAAGCCAGTTCTGCGGGCCTGTGAGGCCCCATGTTTTTGTTTAGTATTTATTGTTCATTTTATTGTTACGGGGCATTTTGCACATTTTCATCGCAATACAGGTGATGAAAACTCACTCTGCCTAATAGGCCTGTGAGACTCACTATGGCCATATAACAGGCCTGAGAGACTCACTATGGCCATATAACAGGCCTGTGAGACTCACTATGGCCATATAGATGTATATGTACACGAAATGATATACATAGTGCTAACCAATTAATAAACGTATTAGTAACATTAACCCACTGTATAGTAAAAAATATCTGATGTCATAATCAAGTTATTAGCCAATTGCACAACTTAGGATGGTCTGAGAGAGCTTGAAACATTTATATACACCTTATAACTACCATATTTTAGCTATGATTTTAATTTATATTTTTGTTACCAGGAAGCCAAATAGAATCCCCCCCCCCCTCAACTTCTGTCATCCAAACAACCTGATAAAAGTCATTCTAGAGAACAAAAATTTGCCAGAAACCATTTCAGCTGCTTTCATAAATAGATTTTTACCCATTTATGAGATACACGTCATTACTACAATTGTTGTAACATTATGATGGTTACAGGTACACTGTATACACCTATAACTAACATTTACCACCTCTAAAGAACTAGGTTGTTAGTGAACACAAATCATTACATTCATTGCAAGGGTGTGACATAATTTTAGAGAGCTTACATGAAGGAATTCCGGACTGCAGAACTCCTCCAAACAGTATGAAAGTGTTGGGTTTGACTAGTTTAAAGCTGTGCCAAGAACAACCTAGGGGCACCTCACACTCTGCTTCCTCTGTCAGACTGAAACAGTACAATACCAGATTCAGCAGGAGTATCTAGTAGTAGAGTACCTCCCTAGAGTATCCAGTAGTAGATTACCTTCCTAGAGTATCCAGTAGTAGAGTACCTCGCTAATCAGAGTAAATTACCTGAGTCTGAGACCCAGGGGTCGACTTTGCTTTGCAGTTAAGAGCCAAGGGCCTGTATATTTACAATTTCATTAGAAGTGGTTTTATCTATCATATTAACAAGCATTGAACTTCTTGTTGCTCCAATGAACATGATTCATGCATTGAATAGACTTTAGATTTTTCATGGCGTTTAATAATACAATTCAATTCAAAACAGTCATTTTTTTTCATAGGTAAAAAATACAAGACAAAAAAAGTAAAGTAATTAAAAAGAGGTAAGTAATTTAAAGAGGAACGTGACGTCACGGAGTTCAAAGGGATAGGTTGTTTTTTAAGTGCTTGGTTTTAATTAATTTAATCTTATAAAATTACTAACTATAAAAGTGACATTTTAGTGTGATTTTATTAACATTTTAATGCTTTATGTGTTGTGTAAGTTTATTTTAATTGGGACTTGTCCGTTTTATAATAAATCGTTGATAAAAAACTTATCACGAGTTTCTTATGTTTGGGGTTTCAATCTTCTCACAGAAAATAATTTTGAAAATCTCGCTACATCAGGGTTTCTGAGATCAAGTAGGTGGTGTTAAGTTTCTAATTGAATTATTGAAGTACTATTTTATTGCAGTTTGTTGTTTGTTAGTGACAAAATCATGAACTAACCTCAACAACCTTATGTACTAATAGCTTTCCGTAACTAATATATCAAATAAGTAGACAGCACGATAAGGGCACTCCTGTGGAGCAGTGGACTAATTGACTAATTAGAAATTAAAAGTAATTAATTGTCACAATACAGGTTCAGTTCCTAGCGGTATAACTTAAATTTTATTGCTTTAACTTCAACTAAATTTTAATGATTTTCTCTTAAAGAAAATCATCAATCAAATTTTATTTATAATAGATTCTTATAATCATAAAAATAAAACATTGATAGATATTAATAATTTAAGTTAAATAAATAGCTATATGTCAAAGACAGTATCATTAGTTCACCTACTCACAACTAGAAAGCGCTACCAGACAGAGGCGACTTGCAGTACTATACTTTTTAGTTTACATACTCTCTACTAGATTGTGCGGAAGTCAAATATATTAAAGATCTCACTGTATACCCGCTACTAAATAATTATTTAAATAAAATTTAAATTAAATAATATAAATACAGTTATTAATACTAAAATAATTCATTATCCTACAGTTAAAATAATCAGGATAATTGGATTTATTTTTTAACTATAATTATTTAATAATCAATAATTAATAAATATAAAATTAGTATTAAATTAATGAGAAAAATTATAAAAGAAAAATTGTGAGACCACATATTAAATTGTATTTTATCATAACTTATTACTATAAATATAATAAATAATTCAAAAATTAAATAGTATATTAAAACCTAAAATGGAAGATCAGTCTGAAATAATAAAATGCATTGATAACGCTGTGCAAAAAGCTGTCGAGACGCAAATGGACAAATACAATGCAGGAGTAACTATATTATTACAAGAAGTGCTTACTAAGATGGAAAGCGTCCAGAAAGCTCAGGAAGGAATCAGTGGATTAGCTAACAGAGTAAAATTCTTAGAAGATAAAGACAGGAAGAGAAATATCGTCATTTTAGGGTTGGAAAGAAAAGATAGTTATAGAGAAAGAGAGAAAGCCGTCTTTATGTTGCTTAACAACACTATGAGATTAAATTGCACGTCAAGCGACATCGATTTTATTCAAGAAAATAAGACTCAAAACTCAATGCTAATTGTGGGATTCACTACATTCCGAAAGAAAATGGAAGCCTTATTCGCAGTACATACTCTTAAGGGGTCTAAGATCAAAATATTTGAAGATTTTGATAGAGAAGTAAGAGATAAGAGAAAATCGCTTTTTCCTGTGATGATGGAAGCCAGGACTAAAGGTCTGCATGCAGTAATTAAATTTGATAAGCTATTTATTAACAGAAGAGAATGGGATGGAAAACCTATCGGATCTAACTTCAGCAGAGCATCTACATCTGGAATCGGACAGCAGCAACGCTCAAGCATTGGGACGGGTAACAATACGAGAGAAATAGTAAAAATATATCAAAATGAACATGTACAAAATGTAAAAAAATTAGAAAAGTATGAAAATAGGGATGAAAGAGACAAAAGAATTGAAAATAAAAATAATTATATTTTTCAGATAGATCAGTTACAGTGTGATACAGAAGGGAGCAAAGAATTACCAAACTTAGGAAATAAAGATAAAAATGAAATAGAAGTTAATAAGGCGGAAGAAGCTAATATAGAAAATGATCAGAGAGAGAATATGGGAACCGGGAAAAGGAAGTTAGAAGAAGACATGAGCAGCTCAGTATCCCTAAATGAACCAAAAAGACAAAATAAATTAATATTACAACCATCTATAATGAAGTTTTTTTCAGCAAAGACTCAAGAACAAGGAAATGAGCAAGAACAGAAATTAATAGGTGAACAAGACGCAGAAAGAAATTTAGGTTATAAAGAGAATCAGGGTAATACAGGCTTAGTAGAAATTGGAAATGGTAACAAGCGACAAGAAAATAATGCATAGCAATTAAGTAAAACCTTGTTTAAAGAAAATAAAAATAAAGAAAAAAGAAAAATAAAATTATATACGTACAATACGCAAACTCTAAGAACGAATAATAAATTAACAGAACTTCTTGAGGAATTAAAGAACAAGGAATGGGATATAGTTGGCTTGGGAGAGGTGAGGAGGAGAGGAGAGGGACTGGTCAAGATGGAGGATGATATAGATTTCTACTATAATGGAGAGGGAGGAGTCGGAGGCACGGGATTCCTTGTCAATCATAGCAGTAGTAAATATATCACTAGTTATAAATCTTACGGCCATCGGATTTCAAAGTTAATTTGGGCATTAAAAAAAGAAGAAGGTGGAGGTAGAATTAAAGTAGTACAAGCTTACGCCCCCACATCAAGTTCAGAGGATATGGAGGTGGAAGAATTTTATAATAACATGCAAATGGCATTAAATGAGGACAGATGTAAGTTCACTATAGTCATGGGCGATATGAATGCCAAAGTAGGAGACTTGAAGGATTCTGAAGCGGTGGGGAGTTATGGATACGGGGAAAGGAACGAGAGAGGAACGAGGTTGATAGAATTTTCTGAGGCTAATAATTTGTTTATACTAAATACCTTTTTTAAAAAAGTCCCAGAAAAGAAATGGACATGGATAAGTCCGGATGGAAACACAAGGAACGAAATTGATTTTTTTATATCAAACAATAAAAAAATATTCATGGATGTAGAAACAGACAGTAAAGTTGACATTGGAAGCGACCACAAACCGGTAAAAGCCATCATTAACATAGACGTAAAAATTAAGAAGAAACGAAGATACAAAGGTAAGGAAAGTCATAAACTCAAGCTTGATTCTAACCAAGTTCAAAAATTCGAAGAAGTGTTAAGAGAACAATTAAAGAAAAGTAAGATAGAAGATAATGAAAATAATTTAGATAAATACGATAATGAACTTGTAAGGGCAATACAAAGAGCTACTGATTTCATGATACAAGACAATGGGAAAGAAAAAATAAAGAATATGAATAAATTACCTAAAGAATTAAGGAAACTTTTTGAAAAGAGAAGAAAGATAAAAAAGAAAGGAAATAATGAGGAAATAAGGGAAATATCTAAAAAGCTGAGAGAAGAAATGAAGGAATGGAGTAGAGAGAAAAAGATCAAGGAGTTGAAGGAAACAGTAGCGAAGGGAGGCAGTATCAAGGAATATTGGCGCTCCCAGTCATTAGGGAGAAACCAAATTATTGCAATGAAAGATGAAAAGGGAGATATTAAACATAATAAAGATGATATATTATTAATTATAACTAAATTTTATGAGAAATTATACAGCAATAAAAATTATAAAAAAGTGATGATGAACAGTATACAATTAGAAGAAATTCTGATAGTGAAACTCTGGAGATTATGAAAGATGAAATAGAGAATATAATAAAAAACCTAAAGATAGGAAAGGCGACTGGTTTAGACCATGTATCAAATGAAGTCTTGAAGTATGGTGGTCAAACTATTGTGGAGTATTTACATAAAATGTTTAACTTATGTTTGACAAAAAAAGAAATTCCGAAATCCTGGTTAAACGCTGAGCTAATTTTATTATTTAAAAAGGGCGATAGAATGGACATCGGAAACTATAGGCCAATTAGCCTCCTTGCAGTCATATATAAAGTGTTTATGTCCATTATCACAAAACGAATAAGTAGTAAAATAGAGCAAACGTTGTCACCTAATCAAACAGGTTTTAGGAAAAACTACTCCACGTTGGACAACATATTGACCTTAAAGTTACTTATAAGAAGTGCGGAGGAGTACAATTTAGCATGATAATAGTATTCATAGACTTCGAAAAAGCTTATGATAGCGTGTACAGAGAAGAAATGCTTTACTGCTTAGAAGAAGCCCAAGTAGAAGAAGAATATATCGACATCTTTAAGGAAACTTTTACAAATACAACCTTACAAGTTAAGCTAGGCAAACAGAAAAAGACGATTAAAGTGGAAAGAGGAGTGAGACAAGGAGATGTTAGCTCAGCTAAGAATTTTATAAACACGATAGAAAGAAGAAGCAATAAGTTGGATTGGGAAGGGCTAGGCGTAAATATAAACGGGGAATGGTTAAACAGGCTTGCTTTTGTAGACGATTTTATATTAATTTGTAAAAATAAACAGGAAGCAATAAGAATGTTGGAGAATTAAAGGAAGAGACAGAAAAGATAGGGCTTAAAATAAATTCGAACAAATCAGAGTTCATGTGTTTCAATATAGAAGATGATAATATAGAGTTAAAGGTTAGAGAGGAAAAGTTGAAAAAAGTGGATCAATATATATACCTAGGTCAGCTGATAAGTCATGAAGGAGAAGATAAGGAGATAAGAAGGAGAATAGGGTTAGGATGGGCAAGTTACAACAGATATAGGCACCTCTTTAGATCTGAGGTAGGAATGGAATATAAACGGAAACTGTGGAATATGTGTGTCTTGCCTGTCATGATCTACGGAGCGGAGACATGGATAATAAATGGAGAAATGATAAAGAAAATGAGAGTGGCGCAGAGAGGCATGGAGAGGAGTATGTTGAAGGTGAGTAGGAGAGATAGAAAGAGTAATGAATGGGTGAGGAAACAGACAGGATTGAAGGATATAGGAAGGACAATAAGTGAAAGGAAGTGGGGATGGACAGGTCATGTAGTGAGGACAGAGGATGGACGATGGACCAAGAAACTGATACAGTGGTATCCGAGGGAGAGAAAGAGAAAGAGAGGCAGAACGAGAGTGAGGTGGGACGAAGAGATGAAGAGGATTTGTGGACAGGAGACGTGGCAGAGTGGCATGGGATAGGAAGGAATGGGCAAGGATGGGAGAGGTGTATAAGATGTCTGGTTATATAAAGAATAATACAAAATATTAAATAATTAATAAATAATGCATAACAAAAAAATAATAATAACAAAAATAATAATTATAAATAAATATGTAATATATGAGTATGAGTAAATGGACACACTTCTATAATTAATACTAAATATAATACATAATACATATTAACTAAAATATTGTTAAGTTATTGTAATAAGAATTACTAATAGGTTTAATGTTTTATGTTATAATATTAAGGTTATTGTGATATTATTCTGTACATATAGTTCGCTTTTAAGTTTGTATTATTAACGCACCCCTTAATTTTAATTTTTAAATTATATGCATGTTGTAATTGTTTAATAAATTTTTACTGTTTTTTAAAAATCTTTTTAAGAAAATTATTAGTAGTAAAAGGTATTTATCAATAAAATAAAAATAAGAAAAATAAGAATAATTTTAAAATATAAAAAATAAATTAAAATAGTATGGATTATTAAAATGGAAATGTGTAATTATTATTAAAAAATGATTAAAGATAAATTATTAGAAATTAATAAAAGTAGTATTTAAGAATAAAGTAAGTATTGAGTATGAACAGAATTTAAGTTGGTGTACCAACCAAGATTTCCTCTATGAGGCACCACGGCTCAATGCCGATTTGCGCATGTCAAATAAAATAAGTGTAAATTGTTTAAATGTTTTGTAAAATTGTATTCATAATGAGTAATGTGCAATAAATGGTTATTTATTTATTTATTTATTTAAGTAATTTACATGATCTTAAAGAACTATCAAAGCCAAGTGGCCAGAGTGTCGGCACTCCAACTTAAGTACAAGTGATATTTTTTTTCTCAGGAAGCTCTCAAAAAATTTGGTTGAAATTATTGTAATTAAAGATACAGTACTTTTTTTTAAAAAACAATAGATTTTAAACATTAATAATATAAAAAGGTAAAAATAATATCAAAATACTTGTAATAAAATAAAAAATACAAGGGTACGGGGTACCTCGGAACATTACACCAGATTCGCTAAGCTCATTCTCCCAGCTTCGGACTCACTGAGCTTGTCCTCAGAATATACAAGTAATTAAATTTATACTGCAACACGCTTTAGACTTGCTTCCCTCGTTCTCAGATAGCAAATACATTCTTTTCATTCATCCAGGCACCGACCACGTTCAATGCTGCTTCACTGATATGATCTACCAAAAGTCATGGATATACTAGTTGTATTAAAACCATACTTAGTTCAAATACTTATTCCGTTAATGAATTAGATTGTTTCCTTTTTTTTAAAAAACGTATACAAATCATTCCATAAAATTGAACTAATTGCATCACAGTTAGAAATCATAGCAAATCAATAATTGGTAATATACTTTAAAGATAACAGCTATAAATATTAAATATAACATGAGAATAAAATAAACTACAATGATTAGTGAATTTAAATACCTATAACGTAAATTATGCTGAAAAACCAATGAATTCTTTATTTTATCACAGATAATGAATCAACTATTGTGTCAACTATTTTTAAACTCTTTAAAACTTTTTTTTTGTATTTAAATACCTCTTCAGTGTAAGATAATTATGTAATTTTTTTTAAATTTATACCTTTTTGTATTATTGATTTTTTTATATTATTTTTTTATTTATAAATATAAGTGTGTATGTATGTATGTGTGTGTGTGTATGTGTATTTATTATATTTTGTACACCTAGTATAACTTAAGCTTTTAATATTTACTTAAAGACCTCCACACTCAGGATTACATTGTGGGATTTCACTTTGTTCTATGTAAATATTTTGTTTATAAAACTTGTTTTACTTTTGTATCAATACTTTTTTTGTGAAATAAAGAACATTGAAAAAAACTATTAATGTTTTTTAAAACTCTTAAATGTTAAATAATAGAACAAGTAAAGCTAGAACTCATTTAGCTGATATGAGTGGATATAAATAATACTTACTTGTGACTCCACTCAAGGGTTCTCATATCGAGTACGTAAAGATCGTTAGTCCTCGTGGACTCCAACCTTCCTCCGAATAGAAAGACCCTGTGACGATCTATATCTGCATCACAGGCAGCTCTGGGTGGAGGAGGGTTCCGCCTGGTCTCCAGCCAGCTCCAGGTGTTGTCACCAGGGTCGTAGCAGACCAACTGGTTGTTCCAGCCTTTGACTCCGGGTCTCACACCCGTCGTATCCGGAACGTAGCTCAACTTCTTATTCGGTCCGTTCTCAAACCATTCGTTATTAGGCTTCTGACCGTAACCACCAAACAAATATAATCTGCACAAGTCAAAAAAGAAAAACTTTTACCAGTCTTCTACCCTTTTTGAGGCAAAAATTCTAATTTGAAAAGGGGAAATGCAGAAAAGCAACAACATGAACTGTGTTTGGAAATCTCTGCAACATCTCTCAAATAGGAATCTGTTAATAGTTATTGACTGACCATAAGAATCAAGTCAACTTCCAGAGCCATGGATTTTATTCCACATCCAGGCAAAATTAACACCACTAAAGACAAATTAGTTAAATAATGTAGTGCATGTGCACATTGAATTAAATAAATTTAGCTAAAGGTGTTTTGTAGTTTCACTTTGTGGTGTGAACAAGGGAGAAACAACAACATTTCAACTTAAAACAAAAAATTGTGGCAAAAATCTAAGAAAATTTTTCAAAACGGCAGATAGCTAAATAATGTGAAAATTAAACAGCCAACATATTTCTTTGTTTGTTTCAATTAAATAATAGCTATTTTAATCAAGTCGACAAAGGTTGGATCGTAACTCTATCAGGCTCTTCTAACACTTGCAGGTAAAATAATAGAATCTTGTTGTGAAATCTCTTATAATGGTAGCTTAGTGAGGAAGTAGGGTGGTTGAATACCAACTTGTTGCCGTAAGTCCAGCCGGTGCCCTTGTCACATGGCACGGGGCGGAGGCCTCCTGGGTGTAGCAGTTCCCACCGGTAGGACACTAAGTTCAATCTGTACAGGTTGTTAGTGTACCTCACGTACTCTCCGTTAATCTCTTCCATGCCTGCCAACAAAAAATACTTGCCTTTATTAACAGGCTTTCATTAAAAATAACTCAATATTCAAATTCCTGTCCTTGACATTGATAAATGTTGCATTTTCCCTAGGTAACTGTTATGCTAAGTCTCATAAGATGCCAAATGACTTTTAATTTTATACAGCTTCAGATTAAAAGATAAATAAAACACGAAAGAATATAATCATAAAAGATAAATAAAACTGTCGCAAGGAAAACATACATATGAATGGAAATAACAGGATGAAAAACTAACTCATGATGGGCCACAATATAAAACAACTTCACAAGCTATAGACTAGAAAAACTGTGAAGTGAACTTGATAAAGGTATTGAAAAGCCAGCTGAATGAGCCTCAAAATGGATCCAAAAGACCAGATAGCAAAGTGCCAACAGGAAAAGAGTAATCAACTCTACTCGCAACAGCACATTCAACATCAAACTTGGTACACTTTTCTACATTAAATATTTATCTTGACAACAAGTTTTAGATAAAGGTGAGAAAATGGTCTCGAAAGGTCCAATGCTTAGCTGTATTTTACAAGCCATTGACGGGGGATAAGCAGAGATAAAAATAACGGAATAATTGTGTAGTGTAATGATCATTGTTCAAGTTAAAAGTGAGAGGAAGAGAAATAAGAAAGAAACAATAAAAAGCACCAAAAATTTTAATAAACTTCCCTAGTGCTTAGTAGAGCCTTCTCTACTAAGCTCTATTGTACCTAAATTCAATCTAGCGAGCGAAGCGACCTCCTTAAGTAGTAGTCCATTTATTAGATTTTCTAGTTGATAATTTAAGATTTTTTTATCTTCTTTTACTTTTATTAATCCAAGTCAGTCAAGGGCTGTGGAACAAAAAAGAGTTCTGTTTATTTATTTATTTTTGTTTGTTAAGGACTATTCATTATTCGAGTTCAATTTCTATAGTTTAACTTGTAATATTCATCTTGATTTATACTGATAGCCCCTTTAGTATGTAACATTTTGATGCAAAGCATTACTAGTCGTTAATTAATTTTACACACAAACTCACAAAATTACTCTTTGATTGCTTTAAGTTAGCTGTAACAAATATTTAAATTAAAAAATCAAACAATATTTTCCAACCTATGAGTTTTATTTTATTTATGTTATGAAGTGTAACATTCTGTTCAATATTAAACAGATTGTATTATTATTTTCTACTCTCTAATAAGTTAAGAAATAAAAGAATAATTTTGCTAGATTCTCATGCTAATCTTACGATAAAAAAAATTCAATAACACTTTTGTTTTCCAACCTGGTATTGCCAACCTGACAACTATCTCTTCGAATTGCTAATTTAATTGATAGTAAGACTTAATTTTTTCCACAAATATTTGTGAAAATAAAGTAAAATCACGATTTGTTAGTGAATGCTTTATACTCTGACGTTGATTTTTCTGTTGTAATTATTCTTTCTTAAATTTTAATTGACAAATTAAAAAAAAATGCAATTTTTTTTATACTTTAATTTTTTTAGTCAATTCTTTTTACCTATCCTCATTTCAAGAAAATTATAGTAAATTTTGAAACCAGAATTTCCCGGAATTTTTTTGTTTCAGGTGCTTTTAAGACCTCCTATGTAGTTTTTACCAAATAGTCTGTTGTGCCAATGTGTTTGTTATCCAAGTAGCTCCCAGCGTGTTTATGCTGGAGAGTTGAAACTTAGAAAAGAAATACATTGTCAAATTTGCAGGGCTTAAGAAAATAATTTTGTTCCATGTCAATAACCAACATTAATGACTTCCAACATTCATGGAACAGGGACAAATATTTGCAGTGATTTAGCACGCATGCTGTCATAGATAAGAACAACATGAGTGTGGAAAATTTCATCTCATTATCACCACTAGTTCAATTTTTATTAAATGACATGCAAATGTTTAAAAAAATAATGCAATTAAGTTAAAATTAGGAACAAGTGAAGTGTATTCCGGAAGTTTCGCCTTTATACTTTCTTTGGGGTCATAAATGTTAAGCAGCATGGATCAGGGTTAGTACTTGGATAGGTGACTGCTGGGAATCAAACCAATGTTTTTACTGTCTGAAAACAAGTAAAAGCATTTGAAGGTAAAGACACTCTGCAATATTGTCATACTCTGAGGACAAGCTAAAAGCTAAGGAGAAGTTCTCAAATACCTCGTACTAGATTTACCAATTCTAATTTTTGTTGCTCGTAACAACAATAATGCCCTCTCCCATTGCTAATATTTACCTGGAATCCTTAGGCAGGGATTTGACTTGTACCATTGTTCCTTAGTGGTACTGGTTTCTTTGTTTACTTTATATTTATAGTAAGTATTTTATAAGGCGCGGTCGAATATCCACGGCCTTCTAGAACGTTGGATTACCAACAAACTTTTTTTTCAAAATTTTCAGTAATTAGCCAGATTTGTGATAAATGAAGCCTATTTCCGTAATCTGCACGCTCTTTTGGTTAATCTCAAAGAGTATTTACATTCACTCAACGATTTATTTATTTTTAATCTAACTTGGTACATACATAACTACTGTTAGATGTCAATATTTTGTGTTATATTTTGACATGTCATATTTTTTAATTTTGACGTCTAACAGTAGTTATGTATCTACCAAGTTAGAT
>JACMZG010000008.1:89554132-89657721 GCA_018340805.1 Microvelia longipes | reverse complement strand
ACTCCACTCCTCGGATGTATGCATCTCATATTTTATTTAGTCCAATAGGATCGGAACCAACTTGTTAATATATTAATTATATGAACTGCATGATGTGGTCTGATAGTCACAGATATAATGACTACAAATATGTTGGTCTATATATTATTATGACTACAGAGTGGTCCTTCTATATTACTATAGTACATACTATGACTGAATTTCAAAGTTTGATCATACATTCCCTGAGAGTCAATTAATCTCTGCTTAGTTTCTATAGATGTATAAACAAAAGAACAAGTTATCCTCCTTCCCACTTCTTCAATATTACAAAATCAGGTATGGGGTACCTCAGATTTTTTCCTCATCACATCGGATTCACATACGCTCATCCTCCCTGCTTCAACTCGCTTTGCTCGCCCTCTGAAATACAAATTGTTAGATTTATACTGCAACACGTCTTCAGATAGTAAATAGATTTATCTACTCACGGCCCAAATAGCCATACTGGACACTGTTTTTTAGAACAGGTGCAAAAAAATGTCATTTAACCTCCTACGGAAATATTTTCAAAAAAGCTACGCAAAAATGTTTGGTAAAAAAAAAGTACAGGAGTTATGGCTCATTAAATAACATGGGAAACAAGTCAATAACTCCCTAGCGGACAAATGATAAGCGGAGGTTGAATTTTTAACAATTTTGCATGAATTTCGTATTGTTATTTGTAAACTATATATGATTTATTCTAGCTTGTTTTGTAGTAATGTAGACTTTCTTGATTCTGATTCTTGGTTTTATAAAAATTTACAATTATTAAATAACTTGAATCACAAGACAAGTGTGAGGTGTAAGTCATACTATATATGGATAAAGACACATGGTCCTAGGGTTTATTATTTCAGACAAGAAAGGGTTAGTTCCGAAGAAAGTTAACAGGAACGCTAGTGCGTAATTTGGTAGTTTCACCATGCCAACTATGAGAATGCGCCAGTGATGTCTTATTTTTTACTGTCAAGAAATTTATTAATTTAAATATTTGCTTTTTTCAAAATGACAATAAAAATTGGGCACGGGTACCTCTGAACTTTTCCTTATCAGATCGGATTCGATATGCTCATTCCCGTTTCATACCCAGTGGTCACCCATCCAGCCGCTGACACACACACACTTATATGTATATATAGTGTGTTACTGACAAAAAAATTCATTTTTCGAAAACAAGTCATTCTTGATAAAAGCTCCTGCATGTTTTTAAACTAAGATTTTTCTTATTTTTTTATTTCTAACAATAGACTCAAAAACTGCAATTTTTGAAAAATGGACGAAGATTAAAGTATGCTTAAAGTAGGAGTAAATTTTGACATTTCGAAAAAAAGTATTTTTCATAAAAAATTTTAATTGCCCCCCTGAGACAATTTTTCCATAAAAATTTTAAAATAAACATTTTCAAAATTCACCCACTTTTTACCCTATCACCCAAATTTTGGAAAAATTAAAAGTTGTTCAATCTGGATAAATGATACATCGTTTTAACCAGTGGAACAAAAATGGTAGTATTGTAAACTTCTATTTAAGTAACACTAACTGAGATATTTTAATAAAACGGGAAAGTGTTTATTTGTTGTTCGAACGTAAGTGAGTTCTTACATTCAGAAGTTTGGGACGGCGTGTGTTTGTACGTGTCACGATAACTGCCATAAAAATTAACCGATTTTAATGAAACTTGGTATACATGTAGTAATAGATAGTCTTCAGAGCTGTATAGTTTTTGATTATACTAGCGCCGATAATTTCAAAATGGGATACCATTAAAAAAAAATTTTTGAGCTAAAAAAATCGTGTTGCATATCGTTTTAAAGCAAATACATACAAGAATACAAATACAAGTAAAAGAATATACATGCGTCATGAACAAAATTATTATAATAACGCATAATTTTAAAAATGGCGGACGTTATTGCTGACCATTTGAAAAAAAAAATTGAAGTGAAATTGAAAATTGAGTGAAAAACCTTGTTGTATATCATTTTAAAGCTCTTGCAGAGTAGAAAAATTCTGGCGCGGTGGTCCGCATGTCGGGCGAATTTCCTTTGGATGCGTGTTTCCGTGCTTTTACTTATAATAATTTACAACTAGTAATAAATAATTCCGGCGCGGTGGTCCGCTGTCGGAGCGAATTTCATTTAGAATGCGTGTTTCCGGCTAAACAACCCAGCTTGTCTTGCTTATGCAAGAACCATGCCCATTGCGTGGTTCCGTTCATGCTTTAGAACCTAAGCAGTTACTCAATTGTCAAGCACTGCTCGTAACTCATTTGTCTGTATTTCCAAAGGAAATGCGCATAACATCCAGTTGTTGTACAAAACTATGCCTCTAAAATTAGAAGTAACGCACTAATTATTGCACTAGTTTAAAGATTAGTTACTTACTTTAAGCTTAGTCAGTTATCTTTAAAGGTTAGCGCATTTCCTTTGGAAAATACAGACAAAATGAGTTACGAGCAGTGCTTGACAATGAGTAACTGCTTAGGTTCTAAAGCATGAACCGGAACCACGCAATGGGCATGGTTCTTGCATAAGCAAGAAAATGGGTTTGTTTAGCACTGAACACACGCATTCTAAATGAAATTCCGCCCGACATGCGAACCACCGCGCCAGAATTATTTTAGTTGTAAACTTATATTTAGGTCAAAAAAACGATAAAAAATTATGTCCCTACTAGGATTTGAACCCAGGTACTCTGGGTTTGAGAGCTCGCATCCAAAGGAAATTCGCCCGACATGCGGACCACCGCGCCAGAATTTTTTCTAGTTGTAAACTTATATTTAAAAAAAAAACGATAAAAAAATTATCGACCCTTCCAGGATGTGAACCCAGGTACCCTGAGTTTGAGTGGTCGTATTGACTCCGGACCACTGCCATTCAACTCAGAGGCCCAAGAAACATAGAAAACGACACCCTACTCGAAATTTAATTTTCAACGACTGTAATTGTGGTTTTTATATTTTTTGTGGTTTTTTCGACTTTTTGTTTACTTAAAGTGGTCGTATCGTCTTCGGACCGGTTTCATTCGATTCAGCGCCCAAAATTACATAGAAAACGACACCCTACTCGAAATTTATTTTTTATCGACCTAAATTTTGGTTTTTGAAATATTGACCTTTTTCGCGGCAAAAAATATTAACCCTGAATTTTGCTGATTTTTTGAAAATTTCGCTGACTCAGCAAACCGGGTTAATGACGTCACAAAAACCTGGTTTTCAATAGGGTTCGTGTCCTCCCGAAGGTTGATTTTTGCACCAAGTTTGGTTAAAAAATATTATTCCGTTCGAAAGATAGAGTGTTTACAAGAAAGTTTACAAGAAAGAGTTGTTATTTAGCCGTGGTAGCATAAACATCGTAGTTATATAGTTTAGTGTAGTTTAGTGTAGTGAAATTAGTTTTATTGCTGACATTTAAAATTAATTTTTTAAAGAACAATAATTGAATAATGATGACACCTACAAAAAGTGACAAAATCGATGTATTTAACTGTGCCAAGTGTGACAAAGGCCTTACTGGCCAAAATAAAGACATTATTTGTAGGAAATGTGGATTTGGTTTTCATTCCACCTGTACAGAGTTAGGAAGAGCTGTTACTAATGCTCTCATTGAAGGAAAAACTCCTGGTCTTTCCTGGCAATGTAGCAAATGTGAAGAGGGCTGCACACTAACTGTAGTTGAAAACTACGAGAATTTAATGTCTTCAATTATAAACAGAATGGTAAGCATGGAAAGTGAGCTGAAAAGCTTAAGAAAAATTATTAGTACCAAAGTAATTAATATAAAACTGGTTGAAGAGACTACATCTCCCGTAGATGCTAAATCAACTGCTAAAAAAGATGACAAAATAAGAACGACTCCGGCTGGTTCTGCTTATGGAGAAAATAAAAGCAATAAAAAATCTGTTCTGGCCTCCGTACCACCTCAAAAAATTGACTCAAGTGGCAACACTGAAGATAACAAGAACTCTAAAAAGAAGAAAAATCAAGTTGTGAGAATAACAGTGATTATAATGAAGTTGAATCCGTAAATTCAAATATATAGCAGTAGTGATGACGAATGGTCTAAAGTGGAAAGAAAAAAGAAAAAAGGCAAGGTTTTAAACTCTAAAAGTGTAATCATAGGAACAGAATCAGAAAGTGGATCATCAGAGGTAATTTTTGAAGGCTTACCACCAATAAGTAAACCAGAACCCCGAGCCTGGATTCATGTAAGTAAAGTTAAAAAAGGCACCACTGAAGAAATGATTACATCATTTATCAAGAAAAAATTGCCATCAGCAAAAATTGAATGCTTAATGATAAGTAAAAGTATTGAATACCCATCTTTTAGAGTCGCTTTAGACTTACAATTCAAAGATGAAGTAATGAAACCCTCCTTTTGGCCTGCACACGTTCAAGTCCGCCGTTTTTATGGACAAACAGGAAACAGGCAAGCCGTTTAAAGAGTCAGCTACTATAAATCTTAAGAAGCGCTGTGTTAAAACCAACACTTTAAATGGACTTTACTTAAATGCTCAGAGCATAAGAAACAAGCTGGATGAAATTGAAATTTTAAAGAAAAATCTTTAGACCTGCTATTAATAACAGAACACTGGCTTGATAAAAGTGAAGAAGGTCTTTATGTACCTCATGACTTTATAACTGCTTCTGCTTTCTACAGATGCATATTAAAACATGGTGGAACGTCTATCCTTCTTAATAATAAGTTAAAGTTTAAAAATCTTAACAACGTTACTAAGCACTCATTAGAAAGGCATTGTGAGTTATCAGCTGTGCATTTATTAGAGAAAAACATTGTTATTTGTTGCGTACCGCACACCCGATAGTGATTTTCAGATTTTTAAACAACAATTAGAATTGGCTTTAGAGAAGTAACCAAAGTTAAAAATAATCCTGAAATTATTCTTGCAGCTGACTTTAACATTGATTGGTTAAATGATAAGAACAAAGATGTCTCTGACTTGAATATATTGTTTAAGAGTTTTGGTATGAAAGAACAGATTAAAGAACCAACACGAGAAAATAGGTGTATTGATAACATTGTTACAAAACACAATTATAATATTCATGCTAATGTCATAGAAGAAATATCTGATCATCGAATGATTCTTTTTAGAGTGCCAAATAAAAAATCCACAAGAGTTACATCTTATTATCGACCATTAACAGAAAGAGGAAGATATTATTTTACTTATCTTTTATCTCAAGCTGATTGGAACTACCTGGACAGTGTGTGTGCAACTAGTGATAAATTTAAATTGTTTATAGACAAAATAAGCTATCTATATCAACAAGCATTTCCTTTGAAAAAGCTTAAATGTAATAATTCTAAGAAAAGTTACAGTCCATGGATTACTGACTTGGAGGTGGAAATGAAAAAATCACTTCAAAATTGGTATGATATGGGCAAATAGATAAATCTAGTAAAGAGTGGAGACGTTATAAATGGGAGCAAAAAGTATATAGAAAGCATTTAAAGAGAATAAAGCAAGACTTTAATGAAAAAAATTAAGAAAGCAGATAACATTAGTAAAGCTACGTGGCAGGTAATCAAGGATGAATGTGGTCAAAATGGTTATAAAATAGAAGTGATAAAGTAACATCAAAAGAGTTTAATGATTATTTTATAAATATAGCATCATCTGACAAGACGTTTGACAATCGTAAAGCTGTGGAAATTGCTCAGCAATGCTATTCTTCAAAACCAGCAATACAAGACAATATATTTTTCCTTCAACCTGTAACAGAAAGCAACATAATTAAGATTGTTTTAGACATGAAAAAGTCACTGGCGAAAGACTGTTATGGCTTAACTAATAGTCTAGTAAAAGAAAATCTTATTTATATCAAAACACCACTGACGGCTTTAATAAATAGTTGCTTAAAAGAGGGAATATTCCCTAACTGTTTAAAAGTAACTAAAGTAACCCCCATGTTTAAAAAAGGAAATGAAGACTTACCTGATAGTTACCGTCCTCTCAGCATTACTCCTATACTTGGGAAGATTCTAGAAGCAGCTGTGAAGATCCAGTTAGTTCAATACCTGGAAACAAATAAATTATTAGTACCTACACAGTATGGATACAGGAGAGGAAGGTCTACTATTGAAGCTATACTTAAAGTAGTAGAATCAGCGCTTGAAGGATTAGAGAGTGGTGAACATACTCAGCTTACTTGCTGTGATTTATCAAAAGCTTTTGATAGAGTATATGTTCAACTCTACTTAAAAAATGTGAACTTCTAAACATCAAAGGAAACGCTTATTCGTTACTCAAAGAATTCCTTTCACATAGGGTGCAATACGTAGAACACAACAATGTATGTTCAGAACATAAATTAATTAATAAGGGGTTCCACAGGGATCCATTTTAGGCCCTATTCTTTACCTTCTAAGCACGAATGATATGCCAATGTTCATGGACCTAACTAATACAAAAAGATAATAGAAGACTTACCTACCTTTGCAGATGATTCCAACCTGACTCACCGCCATTCTGACGAAACTAAGCTGAAAAAATAGGAGATCAAAGATTAAGTAAAATGGAATATTGGTTTAGTAGCAATGACTTTATACTAAATAAAGATAAAACACAGTCATTAATCATAAGTCTCCGACTTGATTACAAACAACAACCAGTAAAATTTCTGGGAGTCACTATTGACGGTAAATTAAATTGGAAAGACCATGTCACAACAATGACTAAAAGTATTGCTAGGTACTTATTTGTTTTTAGAAAGTTAAAAGACTCGTTACCAGAAAAACTCTTGTGCTCGTCTACAAATCTCTTGTTCAGAGCAGGTTAAATTGCTATTATTGCCTGGGGACACGTCAATTTAGATCCATTGCTTATTTATCAAAAAAAGATAATTAGAAGAATAACGGGAGCCAAACCTGGTTCACACTGTCAATCTTCATTTAAGAGACTGGCAATAATGACTGTCATAAATCTTTTTATTTTTAATTCTGTGCTCTTTATTAAAAAGAACTTAAATAAATTTAAAACCAATAGTGATTATCATAGATATAATACAAAGAATAAAAATGTACTTACAATACCAACTCATAGACTTAAGAAGTCAGAAGTGGGTCATAGTGTATTGGGGGTAAAACTTTTTAATCATTTAGATGTAAAAATTCAAGAGTTGCCAATAGATCTTTTCAAAAAAGCCGTAAAAAAGCCTTGACAGAGCAGCCTTTTATAGTATTAATGAGTACTTCTCTAATAAAATTATGTTTGAGTAATTTATGTTACTTCTAATTTTTGTACATTTGACGATTTGCCATTGTACTTGTATTAGTATTTATGCAAATAAAGATTTTTTTTTTTTTTTTTTTTTTTAAGTGTCTAGAAATACATATATATATATATATATATATATATATATATATATATATAATATATATATATATATATATATATATATATATATATATATATATATATATATATATATATATATATATATACATATATATATATATTATATATATATAATATATATATATAAAAGTCTCGCGAAAATTTTTTTGGACTGTTAAGAATTAAATTCTAGGTTAATTAATGAAGACTTCAGTCCTATAGAATTTTTATTTAAATAAACATTAATTACAGACGTTTCGCATGGCGAAGCCAAGCATCTTCAGTGTAAACAAAAACCAAAAACAACAACCAACACCAAAAAATATTAGTAAAGTATACCAAAACCAAAAGAATTTTTGTTTACACTGAAGATGCTTGGCTTCGCCATGGGAAACGTCTGTAATTAATGTTTATTTAAATAAAAATTCTATAGGACTGAAGTCTTCATTAATTAACCTAGAAGTTATATACCATATTTTAAAAAATTCAACATGGCGGCCATAATTTTATAAAATAATTTGTTTTACTAATTTTTATCAGAAATTCCGAAATAAAGATCAATTGTAATGTACTGTAGATACTTAGCGAGTAAAGCGAGTACTTTTAACTGCCTATCAACAATAACCGCAATCTTGCGAGCTTTGATTTTAAATATGTAAAATCATATGTACACGCGATCAAGCGAGCCCCTTTTTAGTATGTTATATTAAAAACATACGGAATTAAGCGAACAAAGCGAGCATGATAAAGATGTGTTATTAAATATACGGTATCTAGCAAATGAAACGAGCTTTTTACCATGATGTATCGTAACTATACGTAATTTAGCGAGTGAAGCGATCCCTGTTTTTTAAATATCATTATAAATGTGCACTATCTATCAAGCGAAGCGAGCCTCTCTTTTATGTATTATTATAAATATACGCAATTTAGCGAGTGAAGCGAGCCCTTTTTAAAATGTATTATTATGAATATGAACTATCTAGCGAGCGAAGCTAGCCTCTCTTACTATGTATTATTATAAATATAAGCAATTTAGCAAGCGAAGCGAGCTTTTTTGTAAATGTAAAATTTTAAAGATACGTAATATAGCGAGCGAAGCGAGCTTTTTTTTGTGTGAAAAAATTATAAACATGCACTATCAAGCGAGCCCTTTTTTATACATAATATTCTGACACGCAATCAAGCGAACTAGACGTTGTAGCGAGCCATTTGGTTAACACTTATATTATTAGTTGTTTCAGCCCGCAGTGAGATGGAATATAGTTATAAGATTCCAGTCCTCCCACCTCGTCTACCACAAGGTCTTTCTATTCTACCCCTTCACATTTTACACTTCTTCCCTTATTCTACCTCGCAAAGCGACTTGTCTTTTAATTATCATCTTAATTGATTAATGTATTGATATTAATCAATTGATCATCGTGTTTGTCTAGTTCTCCGATTTTTGCGTGTTAATGTATTTTTTGTATCTTTATGTATATAGTTAATAAATTTAAAGTAATTTAATTGTATAGAACTGAAAACAATTGTTTTCTTCTCTTTGTATATGATTGTATTTTATTTTAAATTATACATTGCTTCATATTACATTATGGTTCGATTTCTAATGACTTCTATCGTCAATGAATGAAGAGACAACTTGATGTCTGATGACTTCTATCTCTATTATTTTACTTTGAATCAATGAATGAAGAGACAACTTGATGTCTGATGACTTCTATCTCTATTATTTTACTTTGAATCAATGAATGAAGAGACAACTTGATGTCTGATGACTTTTATTTTTTACTTTGATTCAGTAAAAGAAATGTCACGCTCACGTAGTTGTGTCTTAATTTTTGTTGTTGTGTATAAGTTTCTCAGTTTTTATCTGCATAAGAAAGTTTAAACGCAAATTTATTTTTTCTCCTTGGTTAGGCTTTTGAATTGTGTTATTTCTTTTTTTTAAATGTTTTAAACGAAAAATCTTCTTTTTGGTGGCAATTATAATAATTAATGAATAATAGCAAAATCAAAATATTTTGGAAAAAGTAAGTGTAGGTTGTTAAGTATTTTCAAAACACTAATTTGATGTTTGATTGACGGTGATATTGATATTATTATGATATGAAATATTGTACAGAGACGAGCCCCTCTCGGTTATTGGTTGCTGGAGACTCGAAAATATTACTCCCTACCTCTCTCACTAGCTATACTCAATTACCTACCTATACAGTAACTATACATACTAGAAGTGTTAACCAAATGGCTCGCTGTAACGTCTAGTATCAAGCGAGCCCTTTTAAAGCATATTATATACTAAATGTACGCAATTTAGCGAGCGAAGTGATCCCTTTTTTTAAAATATCATTATAAATTAGAACTATCTAGCGAGCCTTTTTTGTAAATGTAAAATTTTAAAGATACGTAATATAGCGAGCAAAGCGAGCTTTTTTTTGTGTAAAAAAATTATAAACATGCGCCATCAAGCGAGCGAAGAGAGCCCTTTTAAAGCATATTATTATGTACTAAATATATAATATGGAAGTTCGCGCGCGAGACTGATAACGTTTAGACGTTTCTTATCAACGCTAGTTACATTATTTTTATTCCTATCTAATTTAAGTACTTTTTTACGTACAATAGTGTTTAATCTAATGTTTAATTGTCGAACTTAATAGTGTTAAAAATACTTTCTTAAAAATACTACTTAATACAGTTAAAAATAATTTCTTTATCTTTTTATAACTTAATTTCAATTATAGCAACTAGGGCTCAGTCCTTAAGGTATGTCAAGAATCTTAACTATTGCGTTGTAATTGTATAACATCACTGGAAAAACACACATTATCATTTAGAATCAACCAAAAAATTAATAATTCAAACTAAATTTTAACGAAAAATTTAAATAAAATCCAAGTTAGAAAAGGATAGAGTGATAGCTACGTGTTATCAAAGCCGTTATCACTCAAACTAGCAGTGCCGTATAAATCGCGATAAGAAAAGATCGTAAATCTATGACTAGATTTTATTACATAGCGCCAAAATTTAAATATCATTTAAGTTTCGACTTGATTTTTTAAAATCTTAGCTGCAGCTCATGCATAACAACCCTCTTTCTGTAACGAAAAAAGGCTTCCAGAAAATTGCACCCCTGAAGTTTAATAGAAGAAAAAACATCAGATAGGAGTCAACATGTCGGAACCTATAGGAAATATGACACAAGAAAATTTCTTAGCTCTGATTAATGCTGCTATAAGTACTTCAATTGCTAATCTTGCTACCAAAGAAGATGATCTATTTATTGGACGAAGGGTAAATGATGTAGCATCTGCTCTAGAAACCTTATAAACAAAGGGGAAAGAACCAAACGTCATAAATCAATTTATTGTTGAAAAAATTAAGTGTGCTGCCACTTCTTTAGAAATGGCAAAAGTAGTTACTCCTAAAAGAAACTACAAAAACATATTAAAGAGAATCCTTGGTTCACAACTGAATGTTACGAGCTCTAGCAAAAATTTAAAAAGCAATTAAGAAGATGTAGAAAACAGAAATTTCAACACCAAAATGAAATAGACTTGTATTTAAAATTTCAGAATGAATATAAAACCCTAATAAAAAAAATCTAATAACTCAATATGATAAAGCGCTTATTAGTACTCTCTCTAACGCCATAGAATCTAAAGCTTTTTGGCAGACTACCAAAATATTTTACTCGAGACCTCAAAGTGAAAGTAACCCTTCAGTAAATGACTGCTACAGGTTTCTTTGCTCCTTGTATCAGCCAAGACCTAGCTTTGAAATAGAACTGGTTATTACTCAAAGACAGACAAACTCTTATAACATATTTCAGTGTATTAACAAGAAATCAAAAAAATGTAATGAAAATATTGACTATAATAATAAACCAAGTCATTAATAACATCCTGCCTCATCCGCGAGTAAAGCCACTTTGGTTAATGGCCTGGTGTAAGTACTCTTGGTGGTCTCCAAATCCACTACACTAATTTGGCCATCTCGACCAGGGTGTACGCCTTTAATTCTACCTAATGGCCATAAAGACGGACTAACCTCATCGACAATTATTGCGAGGTCGCCAATCTCGGGGGGAGGTTGCGGTGCGAACCATTTAGTGAGCCTGGGCAAATACTCTTTGACCCAATGCTACTAAATAGCCTGTGTCAAATTTTGGATTTTTTGCAATTTTTCCTTGGGAGTTCTAATGTAATGATTTTTTCCGTGAAGGGGTTTAAGAGGAAATCATTGGGCGTCAAAGGTTTTGGATCGCTGGGGTCTACCGGGATTTCCGTTAGCGATCTACTATTTATCGCGAATTCTACCCGAGTGAGTATGGTACGAAGTTCTTCGTCTTTGGGGTACGGCTCCAGTGGCAGTCTTTACGCTTCGTGCTAATCTTTCCCAACAACAGCCCATGTGCAGCACTTTGGGAGGCTAAAAATTCCATTTTACTCCTATCTCTTGCAGAGCTCTTTGCATGTGTCCTTGGTTTAGTTCCCTTAGTGCCTGCCGTAATTCTCGACTAGTACCGTAATTTCCGTAATTTCAGCCGGACAGGGTCTTATACTCACGAACCGTTGGCTGCTGTCAGTGTCAAGTGAGTGCGCAAGTTCCAAATGGACAGCTCGAGTAGATAGACACGTAAATATTACGCCCCATCTCTTTACATGCCTTCTTCCCACGGTTACTTCTAGAGGACCAAAATAATCACCTGTATAAAAGAACGCATGTGGTGGCTTAGTTACCCGGCAGTGTGGTAAAGGTGCCATTTGCGGCGGCTTAGGCTTAGCGAAACGGATTTGGCATTGGGCACATTGTTTAGTAACTTTTCCTTAGGGCAATCACCCAAAACTTCTGTCTTATTGCTATCATCGCAGTATGCACACCTTGATGAAAAAATTGAGCGTGGAAGTGTCTAGCTATTAGTATGGACACCCACTGCTTACCATCTTATACAATTGGATTCTTTTGATTATTTTCTACGTCGGGCGATGTCACTGTTTTTCCAGATACCCGTAAAACACCGTCTTCGTCTAAAATAAGGCACAGTTGATGTAGTTTACTAGACTTGTTCAGCGATTCTCCCCGCCTTGATGTTCTAATTTCCCCGCCGAATGATCAACTTTTCAGCTATGGCAATTTCGTCGGGGCTTAGTTCCGGAACTATAACCTACAATTTAGTGTAGGTGTCTTTTCAATTCCTAGCCCTTTTCTCTCTTTCATTATTCTTATAAATCGCAGCACCCATGCCACACAGCGAAGAAGGCGAAGCTAAGAAAATAACTTGTCCAATGGTAGTACGGTAGGGCTAGGCGCCCTACCTACCTACACGGCGCCAACGAATGACTGTTTCTTTTCCGGATCTTCACCGACTGCAAAGGTTTCCGGACAATTTGGTCATCCTGTCGAAGGAAATCAGGACCAAAAAGCCACCAATTAAACGAGCTATCAAATTGCTTAGAACTTCTCGTCGCTAAATCTGCTACGTTATGTTGTTATTAATATTATTATATATTCTTTAGCTTCGGTCAGTCTGCTTACTTCTCCAACTCTGTTCGCTACGAAGGGTTTGTATCGCCCTACACCATCATTTATCCAATGCAAAACAGTCTTTGAATCGGACCGAAAATATCGCTGAGTGACAGGTACTTTTAAGGCCGTAATTATAGAATCAGCTAAACGACATCCAAGCAATGCCGCTTCGAGTTCCATGCGTGGAATGGTAATGGTTGATTTAATTGAGGCAGTGTGAGCTCGAGCCATGACAAAGACAGTACTTACTTCACCTTCTTGGACCACCCGTAAATATCCGGTTGCAGCAAACGCTTCCTCACTTCCATCCACAAAAATATGGAGGTCTATTTTATTTGCACAACTAACTCTCTGAACGTAACATCTTGGTATTTCTAATCGAGTAAGTTGTTCCAATTGGTGAATCTAGTTTGAAGTTCATGGCTTATCACTTCATCCCAACCTGTTTGCTGTCGCCATATATTCTGAACTAATAACCGGCCTTTAATAGTGGCGGGGGTGGCAAATCCAAGAGGATCGTAAATTGACATTGTCGCACTTAGTACCTTCCTTTTTGTTGGAAATTTTAACTTCTCAGATGACATCATCAGTTGTAGATTCCAATGGGATCAAAAGACAAATTGATTCGTCATCGCATCCCACCATACACCAAGTACACGTTCAACCGGCAAGATTGTTTCAATTTCAAAGTTTCTAGCATTTTTTGCCCTATTTTCTGCCGGAATTTCTTTTGAGTTAGACATCCAGTTGCAGATTTCAAATCCCCTGCTTTTTGTATTTGTGTTACCTGTCGCACTCTGTCAACCGCAGCGGAAACCGAATCGACTGAATCCAGCAGATCATCCATATATTCTTTCTCTAATATAGTTTTTACGGCGTCTGGATATAGAGTTTCAAATTGTCCGGCATTTTTTCTTACTACATAGTATCAACTTGAGTCAAAACAACCCCATTTAAAACATCAATGAAAACGTCAGGATCTTTCTTTTATGAGAAGCAAATGACTTTACATTTCTCTCGATTCAGCTGCAAGTTATTCTTATTCCACCACAAGGAGACTGTTTAGATTTATCTGAAGACGCGGGATGTCTTGAACTTATTTAATTATTTAAACAAGTTTCATATCATCTACAAAAAGGAAGCACAGGCCATTAAGTCCATCCACTATGTCATTATTGAATAGTAAAAACAGCTATAGACCAAGGTGAGAACCCTGAGGAACTCATGAAGTAACACAATATTAGTGAGAGATGTGACCATTGACTGTAAAAGCCTTCATTCTAATAGTCAAGTATGATGATATCCACTCGAATAGCTCACCACCGATTCCAATAATAGCCAATTTCTTCAATTGGTCATCCATTCAATTGACCAGGTTGTCAGTACCAAGTCAGTTGACAACCTGGTCAAATGCTTTGGAAAAATTGAGTAAACTGTGTGGACACTAAACCCATTTTCAATAGCATCTAAAAGCACTTATAAGAAAAAAGATTTGTAGCAGTAGATTTGCCCTTTCTGAAGCCATGTTGCTTATTGCAGATGGATAGTTTGAAATTTTTACAAAGAATTTCAGTGACAATGGACTCAAAAAGTTTAATGAATTATTGATAATAATGTTTATGATTGTAATGAAGCAACCGTTAAAAATAACCATAAGGCAGCTTTCTTTTATTTATTTATTTTATATTTTATTATTTGTTTTTATATGAACTATTTTATTATTGCTAATGTCTCATCTTTCATGCCGAAAAGAATAAGACGATAGTGCCCAAAATTGATTGTAATGGAGAAATTTTTTATTCCTTGTGTGCTGAACGTCTTGTTCTGCATGGAGAGTCTTGATGCCATACATAAAGGAATGTATTATTCCATGCAAGGGAAAAGTCTTATTCTTTTTCTGCTGAAAGTTTTGATACCTTGCACGGAGTCTTGATGATATTCATGGAGAAAGTGTTGATCTATACATATATATAGGAAAACCTTATTGTTTGTGTGTCGAAAGTCTTGAAACCTTTCATTGAGAGATTCTTCATGCCATTGATGAACGTCTCACTTTATGTGTGACCTTATTAATTGTTTATATCTTTGGTTACTTATATATGATTTGTGTTTTTGCAGGTACTATTGGTCATGTAGCCCATGGTAAGTCCACTGTGGTTAAAGCGGTCTCAGGAGTTCAGACTGTCAGGTTTAAAAACGAATTAGAGAGGAACATCACCATCAAGCTTGGTAAGCCCCCTTCTTTTTTACAAAAAGTTTGCATCACTTTCTTAGTGCTTTAAGTTTAAAGATAGCTCTTTGTCAAATTTAGCACCCCCTTTGAAGGGAGCTTTTCGTGTGCATTTATCATTTAACATGCTGAGCTTTTTCCCTATAGTTAGCTTATTTCATCTATTTCCTCGATTGTAGATCATATCAAAGACATAATATACAGACATTTTGTATGTATCACGACAAACTTGATTCCCAGCTCACGAGTATTTGTTCCTATGGTACCATTGATCCATGGTATAAATGAACATTTCCCTTTTGTTTAATGGCAGCACTATGTCAGAGTCGTGAGTACTATTTAGGCTATAGATTATTGAAATATTTTCCAGAAAATTTTATCAATAACGATATGGCTGAAATTAAAAATAAAAACTGTGGTAAAGAAACTATTAAGAAGTCGAGAAAACGGAAAAGAGAGCCGGAAGTAAAGGAAGAGGAACCGGAGTACGCTGTGGAAAGTATCTTGGACCACATGGAGAATCTGGGAAGAGTGAGCCAGTATCTGGTCAAGTGGGAGGGATGGAGCCACGACGAGAACACCTGGGAGCCGTTTGAGAATTTGGAGGGATGCTTGGAGACGGTAGTGGCTTATTTCGACACTAAAGTGTACGGGTCTCCTCTGCCTCCTCATCTACACAGGAGTCAGTATCTGTCTCTGAGAAACGAGTTGAGCAAGTGCTCGGATCAAGAGATGGACGACATGTGCCGCCTGTACTTTCTCAACTGTGGCGACATCATACCTAGAATAGATGATAAGTTTTTGGACGAGTCTTTGGGTTACATGGCTCGGTTACCTCCCTCCGCACGAGACAAAAAGTTCATGAAAAAGTTGCGTCATATGTTGCTGTGTAAGAAATTGAAGCAACTGAGAGATGCTCAGTTGAGTGCGCTCAATACCTGGCAAGAAGAAATCAATATTTCAGGTGAAAAGAATGCCGCTAAGATAGAGGTCTATAACTGTGTAGATTTAGAGGGTCCCCCGGCTAATTTCATCTACACGGACAGCTATATCCCCGGCTATAACGTCAACCTTCCCAAGATACCGGCTCTGGGCTGCGACTGTGCTAAAGTTAGGTGTTACACAAAATGTTCCAATTTTCATGGCAGTGACAGAGCCTATAAAGAAAATGGTTTACTTAGAGTAGAGAGAGGCACGCCTATTTTCGAATGCAATAGTTTCTGTAAGTGCAGCATGGACTGCGAGAACAGAGTAGTCCAGAAGGGTCGCCGGTATTCACTCAGTATATTCCGCACTAGTAACGGATGTGGCTGGGGCGTTAAGACCTTAGAGCCCATACCTAAAGGAGCATTTGTAACCAGATATGCTGGAGAGATAATAACAACTGACGAAGCAGAGAGACGAGGGAGGCATTACGACCGAGAAGGAATCACTTACTTGTTTGATTTAGATTTCGAAGACAAAATTAACTACCCTTACACGGTGGATGCTAAAGTCTATGGCAACGTTTCTCACTTTATCAATCATTCGTGCAGTCCCAACCTGGAGGTGTTTGCTGTGTGGATCGACTCACTGGACGTTAACGTACCTATGCTTTGTCTTTTCGCCTCCAAGAATATCAAAGAAGGAGAAGAACTGTCCTTTGATTACCTCTGTCAACCTGTGGACTCCAAGACTCGAGATAACGATGAGCCCAACAAGAACGTTCCGACTCAGAAATTCCTCTGCAAATGTGCAGCTCCCAATTGTAGGAAATTTTTATTTTAATGTCAAATAATAAAACTATGTTCTGTACCTTGAGAAATAATTAGGATTAATTGATAGATAAGTGTTAGTGGTAATTGCAGCAGTTGCAATAGATGCTTGCTGTTGCAATCAGCTCTGTAGGCTTTGCTAAAAGTACTTCTTTAGGCTCTGACCTTACTTTTTGTAGTCTTGGCATGTCGAGGAAGCCAATGTCCTCTTGTTTTTTTTATAGTAACCCCATTTTGTTTTTCTTTTCTAACACTGGACACAAAACACGTCGTATCATGGATGAATAATGCATTTACCAATGCGGTGTGATTTTTTAGGAGGGTTTTGAGGGTTGTTTAGGAATTCTAATAGGATTTTTGCGTTACGAAAATTGACATCTGTAGCTAACTGGGTAAACAGAATCAATTTAAAATAAGGATATTTTAAGATCAGTTGATAAAAATAAAGTTCACTTAAGAATCTATTTTCTTATGAGATAGTATTGAGATGTCTTATTCTCATAGTAGTAGGATTGCTGTAATTCAGTCGAGCTACCACTAGCACTTCTCCACCATCCAGTGCCAGAACTAAAACAACATTTTCTTCTCTCTAGATATGGTACATACTCGTTTTAACTAACTGATGCAATTTTAAGTTTTAAGTATTGTTTATATACTTAGTTTTTATATTTAATATTTATAATATAATTATAATATTTAAATATTTAATATATTTTTAGTTTTTACTGTTAAATATATCATTATTATTTTACTTTTCTTAAAATTTACTGTCCAGCTTGGATGTCATTACGTACACGTACATGAGCTAAGTTATGCATTAAATAAAATAAGTAATATTTTGTTAGGTCTTGTATTTTATTAATACTTTTATATGTATTAAGTTTTTATTAATATATTTATTTTTCTATTTATTGAAGAAATAGTTTAATTTTTTTTTAAATAGTTTGTAGGTAATGTTAAATTAATTAATTACTGAAATTGTAATGATAATTACATGGAGATTTGGTAAATAGGTTTGGAAACCTGATTAAATCTTTTATTTAATGTTTTAATCTTTTAATAAAACTCATTGTAAATGTTTCACAAATTCTAAAGAAGAAGAAGAAATTATTCTATGTTAATAAGGTGGATTCTCAATGTATTTTGATGAGTTTCGTATCTTATGGAACTCCGATCACATCTGTTGTTGGCAGAGTTGAGCACAGTTAAGTAGTGAGTCTGAAGCAAGAGACAGAAAGGTTTTGATTGACAGGGTTGCATAGTCACTGTGTCACTGCTCCAATAGAGTGCAACTAGTGCCTTAGGTGTGACCATGAATTGTTACTCAATGTATTTTTTTAAATAAGATACTTCAAAACACAATCAATTCTATTGTTAATTTGTTCATTTTTCATATATTTATATAATTTAATTATTAATTACTTAGTTTTTGACTTGAATTTATTAGTATGGTGCTAGTGTTTTTAGGGTAATGTTTTTATGCATTTTTTTAAATATATTATTATTTAAAATTATATATTATTATTATTAAATTTATTAAATATTATTTTTAAAATTACCATGTACACAGTAGACGCCTGTTACACAATGCTTCTTGGTACTTGTTTTTGTACCAATGTTGGGTAATTGTTTCATTTGAAATGCCAGTTTCAGTTTTTTAATGGGAAAGACGATACTTTTCCTATATATCTACGGTATGATTGAATATAAGATAACAATAAAAAGTATATATTTTACTTCCAACTACAAACCATGCATATCTAGAAACATAGTGAAACAGACTGTTTTAGAATTCATATGTTCTGATATGTAGACATTTAATGGAACTGTGTGTGTTGCAGTTACAATGCTTCCTCATCCATTCAGTAGATAAGAAAGTAAAAGGTTGAGCGGTTAAATAAATATCGTCGTAGCTTGGTATAGTGGAAAATTTATCATGTTTGAAATCCTATTTTAAACAGCCTCCAGGAACAAATATGTATTTGTGCATATAGACTAAAGTTTCTCCCGGCCTTCAATGACAGACTCCCTATGGCATAAGTAGACTTTCCTTTTCTCTTTCAGTCCCCTTTCCCTCGTAATCCCAGCTTCATTAAGTGAGTAAACTCCCCCTTCCAGTTCCCTTTTCCTCTCAAACCCAGGGTCCCTATTTAATGAGTAGACATTTCTTTTCCTTCCGACCCCCCCCCTCAAAATACTTTACTGACTATTTATTATGTATGTTTTTAATCTGGATGTTCTCATTATGCACGTTGCACCCTTTATATAGTGCTATTTTAATATAATTGATGATGGTGCAATAATGATACATTAAAAAAACTCCTCCAATTCACTTCATATTCTAAACTATATTTCGTATGTATCCTCGTTACATATTCATGTTAAATATTATAAATATTTTCACATTGCGAAATAGTTTTATAGAGGTTCTAGCTTTTGTTTATTAATGTTAGCAATGTCATTTTAATTTTATTAGTATATTTGAAAATGATTGTGTTAGACCTTATTTTTCTAACATTGTGTGACTGACATTTATTTTTCCGCTATCTTTTTGTATTTTTAGACTTTCATTGTTTATTTATATAAATGTATGAGATAAATGATAAACTTGTAAATAAATAACATAAAGTTATTAAGTTTAGTGTTTGCTTTTATGTTTAATACCTTAAAGTATAGAGATATTATTACTAGAGAGTTCCCATTGGTTGAATTTTGCAAAATCAGAAAGTAAGCCTATCACCGTTTATTATAAATATGTTGAAATAAACAGTACAAGAAGTTAATAATATAAACTAAAGCACAAACAATGTGCGAATAGCCGTAAATACTGATTTATTATTATCTTATCATTATCTTGCAGGAGATTACAATTGGTTTACTCAGTGCAACGAACCTTTTTTTTATTTTTAAAGCCTCTTAATGTATTGAGATGACGTATGCCTCCACTAGTGATATGTATTTTATATCCAGAAGACCTAATTGTGCTGAGGATGGTGTTGATAAGGGGAAATCACTTAATACTACTGACTTTTGTAAAATATGCATAGTCGACACCTATCTATTAGATGCACCTATGCTATACAGATACTCTGTATCTGCTTCACGATTATATTGTGTTGATAAGAGGGCTGTGGCCAAATCAATATTGAAACCTCGTTAGTCAAGTTTTGGATTGCACTACTAATATTAGCAAGGTCAAACATATGCGCAGTCGTCAGCTTTGAACACCGACAAAATTAAGGATCCCATTTAATTGTTATAGTAACTAGTATTGTCTACTTTGAGGTGACATGATTTTGAAGGACAATTTCACGACTATGTTAGGATGAGTTCGCCAAGGTTTTCTACCTTGGGCGCAGGATGAAAATCCTCTGGGCCAGGATGCTCATTCTGTGTCCCAAGGTTTGGCACCTTTAGAACATGATGAAAATCCTCTGAGCCAGGATGCTCATTCTGTGTCCCGAGATTTGGCACCTTGAGAACATAATGGTAATCATCTGGGCCATGATGCTCATTCCGTGTCACAAGGTTTGGCACCTTGAGAACATGATGAAAATTCTGTAGGTCAGGATGCTCATTTTGTGTCCCGAGGTTTGGCACCTTGGACACAGGATGAAAATCCTGTAGGTCAGTATGCTCATTCTGTGTCCTATAATTTGGCACCTTGGGCACAGGATGAGAATCCTGTAGGTCAAGATGTTCATTCTGTGTCCTATAGTTTGGCACCTTGGGCACAGGCTGAGAATCCTGTAGGTCAGGATGTTCATTCTGTGTCCTATAGTTTGGCACCTTGGGCACAGGATGAGAATCCTGTAGGTCAGGATGCTCATTCTGTCCTATAGTTTGGCACCTTGGGCATAGGATGAAAATTCTGTAGGTCAGGATGCTCATTCTGTGTCCTATAGTTTGGCACCTTGGGCATAGGATGAAAATCCTGTAGGTCAGAATGCTCATTCTGTGTCCTATAGTTTGGCACCTTGGGCACAGGATGAGAATCCTGTAGGTCAGGATGCTCATTCTGTGTCCTATAGTTTGGCACCTTGGGCATAGGATGAGAATCCTGTAGGTCAAGATGTTCATTCTGTGTCCTATAGTTTGGCATCTTGGGCACAGGATGAAAATCCTGTAGGTCTGGATGCTCATTCTGTGTCCTATAGTTTGGCACCTTGGGCACAGGATAAGAATCCTGTAGGTCAGGATGCTTATTCTGTGTCCTATAGTTTGCCACCTTGGGCACAGGATGAGAATCCTGTAGGTAGGATGCTTATTCTATGTCCTATAGTTTGGCTCCTTGGGCATAGGATGAAAATCCTGTAGGTCAGGATGTTTATTCTGTATCCTATAGTTTGGCACCTTGGGCATAGAATGAAAGTCCTGTAGGTCAGGATGCTCATTCTGTGTCCTATAGTTTGGCACCTTGGGCACAGGATGAGAATCCTGTAGGTCAGGATGCTCATTCTGTGTCCTATAGTTTGGCACCTTGGGCACAGGATGAGAATCCTGTAGGTCAGGATGCTCATTCTGACCTATCCTGTAGGCACATAGGATGAGAATCTGTAGGTCAGCTGTGTCTTATAGTTGGCACCTTGGGCATAGGATGAAAATCTGTAGGCCAGGATGCTCATTCTGTGTCCTATAGTTTGGCACCTTGGGCATAGGATGAAAATACTCTAGGTCAGTATTCTCAGTATCCTCACACGAAGATCCACTGATGGCAAGCTGGGATATATCATAATAAGCTACAAGGACAGTATCAAGTCTCTCTGTTAGGCAGTTGTTACTGTTATCTAGTTAGGGTATCAAGATAATTGATAATTTTATTGATTTTGTTTTTCACTGGAATTATTTAGCGGTATTCATCATATTGATGAATCTTTGCATTTATGAAGTACAAGGCCACTTGTTCGGTACATTACTATACCAACCTAGTAGGTACAATTTTTTGGGTTTTCCTTAGGATGCTCACCTATGTGCACCATAGGCAGCAACTCTTTTTTACAGCAGGGTAGTTCTTTAAAATGATATGGTCCATTGTATCACAGGGTTCAATCCTACATGCAGAACTATGACTTAAGATTGGTTCACTGTTCTTTTTCTTGTAGCTTATCATTATTGTTCTAATTTAGTTGTTTACATTTAACAGCAAGATACCAGAGACTCCACTGGTTTCCCTTCATTATACCAATATCTCTTTGTATGGTAATTCTGAGTATCCTGACCTGTCCTACACTGAATGACAAGCTTGCCCATACCTTTGCGTTCTCTTCAACTGAACCTAGTTTTTTAACTTGTCCCTCTCACCACAATGCAGACAATACTAAATTATTATAATTATTAATGAGGATCCCTAATTTTGCTCAATCCAGATGCATTCGGTTAATGATTCTGAATGTCTTCCCTAGGGACGTGTTATTCTGATTTTTTATTTATAATTATTAATTGTACAGGCCAATTATAAACATTGAGTTCTATACAAAACGGATACAATGTGAAAACAAAAATAAAACACGAATAATAACTAAGGAAACCAAGCTCTTGTCGGTACTAAAGCTAGGGGGAATAGAAATCTTTTAAGGAGTAGGGAGCTAAGGAAATTACAAATGTTTTAAAGTGGGAGGAGTAGCATTTGCAGGACTCTATGGATTTAATACTTTTATAGAATTTATACTTCATATTAAATTAAAAAAGTTAAAGATTCGTCAGTCTTGACTCAGAGGTCGTTTAAGATACACACATCTATTTTTGCTCTGATTTGGATCTGTTTTTTAAGTAGAAATATTAAGTTTTTCTAATATAATGTTGTACTGTTTTGTTAAGTTTTAAACGATGTTTATTTATTGCATGAAAATATTTCTTAAAAGTTAGTTGTAAAGTGCCTTTTTGCTTAAAAAAGAGGGTTTGAATTTAATTTCACCCTTATTTTGCCTGTATTTTTGATTAATAGATTTCATCAGCAGATATGGTTTACTAGCATGGGGGGAGCAGCGCAAACCAACAAGCAACAGATCTTAATTCTACAAAAGTCATTTCTAAGAATTATTTTTAATAAGCCTAGAATGTCAACTACAAAAAAGCTATATAAAGAATTAAATGTGCTCAATGTAGATAATATGTTTTTAATGTCGTGTTTGACCAGGGTAGCAGAAGGCAAGCTTAACTTAATAAAAATTAATCACGGAGCGGGGACAAGAAGCCAAACCAAACAATTATACGGAGTACCATACAGAGTGACGACTGCAGCACTAAGAAACTGGCAATACCAGGCAGCACTCACTTACAATAACTTAACTGAACATGACATAACAGAACAGCGACATGACTTAACACTGAAAAATTACAAAACTAAACTGAAAGACTTTCTTCAAATACAACAGAATACATTATAGATTACCTTAAATTTACATAACATGCAATAGATTTTATCTTTAAATATATCTCTGATATATTAGATTGTAAAATTAAATAAATCTAACATAGAGTATAATTTTATTCATATATTTTAAGTATAAATAAAATAAATGAGTAAATTCAAAAAGTTTTCTAATACCATAAAAAATGGCTTGTTTTTCTAATCTGATACAATCTTCTTCAAGAAATTGTTGCTAAGGGACCAATCATTTTAAGCACCCAATTGTCTTTATTCAGATCACTCAGATACTCTGATACAATCAAGTGATTGTTGTGTATGTAGTGTAATTTATATTAACTCTACTTGCTTACCAATGTATAATGTGGTACGACATGAAACAGAGGAAAGAAAACAAGGTAAGTATATTTACATTTTCGAGCTTCAACTTAAGCTCTCTAGCACAATATTTGTAAATCAATGAAGATGTGGGCGTCCTATTGTTTCTCAATCGTCATAGACTTGTTAAATTAATTAACACAACGTCAACATGATAGGATTTACAAAATCAATTGTGTTTTTTGCTAAACGGTGCCGTGTGTGGTACTCCACTAAAAGATATCCCGTCTCCATCCCTTGTCCCCTTTTAATTTTAGGAATGGGTCTACTCTATGAAAAGACCTTGGAAACACCGCTGCTGAAAATAATCTTTTACATTCAGATTCAACATCTTTAGAAAAACATTTTAGTTTCATTATTAGATTTGTTTCTTTGTTCTGATAAATAATTCTGTGGCAGAGGTCCGCAGGCTGGCGGACCAGATTTTAGAAAAGATATTTTCTAAATATCTTTTTAGAAAATGGTATTGTGCATCAAACATCTTGCAACACACCCGAACAGAACGGAAAAGCAGAGCGAGACTTGCGGACGTTAGTTGAAGCATCTCGCACTATGTTACGAGCAGTCAGCTTAGATAAAACCTTTTAGGCAGAGGCTGTTAACTGTGCCACTTCTGTTCTTAATAGAACATCTGGGAGTAGTATTCCAAACCAGAGTCCTCTCAAAGTGTGGTCTGGACGTGATTTTGATTTGAAGTCATTAAGAGTTTTTGGTGCAGAAGTTCAGGTACATGTACCAAAATGTAAAAGAAGAAAATGGGACAGTAAAAGTAGGAGTGGGATCTTTGTCGGTTACTGTGATACGTGTTAAGGATATAGTTTATTTTGAAAATACAAATTCTTTAGAAATTGTTAGTGATGTAATTTTTCTGAATAACAGAGAAGAATGGTTTCCAGGAAGACCTGAAGCAGAAAATAAACATAATTATGATGTGTAGGGCCCATAACCTATAGGGAAATAATAACTAACGGAAATAATTTTTAATAATAAATTTTATTTGGCGAACGTTGTAACAGAGGTTAGTAGTGAAAGATGAGGTGTGCTTACGTTGTCACCAAAGTTCCTTAGTTCCCAAGGTTCGTTGTCTCCAAAGTTCGTTGGACACTATTTTTTTAATCTAATTTTTGGAACTTACGAATATTTATGACATTAAAAATTAATTACTACGTTAGTAATACTATTTTGGATCTAATGAATTTTGGAGGCAACGAGCTGATTCGATACATCCAAAGCCTTTGCCTAGTCTTCCCGTTAGTTTTAAAAAGATTAGAAGACGTTGTTTGTAAAGACCGTTGTCATCAAAGTTCATTATTTCCAAAATATTTTTTCTATTATTTTGGATCTTGTGAACTTTTGTGACATTAAAATCTGCTTCTAGATTAAAAGTTTGAATGCTAAATCTTTTTCCACATTATTTCGTTAGTTCCATTTGGAACTTATGAATTTTCTGACTTGTTGGATCTAGTGATCTTTGGAGACAACGAGTTTTGGATTTGATTGTTCAAATTCAATGTGGATTGGTTTGATGGCACAATTTTTTCTTTGAAATAATATAAGTTTATTAAGAATTGTTGTTGTGCTCTTTTTGAAGAGAGAGAAACAAAAAACAATATATATATAAATCTTGCCAAAAGTAAGATATAATGTAATGCTGTAATACTGAAGTTTACTAAGTAAAACTAGGGTCTTTAGCTGCGCAACCAGGTTTTTTGCTGCCCCGCTTGTTTTTGCATGTTTATGCCTGATTTTGCATTGTCAAAAAAGAAAAGAAAAAGAATAATAATGCTCATGTTATTAAGATAATAATAAATTTTTGGATTACAAGATAAGAGGCACGGGTAGTGAGGTGGCAAACTCCAGCACAGCCAAAAGGCCTGGCTCCTGCCAGCAATGGCAAGGGACAGTCCAGAAAGCATATGCTGGAAAAAGCCACTCGGCTCCCTAATGCCTTACTTATGCACTTGATTTAATTAGAGTTAATATAATTTAAGAATTTATTTACATATTATACACTTTATACATTTTTGGAAACCGAGATAATTGGATATTTGGTCGAAATTCGGTGATTTCCTGTTTTTAATATAAAAGAAAAACAGGAAAAACAAAAAACAAAAATAATGTGATTGTTAAAGAGAAAAATTTAAAATTGATCCTAGATTTTAAAGAGAAAGGAATGCTATTTACTTTTGACTGGTGCGCTACACCTGCGCTTGACTATAAGATTCAGCCTCAAAAAAAAACCCCCCAGCCCTGTACCCAAAAGGAATAGCTTGCATTAAAAAAGAAAGAAAAATAAAATAAAATAGATAAATGATAATGATAACATAAATAATGACTGAGTAAGAAGGAGTAAAAGAAATAATAAAGAAAATTGAAGGTACATAGATTATTACATTTCATAAGGTAAATTTCATGACATTGTCATGAAAATATTATCAGTGAGACCAAGTGTTAAATTAAAAATTAAGGGAATGTAGCTATAAGTTGTAGTCTTCGACCAATTCAATTAGGTCCAGGAGGAAAGCAACATTTCCTATATTGGTTTTAATGCCTAAACTTGGGTGGAGCGTTAGGTTGACTTGGTAAGTAGAGTTGATTCTGGTCCGCGTTTGGAGATTATGAATACAGCTGGAGATGATATGTTGCATATCCTGTACCTCGCCCAATTGACATTTGTTACAGTAGGGATCAGGTTCCAGTTTCATTATGAATTTGAACTTTCTATGCCTGCCATGGCCTGTTAAAATTTTATTTATTATTATGGTTTGTTGTTTAGTCATTTCCACTGTTTGGTACTAAGGTATTCTGTTTATTTTATTTAGGATGGAGTGTAGCCATAAACCTTTCTGTTTGAAAATGTTTTGGTGGTAGTAATCCTGCCACTGATTTAGGGCTTTGTGGTTGAAATAACTGTTTATTTCTTGAAGTGGAAGGCCGATGTTAGAGATAGAGTCCATCTTGGTTGCCTGCTTAGCAGCTGTATCCACTAATTCATTTCCTTCAATTCCTACGTGAGCAGGAATCCACTGGACATATAATGAGTTTTTAAGCCTGCTTAGAGCGGTGATTGTTTTAGAAACCTGGGCCACAATGTAGTTATTGTGAAAAAAGCCCGTTGAGATTGTGCTCTTTATTTTTTCAATTGAAGATTTTGAATCAGTAAAAATTACAAAGTTTTGATTGCTTGGTTTTAGGTTTAAGATAGATATTGCTGCTCGAGAGATAGCTGCCAGCTCAGCGGTAAAAACTGTAGTATATGGTGGCAATTTGAGGACCTCAGGCTGAAGGTTATTTATAGAAAAGGCACAGGCCACTCCATCATTGGTAGATGAGCCATCCGTATAGACGTGTATAAATTTGCTTTTGGGGTAGACGGTGGTTATGTGATGTAAGGCAATTTGCTTGATCTCAAACGCAGTTTTTTCCGTTTTGCTAATGCCAGGTATGCTTGACTTGAAGAGTTGGGCCAAAGTGCACTCACATTCGCCAATATATGTCTGCCTGAAATTATTGGGTATATTTTTCAAATTGTTGATGATTTCCTCAATTAAAATTACTAGGGGCCTGAATTTTTTGTGGCGTCTGGTGATCTGCATTCCGTGTAGGAAGGGATTGATTAAATTATATATTTCCTTATCCGTTTTGATGAGCCTGGCGAGGAATCTGCCCGCTATATTCATTATCCTATTTTTAATAGGGGGGGTATTAGATATTAAGTGCATGGAGTTTATTGGGGTCGTTTTAATGAAACCACAAGTTGTCCGGAGGGCAATGTTTTGCAGTATCTGAAACTTTTTAAAATTTTTCTCACCTGCTAAAAGAAAGAAGACAGATGAGTAATCAATTTTGGCCCTGATGGTGGTTTTATAAATTAAGTTGCCAATTTCGGGTCGGATGCCCCATTTTCTGTGATTCAGTAGTTTTAGAATGTTAAGTTCCCTGTAACAGGTACTTAATAAAGATTCCATGTGCTGCTGCATTTCTAATTTGTCATCAATGGTTATGCCAAGGAATTTGTGCTTTTCCACAACTGGGATAATGTTCCTGTCCAAGGTTAAAATGTATTTTTCCTTCTGTGATTGATTGATTTCGTTCCCGAATATGATTGATTTGGTTTTTGAGAAGTTAATGAGAAAACCAAGTTTTCCAGCATTGGCTTGAAATAAGGTAATCACGTGCTGGGCTTTTCTATTCATGAGAGTAGGGTTATCGTCCGTGACGGATATGGTAAAATCATCTGAAAATTGAGACACGGCCGCTAAGTGCTGAATGGATTGGACCAGTTTGTGTGTATAAATATTTAGCAAAACGCCACTGGCAGGATCACCCTGACATAGACCGGATGGGCATGGCATTTGATGTGAGCCAAGTTTGTATACCTTATAGTAAAAAAATTTACAAATGTATCTTACGTAAGCCCTTGGTATGTTTAACTCTGTTAGAATGGTCTGCAATTTTGGAATACTGACGGAGTCATATGCTCCTTTGACGTCCACACAAATAACCTGGGTAGGTTTTTTGTTGTTTACATTATTAATGGTGGATAAAAGAAAGCGCGTTAAGCTGTTATGAGTGCTTAAACCCTTCCTGTAAGCACTTTGAGACGGCGGCAAAAAGCCCATCTGGTGGATGGCCTTTTCCAGTCTAACTTTTAATATTTTGTTTAAGAGTTTTGCAGCACAGTTGATTAGGGAGATTGGTCTGAAAGTTTGGCTATCCCCTATTTTTGGTATTGGTTTTATGTTAATCAATTGCCACGACGGCGGGATGGCGCCTGTTTTTAAAACATTGTTGAAAATGCCTAACAGATATTTTGTAGCTAAGAGGGGGAGGTGCTTGTAAAAGATATATGAAATTTGATCATCGCCCGGGGCAGTTACCGAGGTAGATTTGATAGCTTGTATGACCTCTGCTAAATTTAGTTGATCTTTGTCCTCTAGGTTTGTACATTGAATGTCCTCCAAGGAGCTAGGGTGAGGCTTGACCAGATTTTTTAAAAAATCCTGGTATTTATCGTCACTTAGGGGGTTGCTGTTATTTTTAATTTTTAAGGAATTATAAATCTTCCAGCAATTAGCCGGGGTTGAGGAGGCCGAGAGGTCGCGACATAGATTGTTCCACGCTTTCTCTTTTTCCGCACGAATTACCTTTTTACAGGCTTGAGCACAAGACAAGTATTGGTTTAATTTTTCCAGAGTACCCTCATGAAAAAAGGTTTTAAGCGCTTGTTTTTTGTTTTGAACAGCTGTTTGGCACTCAATGTTCCACCATGGCTCTTTTTTTGAGTGTTTATTTATTTCGGTTACCATGGGGATAGATTTTTGCGCGGCTCCGAGAATAGCGTCGGCAAGAATTTTAAAGTCCGCTATTGGATCATTGCTGTTTGATGAGGGAATGATTTTGTCTATTTCTTGGCTATAAAGTGGCCAATTTGCCGATTTTATTTTGAACATTTTTTTGTGTTCGTTTTTAGGGCGTCCTCCCCATCCTATAAGAATGGGTAGGTGATCGCTACCTATGGAATCCAGTAAGGTGTTCCAGGAAGGTATAGTGCCTAGATTTGCTATGGTGAGGTCAATATGTGAAGCAGTGCCCGCAGGGTTTAACCTGGTGGGGGATCCATTATTAATTAAATTGATATTATCAAAAAGTTTTATGGCTTCATGTATCATTTTTCCTCTATTATCAGTATTGTTTGATCCCCAAATGGGGTTGTGCGCGTTAAAATCACCAAAAAGAATCCCTCTATTTTCACTCAAGGTCTTAAAGATGAGATTCCATTCCCCCTGAGTTATGGGGTTTTCAAGGCCCCTAGGAGGTGCATAGATATTATAAAGGTTGATCCATTGCTTATTTAATCTGACTTGTATTCCATGGAAGTAAAGTCTATTCCCAAATTTGGGTAATTCTAGGATTTTAACAGATACTTTATTGTGGACCAAGAAAGCTAGGCCCCTAAATCCGGGCAAGGCATCTTGTCTGAATATATTATAGTCAGGAATGGATATGGGGAGATCGTCACTAAGTTTGGTTTCCTGAATAGCGCAGGCCGTCACATTATGCATTCCTAGAATTTGCCTTAAGTGATGGGTTTTTTCTCTTAAACCCCTTGCGTTCCATTGTAAGAACGTTACAGACATTATTTGTTTATGGTCGCCTCAAGGGCCCTAATAAATGTATCCAATAGCTCGGTTACCTGATTTTCCTTCTGTCCCAATTCGTTTTGGGCAATTATTTTGTCAACACCATGCTGCCACACAGCGAGTATTTTTTGAATTTTTTGTCTAACATTTGCACCAATTGAATCATTTTCGGTGTTTTCAATGATTTGCTGGTTTTTTGTCGCGTTGTTAGAGGTGGTATCATTGTTTCTCTGCACAATGTGGGCGTAGCTTTGCTTTTTTTGTAATGTAGTTTTCTGCCTGATCAAAAAAGGGCAGTGCCGGTACCCCAAATCACAAAAGTGATTTATTTGTGAGCAGTGTATGCACCGTATGATGGTGCTGGTGCAATTTTTAGTTTCGTGGCCCTGAGCACATTTTCTGCACCTGACCTTGGCATTGCAATTTTTGGCTAAGTGCCCAAAAAAATTGCAGTTATAACAAAGCGTGAGCATACTCCTATAAGGCTGAACGGTATACAAAATTGGGGAGATAAGAATTTCAGGAGGCAATACGTCTGAATGAAAAGTAATGATAACCTTATTCAAGGCATTAGGCATTAGATCACATTGCATGCGCAGACGTAAGCGCCACAACAACAACAACACGTGCTTAACAATTCATTTTTCGCTCAAGTTTCTGGTATATGCTTTCTAACCTGAGCAATAGCATCTTAATTTGTTATTTAATTTTTATGGATTTTTCAAAGAAAATCCGCATATTTATCCCATAAATCTATTGGACAATACAATGTATTGTATTGCCGTGCCATACAATGTATGACACGCCATTATTCGCCTTCATTTGAAGCTCATTTTCTTTGAAAAAATTTAAAAAGATTAAGTAACAAGTTATGACACTAATTTTCAAGAAATGAATTTATGAGAAAATAGGTACCACGCATTTTAAAGAAACATCGCCCAGCTTTCGAACCTCCGCGTCGTTATTATTTTAAAATTATAATCTTATATATCGTAAATATGACGCCAGAATCAAGATTCGAACTCAAGAACCTTTGCTTTGCATATTATGACAAGTTTATTGTCTCCGGATTAGTTCCATTCGATTCAGTGCCCAAAATAGAATTAAGTATCTTTTCCCTGGTGAAAAATTTAGTTTTCTATAAGGTTGCCTGCCATACGAGCCACATCATTATCAAATTATTTAGGAAGATTCGTAAGTCAGATTTTTAGTTCTTCAAGTAGGTACTGTATGCTATACAATATTCCAGAGGTCTGTTTCTTTACAATATTTCTATATGGAACAAGTTACAGTGCAGTTATTTAAGAATTAAGTTTAATGGACTGTGAGAGATCTTAATTAGGAAAAGTAGTAATGAAGACAGCAGTCCGAGTGAGACCAGTGAGGGCGAAGGCGTGGGGCCAGGTACCAGGGCTAGTTTTAGCACAATTTTAGGGGGAGCTGGTCGAGCCAGCTTTGATGGCCCGGAGCTAAGTTATAAAGAAAGTTAAATTTAAATAATTCCTGACAAAGAGAGAGAGGGGGAAGGGGCAGTTTAATTATACTAGGAAATACCGTACCAAAATTTGTGAACCAAGATGGGAACCGGATCTTGACTGCCGCTTCCCAGAAAATCCGAGCCGCGGCACAGCGAGAGGGGCGAGACGTAGAAGAGGGGAGTCAGAGTGGCGACACAGTAACCCCCCATTACGTCACAGTATCCCCCTGGAGGGGTGGCTTGAAAGCTAAGTCCGGAATCGGGCTTGAGACTTTAGGAAGACACCAAATACCCGAGAGGAAATCCAACGAAAAGGATTTACTCTCTAAGCCCCCCCCATCTGATTGGAGGGCTCCGGAAAAGCAAAAAACACAAATACTGGGAAAACACTTAAGAATAGCCTGAGGTAAATTCCATACAACTTTTTCCTTCAATTACTTTACTGTAAACCTAACTAATCAAGAAACTTAAATTTAAAAAAAAACTATTTCTTTAAGACTTTTTTAAAACCTTCAACAAACGATTTTTACAACAAAAAAACCCTTCTAAGCGAAGGGTCTCATAAACAAAAGGCTGTCTAAGGCTTACTATTAAACCAGTAAAAGAACTTATGTTCCTCGCTAAATTAATTTTGAAGCTACTTCTCCAACGATATATAACATAATAACAATGCATATCACAAAATGTTTACAGATGAATAAATAATAGAAGTATCGTAACTAATGAACTGTTATGAACTACAAAATCTTAAGATAACTACATCCATAAAATTAAGTTCTTTAAATTTTAACAAACAGAAATATCAGCAATACAATAAATAGGCAAGCCCACTTCAATAGATAAGGCATAGATAACTAACTCTATCAAGGGAGGTACTTCTTTAGATAGTTACTCCCCCATATGGTTACTCCCCAAAAGGGAGTTACCAAGGATTTGATGTAGATATTTGCTCCCTTATAACAAAGTAAGAAAAGGAAAGGTTGAAGGGCAAAAATGTTTATTAAAAACAAAGAAAAGGGGAAATTAATAGGAAAGGGATCCTCTAACAGTGGTCCTTTTCCATATAAATACTCATGGGGCGACAGTATAGACAAAGTATTGAATATAATGAATTTAATATAAATGAATTGGAGATATTCAACCTTTAATGGGGCAGGATGTGAAAATACATGGACACATGAGGGACACCTTTTCTATAAAAGTACCACAAAAGGAATATTGGAAAAAAACGTATAGAAATGAAATAAATATGTAATAAAATCATAAATAAATAGGTAAATATTTATTGAAAATAGAAATAATAATTATAGAATAATAAAGTACTTAAATTAATAATAAAGTAAAATTCTACCAAAAGGTAGCAAGGATCAAACTGGTTTATCCTTGAAAGATTCTTATATTTATATAGATTTGTAGTTTTATTTATTCCTTTTTATGATTTCTTTATTTTTGTAAATTGTATTACAAAATAACTCATCTTTATTATTCTTATTTATTTTATTTTATTTTTTATAAAGGGATCCCATACTTTTATTTATTATTAAAAAAAATCATTTAATTTTGTTTATTTATAAAATGATAATATTTATTTTATTACAAATAGATTTAAGTTAAAAATATCACAAATTAAGTTTAATTTATTTTGAGATCTTAAGGAAATATGGTTGCTAAATTTTTATTTAATAATTTTTTGAGATATTTTTTTTATTTTTAACTTAATTTAAGCGTTAAGTATAGTAAAGAATTTATTTATTATTATTTACTTTTCTAAACTCTGAAGTCAACTCTAAAGCGGGCCACAGCGAACTATATATAAACAGTTAATATAAACTCCTTTATATATAAACAGCTATTGTCGCTTTGTCCATAACGGGCTCACTTATGTCTTAGATGGTAGTGAATTTTGCTTAATTTGTAAGTTACAAGAAACAGAAACTATTGATCATTTCCTGTATAAATGTCCTCACTTTAAATCATTTAGAGAGTTCCGGCTAAAAAAAAAGCGGAGCCCAATATTGAAATGCTCCTAAGCAATCGAAAAAATTAAAAAACTAAGCAATATTTATTACTTTGAAGTCGAAGCCCTTAAAATTCGTGCTTTTTTAAGAAATGACTGAGCAGAAGACATTTAATATTATGCATGCATAACTATTTCTTTGGGTTTACTCGTGTCCATTCTTCTTTGGGGTTGTTTTCGCAAAATTATGCGTAGGGAATCATTTTTATCTAGCTTTTGGCACGATTAATAGTAGAGAGTAGCATAAGAGCACGCGTAAACATAAATAAGTAAACTCAATAATAAAAATAAGTAAATGTGTCACAATAAATATTGTGATAATGTGTAAAATGTTACACATTAATGTGTAAAATGTTACTCAGGGGTAGTATTGTACTCTTTACCACAAGATATTAAAGACATTGCTGAAATAAAATGTTTTAAATCAAAATGCAAAGAATTACTCATAAAAAAACCCATTTACTATTTATCAGAGTTTATAATTAAATAAATAATTACGTCATGCATTGTTAAGTGTATTCTAATTATTTGATGTATTTTATTAAAATATATTTGACCTCAAGCTGTTGTATATTTTTTAAACTTATTGGGGGAAAAAATAGTGTTTATTTTTTTATTATTTATTATTGGAAATATTCAGATGTAAGAAGGTGTGATTTGGTGGGAAGGAAGATACCTTTAACTAGTTCCGTATTATCAGTTATGGGAGAAAGGAAACCCATGAGTTCTAGAAGGAGATAGGTATCCTGTTGAATATTAGGATTATGCTCGGGGGGGGGGGGGGGTCAGCTAGAGATGAGATCCTTCACTGCAGTAAACCAACAACCTGGGTGGTTTCAAATTCATTTCAAGGGGTCCAGGAAATTTGTCTAAAAGGGCCATACACAGTGGGCCCTTACAAGTGAAAAAGTAAAATAAACTATGTAATTTAGTGAGCTCCTTTTCCTATTTTGGCATTTAATTTTCAAAAACCAGCGAACGAATGTTTCTCTGTTTACTTTATTTAAATAAGGAAAAGTTTGGATTCAATTATCGCAAGCTACTAGACATGCAGCGTACTGGTGTGGACAAGTCATGAATAAACCCGGTAGCTTTCCAACAATCACCGAATATTTTTAAATTATCTACACCAGGAGGTCCAGCTTCAGCGATTTGGTTGTTCCGTAGCACCGGTTACCCAAGCTAACGGACAAAATAGTATGCATATTGGTTACACGCGTGTATTTCTGGTGTTGCAGATAAACACGAGTACACAATGTTTACTTGATTATTATGAAAAGTTGATAGGTATTTAACCTGGTATTACCTTTAATATAGACAAAGGCTTCATCACAAATAACATAACACATAACGGCAAGATTGTCGTAATGCTCATAACTCCAGTAATAGGCAAGCTAGCCGTTGAATAAAATTTAAATATTTTACAGCTGTGACCTAGTTTATTTTTGGTCCCTACACTAGAGAGCAGTATGTGATGACAGGTCTGACCACCATTAAGTATAACCAGTACAGTACTCGTGGAATTAAACCCCATATTCTGCCAAATGCTCTTCTTAATGATATAAGTATTAGTTTTGACAAGTGATAGTTCCAGGTCATTTTCTTATCAAGAGTTACTTCAAGATATTTTACTTAGTTAGATAGTTGTAATCTTTGATCGAACAGTAATGGGGCTCTAGCAGTTGGAGGATTTTTATGTTTTGTAAAAACTATTAAAGTTGTTTCGGATGGATTGACACAAAGATTAACTTCTCCATCAGTTTTCTAATAAAGTTTTTGGGCTTTACCCGACTTCTAGAGCTGGGTTTATAAATTTCCCCAAAATGATCACAACTATGTCATCAGCATAACCAATAGTATTATAGCTATTCATATTTAGTATGTTTTATATTTCATCATCAACCAAACTCCACAAAAGAGGTGATAATACTCCTCTTGAAAGAAGCCTCTCTTGACCCGAGCTTCAACAGCCTCCCCAGCAACACATGCCAACATAATATTTCTCTAGAAGTAAATTCCCAATCCAATTACAGACTATGTCTTCAACGTTTGGATTTTTAAGAGATCTTATTTATCAAATGCTCCTGTTATGTCTATAAAAGCACCAACAGCGCATCCTTTGTTTGCGAAAGCTGTTTCGATCTTGTTATCGACTGCATGCAGCGCACTTACGCATAATATCCTTGCTTAATATGCGAATTGAACTACTTCTTGGAGTTATATTATTATCTGATCCATTTTCAACTACGACCGAGTCAGGAAGTGCTTTTTTAACAAAACCTCCACTGTTCCTTTGCCACTATTAGTGAATTCACCTTTTGAATTCTTTAGAATACCAACTGGGCTTAAGGGATTCTTTGGGGAGAAGTGGAGGGGGTGTCCTAGGGATAACATGTGCTCGCGAGAGCTCCGAAATAGTTTATTTTGTTTCATAAAGTTTTATTATCTTTTGCGTCCGTGACTGGTCCGATGTGTGAGTTTTAAGATAACTGGCTTGATTAAAGTTCGAAATTGAGCTTCGCGAGTGATCCTTACGGTAATGCAGGCTTTTTTCGTTGCTTGTTAAAGACATTTTTTGTTAGGTTCCAAGTGATAAGAGGCCGGAGAAGCGGTGTTATTTTATGTAACTTGTCCTCCATCGCAACTAGCCGTTGACCCGGATGAATCATTCCCCAAGTATTTTTCGCGAGGAATTTAAGTACTTACCATCCATCTATCCCGGATCTGACAGTCTGCTAATTTTAGTGATTGTCGATTCAGCTCTTATCTTATCTAAATTTATATCTATTTTATCTAAATTATTAGATTGGCCGCACGTCCAATTCTAATAATACCCAGTTAGTTCTATCTTGGGGAGAGATTTTTCAGCATTTGCTCCCTTGCCTGTAGTTGCTGACTTAAAACAGAGTCTTGGCCTCTCGGTTACTTCCTCTGTTACTGTGTGCTCTCAAAGTGCAAGTCTCATAGGTTCTGTCTTTCACTCCCCTCATAGCGTTGTTGTGAAGTAACCATCTGAAGAAGGTTACTTAAAGACCTTCTTTAAATAGTTACTCCCCTCATCGCGTTGTTGGGGAGTAACCATCTGAAGAAGGTTACTCAGAGACCTTCTTTGAATGGTTACTTCCCTTAGTTAAGATGCGATATCTTTATCTTTCTTTCTATTCTAACTCCAACAAAAGCCCCAATGCTTTTTCTACATCCCCCGGAATGTATAATAAGGTAAAATATATGAAGATTAGTAATAAAATCATAAAACTAAGGGGAGTATCCAAAAAAGGGAGTAACCAGTCTAACTGTCAAAGGGGAGTAACAATCTAAAGGAGGTCACATAGATTAAACAAAGCAGTATAGTACTCCCCTAAAAGAGAATAACTATCTTAAGAAGTTCCGTCTTGTGTTCTTTGTACTTGCAATATGACTCTCCTGCACCTTCGCCTTCAGATGCATTCGTGGACCTAGTTCGCTATTGTAATGATGTGTTTCTCTCTTCTGGTTGGTTTTGATGCTAAAGCGCATAATGTTGTGTGGGGCAGCTCTGACACAAACCAAAGAGGAATAGCTATGCTTGAGTTTTAACCAGCACAGAGCTATGCTTATTTAACCGTGGAGCTGTTCTAACCTCAATTACGGTTAGGTGAAAGAGGTTATAGATATCTCTTTCAGCACCTAGGACTTGCTTTCTAGGATGTAAGAGTGGCATGTGATTCCAGAGGAATCTCCTTCTGATCACCGTCATATCATTATCACTTTAGGTGCTGGAACCTAAGTCTCAGTACAGGAACTCGAGGACCACTAAGTGGAACCAGATGTTCTAAAATCTGAGCTGGATAGGTTTGGTCCCCGTCCAGATGGCTTCACAGAGACAGAGGACTATGTTCAGAATCTCACTAAGGTCTTAGTCACTGCTTAGGAAAGCAGTTGTCTTTTGAAAAGCCGCAGTAAGCGGTTTTCAATACCTCCGGTGGACTCCAGAATTGGAGAGTCTCGGGAAAAACTCTGGCCAAAGCTAAGAGAAATTACCTTCTCTCTTTGTAGCAGAAAAATCCATCCTAAAAAAGTATAAATCACTAATTAAGAATGCTGAAAGAGAAGCTTGGAGAACGTACTATGCGTATATTAGTGAATCCGGCTCTTCAGCAAGGGTTCACAAGATACTTTCCAAGGCACCAACGGTGTGCAATAGTCCTCTTCTTTTAAATGAGAGGGAGTTTACCTCATCTGAGAGGGAAGCTGTTGAGCACCTTGTGTCCATGCAAAAGCCTAGATCACAGGTGCTGGAAAAAGGAAAGTTACATCCACCTCCTCAGGCTTCCATTCTTGGAGAAGGATGTCAGCTTTTAGCTATAGAGGTCATTACTCATAGCATGGTCCAATTTAGGATTTAGAGCTTTGCACCGCATAAGTCTCCTGGACCAGAAGATGTTTGAAGCAACTGGTTTTAGGTTAGTTTATGGATATCGAAGGAGCGTTTAACAGCGTCTCTGTAGATTCTATTTGTCAGGCAGCCTCTCAGCATGGGATACACCTAGCAATTGTTGGCAGGATTCGACCCATGTTTTTGTTGATGTACAATAGAGTTTAGCGTAATGGCTGCACTGTTTGAGCAGCCGTGAACAGAGGTTGTCCGCAAGGAGAAGTTCTCTCCCCTTTTTTGTGGTGTTTACTTATTGACACCCTTATATTTCTACTCAAAAAAGAAGGGTTCTACATATAGGCTTATGCCGATGATATAGCTGTCCTTATATTGGGCAAGTTTGTTGATACTGTCTTTGAGCTTGCCCAGAGCACTCCGCTTGATTGAGAAGTGAATGTTGAACATAGTCTTGGGGTTAACCCATCAAAGACTGTAGTTGTGCCGTTCTCTAGGAAAAGAAATATGGATGGCAGTAGAAATTTGGTACTGAGGGGTAAAATTCTTGAAGTCTTAAGTAGTGTTAAGTATCTTGGAGTCATTCTTGATGCTAAACTGACTTGAGACCCCCCCCCCCGGAAGCTATGTTGGGCAAGCCATTGGCTGCTTTTTGGGTGTGCCCAAAAAGCCTCCATAGACTCCATTGCCGAAGTGCAATGGAGTCTATGGTTAAACCATAGACCTGTGGTGCTTACGCATGCTTAGTGTGGTGGCCTAGACTGTCTCGAGAGTTGGCCAAGAAGATGCATTCCCATCTTCAGCAGACTGCATGTTGAGGTATAGTTGGTGCCATGAAAACAGCACCTGCTTTGGCTTTAGAGGTTTTGACAGTACTTCCTCCTCTTCACCTCTGAAAGAGAGTATACTGAAAGCATGAGGCTATGGCAGCCTCTTACCGCCTGCACTGTGCAGGTCAATGGCTTGGGTATCATCCGTACATTGGCCATGGTTCTATCAGGGCTAGACTAGTTGAGACCTGCCCGGCAGCCTCTATGGTACAAGACAGGATGGTACCTAAATGGAATTTGAAGTGTACTTGGACCCATCTAATCTTCCCACCCGGGAAGATTGGGATTTAAGGACTCAGGTCATACCCTCATCCTACCGAGATATTTGGTTTACCGATGGTTCTCGGATGGACGGTCTGTCGGGAGCTGGCATGTTTTGCAAGGAACCCCGATGTAACACCAATGTGAGTTTGGGCAGATATGTCACAGTTTTTTAAGCTGAAGTTTTTGCCATTCTAGCCTGCTCTCAGTCTTTACTAAGAGAAACTCGCAAGGGGTCACAGGTTAATATCTGTTCTGACAGCCAATCTGCTATCAAAGCTTTGACTGCTTATAAATGCTCGTCTAAACTCATCCAGGAATGTATTGGCACTCTTAATATTCTGGTACAGACTAATGAGGTCCAACTACTATAGGTCCCAGGTCACTGTGGTGTTGAGGGCAATGAGCAGCTAGCCTGACTGCGGTCCAGCTTAACTCCCTCTACTTCAGAGCCTGTAATAGGTGTTGCTCGCTGTATTGTAAAGACAGCTTAAGGACTCTATGCATAGAGACTTAAAAACACGATTACCCCCTTGTTCAGGGGTAATCATTCTACTGTGGTGAGACAGTTCAAGCTGCTTATCGAAGGACTGTCTAAAAGGTTTACCAGATCAATTTTAACCCCGAAAAAAGGTACCTACCACTCAATAACTGGTGTTTTTACTGGTCATTGAAGGCTCAACCCCCATTTAAACCTGATGGGATTGGCAGCTAGTTCTAAATTCAGGCTATGTGAGGAGGACCAGGAAACTCCTTAACACATACTAAGCACTTATCTTGCATTGACGTATCTTAGGTGGCAGACCTTTGGTCTGGCCAGCGTTCCTTTAGAGGAACTTGTAGAACTACCCCTAAACAAGTTGATAACTTCCTACGAGTCAGTAGACTTGTTCATGGAGTAAAAGGAACTGGATGGCTTCCTTTTACTTTTCGGGTTTGCACTAAGGCTTCACCTGAGTGGTCTAATGCTCTGGTTTATACCCCCGGCATCAGTGTCTCTCCACTGATGTTCAATTATAAGGACAAAGCCAGCTTTCAGACTTGACAGCCCATCATCAGTGCCTAACCAACAAAGTATAAAATTTAAATTTACAAAAAAGAAAAGAGTACACAAACTTAAGCACTAAATAATAAATGAAAAATCAAATAAATATCAATCATAACAAACATCATAATGATAAATAAATTAAATGTAACTCATAAGATGTATAACCAATAAATAAATAAAAGAATGTAAGTATGCGAGAGAAAAAAATATAAAAAGATAAATAAGTAATAAGAGTAAGTAATAAGTCCTTGTTATAGTTTGAAAGAGCCATGGAGTAAGTATTCCAGTTGGCTTGATTAATTTTTTTTTTATTTATTTTATTTATTGAATTATACAACAACAATTGTGATTGTTACAAGTATTAGAGTTAGCACAGTTTTAATGGCTTGGTGCGCTTGATAGAGAAACAATCCAGTGATTGCACTCAGGTGGGAGTTGGAAATAGATAAATGTGAAAATTATATCACTATTGAAATGTAAGAGATAAAATAAATAAATGTTTAAATAAATGAGTAAATAAAATGTAGTAGTAAGATAATTAGATAAATTTATGTTGATCTTATAGAGATAACTGGTCTCGAGGCCACTGCCTCCTCAGGCGTCTCATAGGATTTTCAGGAAGGGTATTAGAGGATAGAGTTTTTACAAGAGGATTGGGATGATCGATTATGGAATCATGGAAGCGTTTATATCGGGATATAGAAAGATCTCGGACAAATGGAACATTAAGGTCGTTGTGGAGAGTAAGGTTTGATACATAGAAAGGAGCATTTGTAATGGTTCGAAGGATTTTAGATTGCAGGACTTGGAGACGATTGGAGTTAGAACGCTTGGTGCAACCCCACACTTCCAGACCATAGGCCCATGATGGTTTTAATATGACATTATAGATCCTAAGTTTGTTGCTCAATGTTAATTTGGACCTACGATCTAAAAGACGTGACAGGAACTTGAAACGTCGTGATACGTCAGTCCGTTTTGTTTTAGTGTGATGTTGCCAATTTAAACGTCTGTCAAGGTTAAGGCCCAGGTATCGGACACTAGAGGATTGGGTATGTGAACTTGGTTAAGGGTGACTGGAGGACAAGTGTCTATACGAAGAGCGAAAGTGACATGAATACTTTTCTGTTCGTTTATCTTTATCCTCCATTTCCTTAACCATGGTTCAAGAAGGGTAAGATGGTTCTAGGTATTGTCGGAAGCGGTTATATGGCTATTGTGGACAGATAGGATGGCCTTGTCATCTGCAAAGGTTCCAAGGATTGTGGACGGGTGTTCTGGAATATCATGAGTATAGAAAGAGTAAAGAATGGGACCTAGGATACTACCTTGCGGGACGCCAGCCCCTACAGGATAGATTAAGGAGAGTGAGAAGCCTAAACTAACTTGGAAGAATCTATCAGTGAGAAATGATTTGAGGACAAGATAATAGGTAAAAGGAAGGATTTTCTTGAGTTTCCAAAGCAGTCCGGCATGCCATACTCTATCAAAGGCTTGTGCCTCATCAAGAAATACCGCCGAACAATACTTTTTCGACTCAAGGCTGGAGGCAATGACATCGACTACCCGATGACATTGTTGGACAGTGGAATGCAGGGAGCGGAAACCAAATTGGTGGTTTGGAATTTTGTCTTTAAGGTAAGGAAGGAGTCGGCGAAGGAGGAGTTTTTCAAGGATTTTCCCCATAACAGGAAGAAGACTGATAGGTCGGTAGGACGAAGGGAGATGAGTTGGTTTGGAGGGTTTTGGAATCATGATAATAGTAGCAAATTTCCATTGGGTTGGGAAGTGAGTTGTTCGAAGGACAGCGTTGTATATGTAGGTAAGGAAAAGAATACCCTTCTTCGGAAGGCGCTTTAGGATTTCAGGTGTTATTAGGTCATAGCTAGGAGATTTTCGGGATTTGAGGTGTTTAATTGTATGCTGAATATCAGAGGGGTTAAAGGCTTTAGGTGGAGGAGACATTTGCAGGGGGATAAGAAGGTCGTTATTGATTTTATGTTCGTGGTCTTGGTCTAGGATATCGGGATGGGGAGAGAAAAGATTACTGAGATGCTGGGCAAAAACTTCAACTTTATCAGCTTCCGACTTCGCCCAAGTATCATCAGGTCTTTTTAAAGAAGAGGGAGTGAATTTGTGAGATAGGAGCCGTCGACTTGCATTCCATAGAGATCTGTCTCTGTCTGTCAGTTGTTCGGTGTAATTCTCGAATTTGGCGTCATTATTTTGTCTTATTAGTTTAGTTAGTGTCCTGCTAATTGTATTTAATATCCTTTTGTCTGAGGGGTATCTTGTCCTTTTCCACTGTGCTCTAGCTCGTCTTTTGTCGGTAATAAGAGTGCGTATTTCGTTAGGTAGTGTCGTCAGTTTGTAGGATCGCTTTGAGTCTAGGTCAATAGTTGAGTCCCATATTGATGTCTGTATGGAGTGAGTAAGTAGTTGTACTGCATTATCTATATCTATTGCTGTTTTCAGTGGTAAGGTTAAGTCAAGTCTCTGATCAAGTAAGGTCTGAAAGTTGTCCCAGTTTATGCGTCCGTTTATTAGTTTTGGTTTTGGAGGTACCATGGGAGGAGTAATATCTAGAGTAAGGAGAACTGGAGAGTGATCAGAGGATAAATCGTTTAGGACTAAGGATGATGGGTGGAGATGCGTTATAGGAGATGAAACAAAATAGTCTAAAAGATCTGGTAGACGGTTCTGATCTGTAGGAAAGTACGTGTATTCATTAGGAGAATGGATTTGGAAATTTGAGGAGGAAATTACGTCGTGTAGAACGATGCCTCGAGGATTACTAGCTCGACATCCAAACATTTGGTGCTTTGCATTATAATCCCCACCAGCGATGAATTTAGGACCCAAGGATTGGAATAAGGACAGGAAATCTTGATTGGAAACTCTCTGACTAGGAGGACAATAAACAGAGGATATAGTGTAATTAAAAGGAGAGAGATTGAGAGAAATAGATGTGCACTGAATAGCTTCCGAGCAGATTGAAGGAATAGTATAGTGAGAAAGGGAATTACGTATTAGGATCGCACTACCCCTGTGTGCAGTGTCATCAGGGTGATCTGTTCTGTATGTTGTGTAATTAGCTATGTTGAAATGTGATCGTGTAGTGAAATGTGTCTCTGTGATGAGGGCAATGTCGATCCTTCTGTCCTGAAGAATAAGGTCTAGTTCCTGCCGGTGTCGGGTCGCACCGTTGGCGTTCCAAAGAAGGATGATAAGAGAACAAGACGTTGGAGGGGTCAAGGCGTCGCCCTGGCGGGAAGAGCTGAACTTAAAGCAGTTGTGAGACTTGTTAATGCTGTAAAAAGCGGTTCAAGCATTTGGCGGAGTTCAGTTAGAAAGGACTGAAAATAAAAAGGGAAATCAGTTCCGGTAGTTGGTGGAATATAAGCAGGTAGACGGGGTCTTTTTGGGAGAGGAGTGCCCGAGGTGGCGGAGGCATAACTATTTGCAGGCGGATTAAAAAATGGTGGAGGCTCTACAGCTGGTTGTTCTGGGCTTAGCGATGCTGCTTGTGCGTAGCTTTGATGAGGTCGAGTGACTGGAGTAGCAGGTACAAGCTGTGGCAGAGGTGTTTGGTTCACAGTTGGTGGTACTGTAAGCTGTGGTTGTGCCTCAGGCTTGCGCAACTTTTTCTGAAGCTCTCTGTGTACAGTACATCCTCGATAACTGGCAGGGTGTGTACCATTACACAAAGCACATTTAGGCTCTTGATCCACGGTTTTTGTACACTCTTGTGTAAAATGATTTTCTGCACACTTAACGCACCGTGGGCTCAAGTTACAGTATTTTTTTGTATGGCCTAGATTTTGACAGCGTGTACACTGTACCACTGATATGCGTTTGTAGGGCTCTTCTACCTTAACCTTGCAGTGGTAAATTGTGGAGACGTTAAAAATCTCTTTATTTGAGGGATTAGGTTCCAGGTCAACAAAAAATAAAGCAAGTGCTGCTTCACCCTTTTTAACGTTGACAATGTTCCTTACTTTAAAACCTCGTTGTTCAAGTTCAGATTTGATGGCCTCTACAGGAGTAGAGGAGTGAAGGTGGCGAAGAACTACTCTATATGGTTTGTCTTCTTTAGGTTGATAAGTATGAAAGGACACATTATCAGCCCTAAAAGCGTGAACAAGGTCTCTATAACCTTCGGGGGTTTTACACTGAATTGCCACGTCACTGGTGCGAGCTTTGCACGTGAATTCATCGTTGCCGAGAACAGTTTTTAATTTTTCCACTAGATTAGAAAAATTAGTTACGCTATGTACGTAAATTGGTGGTGGTTTTGGATGTGATTGTCCTCCACTTTGCTGCTCGGTATCGAGATTGTCTTGATTTTCATTTACTAACACTGCAAAACTATTTGGCGTTTCAAAAGTTGCTCCTTGATTATTTGAAACATCGCCTAGACCAGGAAGGCGGGAGTGTATTGTGGGTCTACCAGGGGACGAGACTTCGCTTGGAGAGTTGTTCTGGGAAATTCCGCTAGATTGCATAGATGGCATGGAATTTCTTTGTTTTTCAGAAGATTCAATGTTAGGCTTCTTTATAGTTTTAGGAGGAGACGTAGTGGATCTACGCCGTTTCCCCTTTCTCGTTATCTGAAAGGTACTCAATATTTGTTTACCTTTAGATGGCTCGGGTTTTCCCCGGGTGATAAGGTGAACTCTTGGCGCACTTCTATTAAACAGCTTTCTTTTTTGTTAAAAACCGGTAGATCTTAAATGAATAAAATAAAACGAAATAAACTTCTAAATTATACTAAACTTCACATAATAAAAAGAAAAATTATAAGAAACCATCCGGTATAAAATAAAAACTAAAACTTTAAAGGAAGTGTGTTTAAAAACGTAAATAGCGAGAGCCGATGTCAACGTTTTTAACACAGGCGCGCGAATCAATCGACTTAAAAAATTGTAATTTGTATTTTGCAATTGCAAATCCTTTAGGAGCTAAGAGCTTATGGCTCGATTAAAGAGTTTTCTTACGTTTTTTCTCTACCAGGGATTTTTTTACACTCTTTCTGAATACTAAGAGGACTGTTCTTTTTATAAGATGCGTCAATAGCCTCAAAGATTTTGGATGCTTCTTCATTAAGAGTTTGAATGGTAAAAACATTGGTATTTAGCAGAATCAAGGAAATAAGATCTTTTCTAAAGTTGTCCCCGTCGGTTATTTTTGGGTTATAATATTGTGTCTTGTAGTTGTGTTTGATTGATAATTTCAAATAAAGTTGGTTTAAAGTTTGGCTTTTACCGAATTTGGATAAAATTGGTTCCTAAGACGAAGCCGAGAGATTTATGTGTTTAACTGCTTAGGCAAAGCTGAGGGAGTTATGACTATTAACTAAAAATAGCATTTTAAGTGCATACAAGATTGGTTTTTAGATATAAGAGAATTAGTTTCTAAGTAACTAACCACCCTGGTTTGAATACATTTTTCAAAAATCTTAGTGGTAGGAGTGCAATGGGTCGTTAGTTTTTTACAGAACAGGCATCTCCTGATTTATGAATGGGAGCGATAATAGCAAGCTTACAATCTCCAGACATTGACGTCATTTATTGACGTCAATATATTATAATATATTGACGTCTTATATTTTTATTCGTTTTATTCTATTTTTTAGGTCTGACCCCCTATTAAATTTTGGAGGTGCCGCCCCCAGGAAAGTGTTACAAAAATTGAGAGTTATAAATTTATACCACTGCCCCCCAACAAATAGATATAATTGGCTCAAAACCCAATAATAGGAAACACTTTTTATTCCCAAGGGAGAAGAAGTTACTTTTTACTCCCTAAAATTAGTCAATAAAGTTCTCATTATACACCATCAGAAAATAAAATATAAGCGACTTTTTCTTGGAGTAACCCTCCCCCCCCCCTCCCGGAGGAACACCCTCTACAAGAAACCATTTTGAACTTGAATTCAACTTTTAATAGAAGAATTCGATGTCCTAGGATTCCTAAGTGAAAACGTAGGATGAAAATGAAATAGTTGACATCGCAACTATTAACAAATACATTAATAGGGAGGTTAGCTTAACACAATTATTCTAAGACAAAATTTTATTGGGTCTGCCGAAATGATATCCCCTTGTTTTTGGAGGCTGACTGTCTAAATCATCTATCATATTAATTAAGAGTTGTTTGAGCCAAATTTCAAGCTAGGGCTCATTAGTCATTTTGGAGCTCTTTTAGGTGAGGCACATAAGGTTGGTCTGCCGACATGAAATCCCCTATGTTCTAGTGCTTGCCCTTTCACATTTAGCGAGTTTGCAGGGCATCATAGACTATAAAAGGGAACATAGTGAGCTAAACATAGGGGAGCTTGTATTTCTTTTTTTACCCTTATATTCTTTATAAAGATATTTGTATAAATTTGAGGCGGATAAGCTCAGCTTAGCTTCATCTTATTATTGTTAATATTTTTTTGAAATAAAGTATTTATTTATTAACATTTGGGGGAAGGGGGCATGGAGCGATGCCTCTGTTAAGTTGATAGCGTTATATTTGTTTTTGGATAGGTAGCCTATTCTTGGTTCTGTACCTGCATATTTAGGTTGGCCTCTTGTATTGTGCTTATGAGAGGATCTTTCTTTTGCTTTATTGAAGGGCTCGTAAGACGTCCCAACAACGTGGCCTATTTGCCTCCCCTCCCCCTCTACTACTACCAAGTGGTTGCTCTCAGTGCGAAAGTTAAATGAAAGTGCTAACTGTTGATTGACTTGCATGTTTCAGGTTACGCCAATGCCAAGGTGTACCAATGTGACAACAAGAACTGCCCAAGGCCAGGTAGCTACACGTCTGGTGGCTCGTCTAAAGACGACTCCCTGCCCTGTACCAGAATCAACTGCTCTGGTTATTTCAGACTTGTCAGGCATGTCTCTTTCGTAGATTGCCCTGGTCACGATATTCTTATGGCGACTATGCTTAACGGAGCTGCCGTCATGGACGCGGCTCTTCTTCTCATAGGTAAGATTCATAGATTTATGTTTTTGTCTTTAACAGTATTTTTATAAACTAAATGTTTTCCCTAAAATGAGTTCTGAGGGATTTGTTTTTAGTTTTGTTTTATTTTACATTGATTGATTACAATGTAGAAATTAATTTAAAGTAAACATTTAGTAAGTAAATGCTTGAATATTAAAGTAAACATTACAGATCAAGTAAAAATAAGTTGTTCACTTTATTTATATAACGACTTCAGTGGTTTGAGAATTAAAATATAATTTTTGCGTGGTAAACATAAAATGCTGTGACATAAGATGCTTCCAATGCCTGCCTTGCTCGGCAGGATATAATCAAGACTATATAACAAGCTTGTTGGTCTAAGCTATTGAGTACACACACAATTGTAAGTTCTTTACAATTGTAAGATAATTGTTCAACACTACGTTTATGTATACATCTATATAGATCTGAAGGGGCCATTGTGAGGCAAAGAAAATTCACTAAATGCATAAGGAAATTTTATGTAAGAACAATGATACAAAACAACAACAATGCTGTGGTGTATCGGCTGCGGGCGAACTCTAGCCTTGTATTTTGTGAGGGAACAAATATTGGGTAATAAAAATTTTAAACTTTGTACCAGTGGAGGTTCACCTGTGACACAGGTGTATCTCTACTAAGAGAAAAACAAAGGTTTTACTAAGTGTTATTCTCAGTGTTTTACTGTGAATTTATTTAATGTAAAAAAAAGGGAAACTAAGCCCCCATACTTTGCTGCTTGACGTACTTAATGTTTAAAATGCTTTACAATGAATTTGTTTAAATGGTTTCATTATCTGTTTGCAGCTGGGAACGAGTCCTGCCCACAGCCTCAGACTTCTGAGCACTTGGCCGCTATAGAAATTATGAAGCTCAAACATATTATAATCTTACAAAATAAAATAGATTTAGTTAAAGAGGCTCAAGCCAAGGAACAGTACGACCAGATACTGAAATTTATTCAAGGTAAGATATTGGTTACTTTCATAACTATTTCTTAAAGTAGTCAGGGATGAAGTTTAAACAACCTCAGTTGTTAGACTTGCCTCTAGGAAACTACAATATAACCTGTTTGATACTCTGGAGTGGACTTCTCTCTAGAAAACTACAATATAACTTGATTCTCTGGGATAAAATTCTTCTGATTCTCTGGAATAAAATCAGTCTATAGGTGTAGTCGCGCTATCAGAAAAATACTTTGTATTCCCTCTAGAAAACTACAATATAACCTAATTGATGCTCTGAAGTGGACTTGCCTTTAGAAAACTACAGTAAACTCTGATTGATGCTCTGGAGTGGATTTGGCTACAATAAACCTGTTGATGCTCTGGACTCTAGAACCCTACAATATAACCGTTGATTGCTCTGGAGATTTGGCTCTAGAACCCTACAATATAACCTGTTTGATGCTCTGGAGTGGATTTGGCTCTAGAACCCTACAATATAACCTGTTTGATGCTCTGGAGTGGATTTGGCTCTAGAACCCTACAATATAACCTGTTTGATGCTCTGGAGTGGATTTGGCCTAGAACCTACAATAAACCTGTTGATGCTCTGGAGTGGATTTGCTCTAGATGCTCTGGAGAACCCTACAATAACCTGTTTGATGCTCTGGAATGGATTTGCCTCTAGAAAACATTGTAGTTAACACACATTTATCATGTGGGGGCTTTTAAATGTCATAACTGTTTTCTAGCCATTGTACTTATATATTGGGAAGAGAGGAACCAATTTTTTCCTACTCATTCCTAGTCTTTTGAATATATCTTGTTTCTAAAGTTCTGAAATATATATTTCAAAATTCTTTAATGTGGTGGTGAGATTGTGCGATGTCAGGTACTTGTATAAGATCCTCAGCCTAGAATTCAACTGGGTAGAGCAAAGTTTAAAACCCTCACTTTATAAGTGATGCAGTGGTGTCTGCTTTATGGTGACATGATATAGAGGGATTTGTTTGTGACCATGTTGAGGGATTAGTTCATGACCAAAGGGATTAGTTCATGACCATGTTGAGGGAGCCCATGTTACTTCCAGAGGGGTTAGAGAGCATTTTACCAAAGATTGGCGTAAAATGGACAGCAATAGTACAAGTGGACAGCATGGGAAATTGATGTATGGGAAATGAGAAGCCATCCAGTGGGAACCAGGATCTTTTGAAATCTCCCTGCAAAGAGAAGTTTATGTTGATGCAGATATATGCTATGATATCATTTTTCTTGGTGTATCAAGCAGAGTTCTGTTTGCTTGTTAGTGCACTGTCTGATATTAACATGTCCATTCTCCCAGCTCTCGTATCACTTCAACCTCTAGATCTCATTGGGTGAGTTTACATGTTCTGCAGTTCTCAAGGTCCCAAGCAGTCAGAGCTTTAATATCTGATCAAATAATTTGAATTAAAATATGAATTTGTGGAGAATGGATATCCCTCATTTTACAAGATCAAACTATAATTTATATATTTTCTACTGTAATATCTATATTTAAATAGGAGAGCATGTTTTCGGTTTGCATGATAAAACAGTTCCGAAGAGGTGAGCCATATATTGTCCAAAATATCCATTAAGAGCTTGGAACAGATCTTGTAAAATGTCCTTTTAAGAATATGGGGGTTTTTGTACTCCCTGTCAAATTAAAGACTCTATGTATGTAGACAAGTATTGCTCTATAATGTTATGTTTGTCGACAGGTACGGTGGCTGAAGGAGCTCCTGTAATCCCAATATCAGCTCAACTCAAGTACAATATTGAGGTGTTGTGTGAATATATAACTAAGAAAATCCCGGTACCAGTACGGGACTTTACTTCCCAGCCCAGGCTCATTGTTATTAGATCTTTTGATGTAAATAAACCTGGATGCGAAGTAGATGACCTGAAGGGAGGAGTGGCTGGGGGCAGTATTCTGCGAGGTGTCCTCAAGGTACATATCCTCTTGTCTATCTTGTCTCGTCACATAGGGAGGGGTGGTTGCAGGCAGTATCCTGTGATGTCTACCAAAGACCAGGCAATGAGCTCCATTTCATCACATCAACAGTTTTAGTTCAAATCTAATTTGATCTAATGCCCTGTTCAGGACACATCCTAAAAAATTTGATAAATTGAAAATTATGTAATTGGGTAGAATGTATTGGATAATTTTAAAGAAAATGGGATTTTGACGGTTTATTCTATATTTGTTCTGACAGCATGTAAATTTGTAAAGCAATACTCTGTTTTATTTCACTCTCAGATGTTCACCAAATTAATACTCAAAATAAGAATAACTTACTGGTTCTGTCTCGCAGGACTAAACAATACAGCGATGCTCTACATAATATATCTATTCTGCTTTATAATAAGTTGCTCTCTCAATTAAAAATGATTCATGCTTATAATACTTTTTCTAATAAGGTTAAACTTTTACTTCAAAACATGCCTTTGTACTCTCTATCGGAGTTTAAATAATAGTGTTGAGCCCATTTTATTTATTACTATTATTATTGATTGTTTTAAATATTTTGTTTGTTATGCTCTGAACCCAATGTTTTATTTTATATTGGATTTATTCCTACAAAATTATTTCACAGCTTAAACCATTTGATTGGTTTAGATCAATTATTATTTGTTAAAGTATCGGCTGTGCTGCCACCTGTTGTCAACATGAAGAACTTGTAACCATTAGTTAAACGTTCTTCACATTCACAAAAATACATCAAATAACTCACTTCGCTTGTTATATAGAGTAAATGGGGAAACATTCCCTCACTGGTATTTTACAAAATATTAAAAAAAGGCTCCCTTCACTCGCTAGATTGAGTACATTGCTAATTAAGCAAAATAAAAAAGGACTCGCTTGATTCTATATATTTATGCTTAAACATAGTAATAGTAGGATTGCGTATAGTTGCAATAATAGATTGTAAGAAATGCTTGCTTCAAGTGGAGCAAATCAAGGGTAAAATAAAGGAAAATAAATACAAATTAGGCTATAAATAAAATAAATAGTGATATTTCATTTTAAAATAATGTCAATACACTCAAGTGGATTGACTTTTTGTCCAATTAACCTTCCAAAACAGGGAGGGGGTATAGGCATTAAACATGAGGAAGTTGGCAAAGCTGTCAACTTTGTCTTTTAGCAATATTATACTAAATGTTAAGATAACTATTGTTGATTTTGTTGATAAGGTTGGCATGGAGATAGAAGTACGGCCTGGTTTAGTGTCTAAAGACAGTGAAGGCAAGTTAACATGTAAACCCATCTTCTCGAGGATTGTCTCCCTTTGTGCCGAGCAAAACGAGCTTCAGTTTGCTGTTCCGGGAGGGTTGATTGGTTCGTACCTCTCTCATTACCTCTGTCAACCTTCATAATAAGCATTCAATTTAAAATATCCTTTTACTCTGACTCAGTATTGTAATTTCTAAAATCCTATTTTGTCTTTGCTATTGGTAGTTAATAATTATGTTGAAAATGTCAAACCCCAAGCTATGGGAGTTCTAGCATTGACAACATAATAGACCAAGAGCCTAGGGGTGTTTTATTAATAAAAAGTGTAATGGCTGGAACCGGTCACAATTTTTCGTAAATACCTTCCTGAACAAGGATCTGCAATTTTGCCGACTCATATCGGATGGGCGTCCCTGGCAGAACGCACTTTACAGGTCAAATTTACCACCCAAGTTAACAAACAGTGTAATGGCTGGAACCGGTCTCAATTTTTCGTTAATACCTTCCTGAACAAGGATCTGCAATTCTGCCGACTCGTATCGGATGGGTGTCCCAGGCAGAACCTTTGACCCCTAAAGTGCTTTCTGCCTGGGACACCCATCCGATACGAGTCGGCAGAATTGCAGATCCTTGTTCAGGAAGGTATTTACGAAAAACTGAGACCAGTTCCAGCCATTACACTTTTTATTAACAAAACACCCCTGGGCTCTTGGTCTATAATGCCAATTTTTATTCTCAATAATACTTGTTTTTAAATCGACCTGGATCAGTAAGTTGGTTATATTTTCTTGTTACTATATCCTAATTGTATGTTATGACATGTAATATTATTCTTTATTATTATTTCTTGTTATTTTAATATTCATGTAAAATACCCAGCAAGATATTTCCCTGGATAATGTTTAACTATAGCCCATGTCGCATTATAGACCCCTATTTTTATCATACAAATATTCTATTTTATTACTCCAGCTTGTGTCCGCAATTTTTGCCCCCATCACACCAAATTTACTGTAACTCACTTTAAAAACTGCAAATGGATATAGCATTGTCATATTTCTTTTTATGAAAAACATATCATTACATTCATTTATTAGCTACCTATTGAAAATCAGAATAAAGTTAAGTCATTTGCAATATTTGCTGAGGTGTACAAGTCAGAATAAAGTTGAGTCATTTGCATATGTGCTGAGCTTGTGTACAAAATCAGAATAAAGTTGAGTCATTTGCAATATGTGCTGAGCTTGTGTACAAAATCAGAATAAAGTTGAGTCATTTGCAATATGTGCTGAGCTTGTGTACAAAATCAGAATAAAGTTGAGTCATTTGCAATATTGCTGAGCTTGTGTACAAAATCAGAAAAAGTTGAGTCATTTGCAATATTTGCTGAGCTTGTGTACAAAATCAGAATAAAGTTGAGTCATTGGTAAATTTTACTAAGCTTGTTCACAATATTTTACCCTGGATAGTGCGGGTTTGATTATGATTGAGGCTCTAGGATTTTTGTGTTATTGATTAAAATTCTTTTAAGTAATGTCTTAGAAATAGACGTTTAGTCAGTTGTCCTGATCTGTTGGCATCAGGTACATATAAGAGATCTCTAACCCTAAATGAATGGCCAGCAGAAAAGATATCAATTTTTTTACACTTTTTTTTATTATGGTTTTAAATTATTTATAAATGAATTTACGTATTTTTTATTCTGTATATATAAATATCTATAAGTATATAATTTAATTATGTATTTATTCAAGTTACTTTGCACATCTTGTTACTACTTAAAGATTCAAAATTTTACATATTTGTCCCTGTTAAAATTTAGTATATAACACATGTAATATTTGTATGGAGCATGTGAAAAAAATAAATGCCTTTTAGGTAGGGTTACTACCTTAAAAAAAATAAAAATAAGAGAGAGAGAGAGAGAGATCAATCAGCTTAGATCTCTTTAAACTACATTTATGCTTTAATTTCAGATTACAAATATGAAATATCTGTTTTTAATTTTAAATTCAAGTAAGTTTTAATTTAAGCTCTTTATATTTAATATTCTAGGGCGGAAGTCTGGATTTTATGGAAATTTACTTTGCAATGTGTGCTTTACATTTCATTTTTTGTTTTAGTTCTGAGTTCACGCTTTATAAGTTACGTTGTAACATTACTACACATTAGCTTGTTGATGAGTCAGGCAAAGATGAGATCATCCTATCTGAATTGACTCTGCTCACCAATATTATACTAATTTGAAGCTCAGTTAATGCTTGTCTTTGAAAATAGAGTAACAAGTAGTATTTAATTCATTAACATTTCAATGTTAATAAATGTTGAAGGATGGGTTTTTCCCTGAAAAACTTAAAGTTTCTAAATTAATTCCCAATCTATAAACAGAAAGGCAATTCCCAATTAATTGAAAATTATAGGCCTGTCTCAAATGTATAGGCCCTTTCAAAATTTTTGAAAGGGCAATACATGGTGTATTTATGAGTTTTTTAAGTAAATTTGGTGTTTTAGTTGATGAACAATATGGGTTTAGAAAATCAAGATCAAGCATATCAGCATTAATTAATCTGTTAACTAACTTGTAAGATAATTTAGATAACAGTGAACAAATTTTGGCAATACTTGTTGATTTATCCAAGGCTTTTTGACTTGGTTGATCATCATTACTGCTGAAGAAACTGAACAGATTAGGTATAAGGGGTACTGCATGGGAACTAATAAAATCTTATCTTGAAAATAGGAATCAGTTTGTTTTAATTAAAAATGATAAGGGAGAAATTAAGTCTGAACCTAAAATATTGGTTAGAGGAGTTTGGTCCTCTAACCAAATATTGGTCCAATAACCAAAATATTGGTCTATACTTGGACCTTTGTTGTTCCTTATATATATTAATGACCTTACAATGGCCATTAAGTCTAATAATATTATTCTATATGCAAATGATGTAACTATGGTTTTTGTAGGTTCAAATGATGACATACTGGAAAAAACCCGCTATTATGGCCTTAAAACAACTAGCAAGGTGGATTAGACTAAATATATTAATCCTTAATGAATCAAAAACAGAATTTATTCAAGTAGTAAATAGGGTAAATGGGAACAGAGTAAATAATAATTTAAATTTGAAATGTAATGACAATAATATTGCTAAATGTAAAATGACTAAATTATTAGGAGTGATAATAGATCAAAAAATTAGCTGGGTGAATCAAATTGAAGAGACAAACAAGAAATTAAACTCAAGCTACTATATAATCAGGGAGCTTAAAAAATGTTTAACTGAAAATGAGCTTCTACAGGTTTATAATGGACTTGTCAAGTCAAAGTTGTATGGGGTTGAGCTCTGGGGCAATGCACCTTGTGCATAGGTAATATACCACCAAGGAAATCCTACAAGTCATATATATATAATATACATATAGGTATATATATATATATATATAATATATATATTATATATATATATATATATTATGTATAATATATATATATATATGTATATATATATATATATATATATATATATATATATATATATATATATATATATATATATATATATATAACCAGCTAGTTCAAGTAAAGAAAAATTTTGGTAATTATACAAAAAATGAAGATAAGCACCCCTACAATACCAGAAATGCAAATTTATTAAGAATAAACCAACATAAAACTACAAAATATAAATTTAGTTCAGATTTATCAGGGGTTGTATTGTACAACTCTTTACCACAAGATATAAAAGACGTTGCTGAAATAAAATGTTTTAAATTAAAATGCAAAGAATTGCTTATCAAACAACCCAGTTTTGACCTCAAGCTATTGTATATTTTTGTATACTTATTGGCAATGAAAAATGGGTTTTAACACTAGCCTTAAGGTGTTTTTGTTTTTTTATAATTTCTGATATGCTTAGTTGTATACCTGGCAGGTTGTTTTGTTTGATTGCCGGCAGGTGTTGGAACCAAGATAGAGCCGACGCTATGCAGAGCCGACAGACTTGTGGGCCAAGTACTAGGAGCTGTTGGTGCCTTGCCTAAGATATTCATGGAGTTGGAAATTTCTTATTACTTGTTGAAGAGATTACTTGGTGTCAGGATGGAGGGAGATAAAAAAGGAGCTAGGGTCAGTCTATTAATTATCTGTTGAACTATTGGGGAGTAACCATCCAAACAATTATTTAACTACTGGGGAATAATCTGAACAAGTATTCAACTACTGGGGAATAATCTGAACAAGTACTCAACTACTGGGGAATAATCTGAATAAGTACTCACCTCTGGGGTAATCTGAACAAGTCTCAACTACTGGGGAACTACCTTCTGTGGAATATTCTGAACAGTACTCTCAAGTACTTACTGGGGAATATCTGAATAAGTACTCACTTCTGTGGAACTGAACAAGTACTTAACTACTGGGGAATAATCTGTACAAGTACTCAACTACACTGGGGAATAATCTGAACAAGTACTTAACTACAGGGGAATAATCTGAACAAGTACTTAACTACTGGGAAATAATCTGAACAAGGACTCAACTACAGGGGTGTAACCATCTTTACAAATAGTAAACATGATAGAAGTAATGATGTGAGGGTTGTACTGTTTCAGGTGCCTAAGTTGACTAAAGGAGAAGTGCTGCTGGTGAACATTGGTTCCTTGTCTACTGGTGGCAGAGTTTTCATGACAAAGGCTGATTTAGCCAAGATCATCCTCACTAACCCAGTCTGCACTGAGGTCGGGGAGAAGATAGCCCTCAGCAGGAGGGTCGAGAAACACTGGAGGTAAATTTCTACCTGTTTGAGCCTTCAGACACCTCTTCTTAGTTTACCAAAAAGGCATATATATATATATTAGTATATATATATATATATATAGTATATATATATATATATGACTTGTAGGATTTCCTTGGTGGTATATTACCTATGCACAAGGAGCATTGCCCCAGAGCTCAACCCCATACAACTTTGACTTGACAAGTCCATTATAAACCTGTAGAAGCTCATTTTCAGTTAAACATTTTTTAAGCTCCCTGATTACATAGGAGCTTGAGTTTAATTTCTTGTTTGTCTCTTCAATTTGATTCACCCAGCTAATTTTTTGATCTATTATCACTCCTAATATTTAGTCATTTTACATTTAGCAATATTATTGTCATTATATTTCAAATTTAAATTATTTATTTACTCTGTCCCATTTACCCCTATTTACTACTTGAATAATTTCTGTTCTTGCGCTACACTTGTCTAGGGTGTTCAGTCTTGCTATACTTGTTTATATACAATATACATACATACATACATACATATATATATATATATATATATATATATATATATATTATATATATATATATATATATTATATATATATAATATATATATATATATATATATATATATATATATATATATATATATATATATATATATATATATAATATATATATATATATATATATATATATGTATTTATGTATGATGCGTATATATATAGCAAGATGAACACCCTAGACAAGTGTAGCAAGACTGAACACCCTAGACAAGTGTAGCAAGATTGAACACCCTAGACAAGTGTAGCAAGATTGAACACCTAGACAAGTGTAGCGAATTGAACAAGACAAGTGTAGCAAGATTGGAACACCCTAGAGCAAGTGTAGACAAGTGTATTGAACACCTAGACAAGTTGTAGCAAGATTGAACACCTAGGCAAGTGTAGCAAGATTGGAACACCTAGACAAGTGGTAGCAAGATTTGAACACCCTAGACAAGTGTAGCAAGATTGAACACCCGTGTAGCAAGGAACACCCTATGTAGCAAGATTGAACACCTTAGACAAGTGTAGCAAGATTGAACACCCTAGACAAGTGTAAGCAAGATTGAACACTAGACAAGTGTAGCAAGATTGAACACCCTAGACAAGTGTAGCAAGATTGAACACCCTAGACAAGTGTAGCAAGATTGAACACCCTAGACAAGTGTAGCAAGATTGAACACCTTAGACAAGTGTAGCAAGATTGAACACCCAGACAGTGTAGCAAGATTGAACCACCCGACACCCTAAGCAAGAGTTGTAGACAAGCAAGATTGAACACTTAGACAAGTGTAGCAAGATTGAACACCCTAGACAAGGTGTGCAAGACTAACACCCTAGACCTGGGATAACCATTTTATTCTTTAGTCATATTACCTTAAGTGATTATCAAAATCACCTAATTCTTTGTTCTTCTTAAAATCATGTTCTAAATTTGATTTTATTTTAATTCTTAATGATCAATTTAAATTAATCTACATTGGATAAATTTTTTTTAAGCCTGGTATCAATAACTGTAATTGTATAGTATAAGTTCAACTGTGAAATGATTACTTTTATAAGTTCAATATAATGACAGATTTAATGATATTGCAATTTTTTGAGTAGTTAATCATTGAAATATTTTTTTATTTAAAACGCATTAATTGAAAAAAGTCATTTCTGTCCTTGACTAAGCTTTTTCTCATGTCCTATTTATTTTAACGTGCTATCACAAAGATTCTAAAATCACAAAATTTATAACCTCATCTATAACAACAATATTTTATGCAATTTAGTGAGTAAAGCAATCTCCTTCTAACTGAGTATCATTATTACCTTGAACAATGTACCCAGCTCCAGCTAATTATTTATCACTTACATAAGCAATCTAAAGAGAGAAATGTTTCTATATTTTTTATCAGTTGCTGATGCAATGCATGACTAGTTACTAAGAGTTTGTCGCCTTGTTAACTATTGTGCCTTGTTAACTATCGGGAGGGATGTCTAAACAAGAAGCCCTAGTTGTTCCAAATTTACTGATTTTCTTATTTGTTGGTGATGGACTTCTTCACCAATTGTTCTTCTTCTAACTGTTCACCAACTGTTCTTCTTCTAACTGTAGAGTGGTGTTTGCAGGTTGATCGGATGGGGACAGATCCGTGGAGGAAGCACTATCGAGCCCACCAGCGAGAATATTGAACCATCTGTTTAAACATCTTGAGTATTTGAATTAATTATTAATATATTTGTTTACAACAATGATTTGTCATAAGTATTTAATAAATATTATATTTCCAATATGTTTACATATTTTGTTGTTGTTGTTTTTAACCCGTAACCATAGGGGAGGGGGACTTTGTAGTGGTATCTGTGTCTTGATAGTAGGCACTCTGACACCACGACACTCATATCATGGTCAGTCTATTACTGGTACAACTCAATAAGACATAATTTGAGGCACACACCCAGCCAGTGAGTAAAGGCCCGTTTACAATCTTAAGTTAAGTTAGGAAGAATTGAAGAAGTAAAGAATTTTTCAAAATCTCTTTCTAAATAATTATTTTTCCCGCTCTTTTGACTTAAGAAAACCATAAAAATGGTTTTTTAAAGAAGAATGTACAACGTTATCTGTTTTTGAATGATTACAATATTTTGTAAATGATGTGATTGTTTTATTGTTTGAATATTTTTTTTATATAATATATATTTTTTTTTTGAATTATATAGAATTACATACAACATTATAAAATTATATAATAATTAAATAAACTAGAGATAAGGAAAATAACGCTCCCAACAATTACCTCATCTATTTTGATTTTATTTATTAATTAAAATGAATATAACACGGTCGATTTTAGAAAATTTTAGAAGTAAAGTAAATAATATTTGCAAAAAGTCTTTAAAAAATGGAAGGAAAGACCATTGAAAAAGCAATGTTTATTTAATTGTATAAAATTGTTATTGAGCTCTGCTCGTTGTTACAATAATAAATAAATAAAATGTGTGTAGGTGGTAGAAAGAAAATTAGTTTATTATTTAGTAGTTTATGTTTATTTAATTGTTTAAAATTGTTATTGAGCTCTGCTCGTTGTTACCATAAATAATAAATAAAATGTGTGTAGACGGTAGAAAGAAAAGTAGTCTAAATACAGCTATATGTGTAATTGTAACTTTAAAACTTGACTTAACAACTTAGAGGTTGTAGACATGTTTACGGATCTTTTAAGTCAAAAGAGCGGGAATTTCAAAATGGTTTTTCTAAGTGAGAAATTCTTCAATTCTTCCTGAGGAATTCTTCACTTCTTCCTAACTTAACTTGCTTTTCAGTTGCTTCTTATATTTTTTATTTCTGTATGAGCAACACCAATTTAGGAGGTTTGTCATAGAGGCACCTGTGCAACCTTATTTAGTTAAACCCTGAAGTAACATGGCACATATTTTGGTAATTCTTTGCTATGAATTGTCAGCTAGTGTCGAGGAGGCATGGCTGTGACGCATTGTGTATTAATTTTGTCATAATTAGTTTTTTATTTGAAGGTATGGTTTATATTCATCATTGAAGAAGATGTCTGTTTAAATAGTAGAAAAACAATCTACTATTTAAACAGACTCTCTTGATTGACCTTGATCATTACCTTATGGAAACTGTCTCACTTCCAGACCCCTTATCACAGTGTTATTCAACCTAAGTTGGTTTAATTTGGTCTTTTATGTTTTTTATTTATTTATTCCTTTTTTACTTCAAACTGATTAAACCCAGTCATCTAGTTTAGTTTTTAATTAGTTATACTATGTTATATAATGTCAGTGTTAAAGTAATCTTGTTAAATTATAGTTCTTTATTTTAATTTTCCTCAACTCTCGCTTTACCTAGTCATAACTGTATATTAAATAGGTATTTTTAACTCATTGTCATTATAAATTACGCTTAGGTCTTCTGTCTGCATCCACAACTCTGTCTTTTAGCGTTTCCTGCTAACATCCTATCTCCTCCTTTTATATCTTATAAATGGTGTGATATCGTTCCGTCGACAAATCATTCCGTCGACAGTCGATGGAAAAATTTGTCGACGGAACGAAACGAGTTGTTGCGTCGACAAATATCTTGTCGATGCAATGATTTGTCGACACAATGATTTGTCGGCGCAATGATTTGTCGACGCTATGATTTGTCAATGGAATGATTTGTCGACGAAGTGATTTGTCAATGGAACGATACGGAACCTTATAAATCCTTTATAGAGACACATTTTTATATATTTTTTTGTTAAATTTAGTTATATCTCATTTTTTTAAGTTATTGTGTTAACTCTTTTTTTAAGTATTTGTGTTATTGAATTGTACCCTATTATGGCAATTATGCTTATAATGGTGTAAAATTAAATAAATAAATAAAAAATCCTCCCTCTAAGTAATATAGTCACATACTATAGTATTATATAAGTATTATAGACACATTGCACTGGCATGAGCTATGGCCAACATTTTTTCTGGAAAAAAGAGCCTGGATTGCACGTACTTTACTGACTGACAAATGGAAATGAAGAGAAGAGCTAATATTGATTCTTAATGTTTTTATTACAGAGTTTACATCTATATATCCTGTTTAAAACACATAATGGCAGTCACACTATTATGTATATTCCTTTTATACATTTCTTTTTTAAATAATAAATTAATTATAATTTAAACAATATCTACTTTATGTTTTAATATGAGTATTTTCTAAATCTAAACAAAAATTATGAAGGTGGTCGCACAATTGAAACATTTGATCAACAACAGGTGGTTCATATGGAAACCTTATCTCTTGTTTTGATCAACAACAGGTGTTTCATATGCAAACTCATCTCTTGTTCTCATCAACAACAGGTGGTTCATATGGAACTTAATCTCTTGTTTTGATCACAACAGGTGTTTCATATGCAAACTCATCTCTTGTTTTGATCAACAACAGGTGGTTCATATGAACTCATCTCTTGTTCTCATCAACAACAGGTGGTTCATACTTATCTCTTGTTCCCATCAACAACAGGTGTTTCAATGGAACTTATCTCTTGTTTTGATCAACAACAGGTGTTTCATATGCAAACTCATCTCTTGTTCTCATCAACAACAGGTGGTTCATATGGAACTTATCTCTTGTTTTGATCAACAACAGGTGTTTCATATGCAAACTCATCTCTTGTTCTCATCAACAACAGGTGGTTCATATGCAAACTTATCTCTTGTTCTCATCAACAACAGGTGGTTTACATGCAAACTTATCTCTTGTTTTGATCAACAACAGGTGGTTCATATGCAAACTCATCTCTTGTTCTCATCAACAACAGGTGGTTCATATGCAAACTCATCTTTTGTTCTCATCAACAACAGGTGGTTCATATGAAAACTCATCTCTTGTTTTGATCAACAACAGATAGTTTATATGCAAAATCACCTCTTGTTGTGATCAACAACAGATGGTTTATACGCTAAGTCACCTCTTGTTGTAAAAAACAGGTAGTTTACATGCAAAATCACCTCATGTGATCAATAACAGGTGATTTATATACAAAATCATATCTTGTTGTGATGGACAACAGGTGATTTATATGCAAAATTATATCATGTAGTCGATGACTGGTCCAGTTTTGGTGTTGTATCATACAGACTAGTACTCTGTGCCTAGTCATGCAGCCTGGTGCTCTGTGCCAGGTCGTGCAGATTGGTGCTCTGTGCCAGGTTATGCAGCCTGGTGCTCTGTACCAGGTCATGAAGACTGGTGCTCCTCTGTACCAGGTTTTACAATACTATTTTTTCATACTAAGAAGGGGGTAAATTACACAGGTTTTATATTCTAAGTGAGTTGGTATATTATTTATCTGTTTAATTATCTTAAATGCATAACTGTTAGCTACTGTTAATTATTAGTTTAGTATATTTATCAAATGGGCTTCATTGTGTTTTATTGACTTCTTTATAACTAATTACATAAAAAAACGTTGCTATACAGTAAGTAAATGTTTTAACAAATCACAGAGATTGTTTATTCATAATCATAAGGTCCAGGCTAACAAGGGGCATAGAAACGTTACCTGTTATTCATGCTCTGATATTTTTTTAAATGTAACTTTTATAACCCTGTGAAATTTATTTATGTTGTAGAAGTTAATTTTATATAAAAGCATTAGAGATGAATAGGAGCTTTACAATTCAAGTGATGGCAGATTCATAGAACTCGACTTAGGTTTACAGGATCACATGTTTAAGCTAGCGTCTCAACATGTTTAAGTCCCATTTGAACTTGATACTTTAAAACCCTTTTGTTTTGAAAAGGTTCACTTTATATCATAGGGCTGGCAGGAAAACAATTATACTCGATTTTGTAAAAATATTGAGTCAGGAGTGATATTTAATAAATTAAGGGATAGACTAGTTTTGAAAGATTTGAATACATATATATATATATATATATAGTATATATATATATATATATATATATATATATATATATATATATATATATATATATATCCAATTTCTATATATGTACATATAGTATATACTATATATAGTATATATATATATATATATATAATATGTATAGTAAGGTGAATTCAAGTTGAACTACCTCTGTCAAGACAAATCTGAATACTCTTTAACAGTCTCTCTGAACACAACTCTATAAAAAAAAACTTCAATTAGAATGACATTGAAACTGGTGTCAAGTATAGAACTGACTCTATAGAACACCTGCCATGCACTATATCACAATGTTTAGAAATAACACTATATCGTTCATGAAATCAATATCAAGTTGATTTAAATGATACTAAACTACAATGGTGTCGTGTTTCTCTACACTAAATACACAATATTTTTTCTCTCTTACAGCCTATTCATTTATATTTTAATTACAATGTATTTTTTTAAATTATTATTACTTTATATAATAATTACAAGTGAAAGATTTCATCACATCTATGTGTATTAATACATTGATACAACAATGTCATACATATATTTATCATACACCTTCTGCATACTAGCTGCCACAGCACTTGATGCATTTAAAATTGAAAATTTGCTAAAGGAGTATTCAGAATTTCATTTGTTGTTTCTTATGAGCCAAATTTTGATAATTTATGTAAACAATGTTTAATTGAAATATCTATCAGGGTGCAGAACTAGAGGACAACATGTGGAACCAGAGGTGTGCTGAGAAAAACTTTCAGAGCAAAAATATTTTTTCTAGAAAAAACTTGACAATTAAAACAAAAACAATTCAGTAATATCTTTCCCTTGCAGAAGGGAGAAAAAAGTTGCCTCTTTCCTGATTTGTAGGAAGATATTAATATAAATAACACCCTATTTAAGTAGATTAGGAGTCATAGAGTTGCATGCTTCTCCCCATGTTATAGGTTTTTATTACCTAATATACAACTAACTTTTAAGATCATACAATTTTTTTTAAAAACGCAAACAGAGATTCATTAGGTTAAATTTTTAAATGATAGATTTTCCTTCTTAAATTCTCGGTTTTTATATGATCAGCAAATAGATTTTTTAAATGTTCATTTAAGTTGTGTATTGTTGCAACTTCTTTATACTTAATTAATATTTGGGCTGAGCCTTTTAGCTCACTCTTAACTATATTTATAAGTTTTAAATAATTAACAGAGGATCTGGAGTTATACAGATGACAAGCAAATGAGTATATAGATTCAATTGCTCTAGTACATAATAAAAGCTTTAGAGGATTACCCATCAAACACTAGTAAATGGGCAGAATCATCTTGAGTTAAATCATAAATATGGGGTTTAGGCATCGTTATTAATTTAGATTCTGAGAACAAATATGGTTATAAATTAAATTCAATTTCTAAATTTTAGCGAAGGACTGAAAATACTTCCTATTTAATTAATTAAAAGAATTATTTTTTGTTACATATCTTTTGTAAAATAAAAATTACTCTTTCCTTACGTTTCGTAAGGAAAGAGTAATTCTTCTCCCCATTTAGCGTTGCATGCTTCTCTCTATTTAGAGTTGCATGCTTTTCTCTATTTAGAGTTGCATGCTTCTCCACATTTGGGGATGCATGCTTCTCTCCATTTAGAGTTGCATGCTTCTTTCCATTTGGCGATGCATGCTTCTCTCCATTTAGAGTTGCATGCTTCTCCCCATTTGGGGATGCATCCTTCACTCCATTTAGAGTTGCATGCTTCTCCCCATTAGGGGATGCATGCTTCTCTCCGTAAGGAGTCATGGAGTTGAGTGATTCTCTCTTTTTTGATCACAATTGATTTTTAACTTATTGGAACCCAGAGATGTATGGTTGGACTTTAGAAGACAAAAAAGACACCAAAGTGTATTGAGTGCATACATGAGGTGGTTCCAGCAGGAGTTTTCTCTTATGAGTTAAAAGCCCCAGACAGATATGTTAACAAATACTATAGAAAAGATAGCAGCATACTAAAACATTTCAAAAATACCTCTGTTCTTATTATGACCTTTTCTAGGGATAATTATCTTAAAAAGGTTATATTTACCGCAAGTTGAAGAAGCAATCGAAGAATCAGCTACCGTCGATACTTGCTGTTGGATATAAATTTATATCCAACAGCATTGGATATAAATTTATATCCAACAGCAAGTATCGACGGTAGCTGATTCTTCGATTGGATAATTATCTCCCACCAACAATATCTTGTTGGTGGGAAATTATATGGTGGGGTAAATTATAATCTTGCATTCCAATATATATAATTCATGAATACTTAATATATATATTGAAAATTATTCTTTGTTACAAAAACCATTATTTGTGAAGGTAAAAGTAGAGAGAGTATAAAGAACTTTGAGAGAGTTTCATAGGTAATGTAACGGGTAGATTTTGCCTAGGGCTTCCTCCCTAAGCTTATCTAAGTCCAGGGAAAACAAAGCAAAGCGAGCAAAATCTCTCGGCCAAACCAAGACAATAGCATTGATCTTAACAATACTCATGTATTATCTTTATTTAAGATTAGCTAGACAAATCACAACAACAGTGTCGTCATGAAGAGTTGTAAACAGAGCTGAATTCTGACTTCTAGCTAGCAAATACAGGGCCTGTATGACGCATTTCATTCAGAGGCAATATTATACAATAAAGCTACTGCTCAGCAATTTGTCCGTGCAACGCACCTACTCCTACTCTCACAGAAGGAGTAGGACTGAGTAGATTACCGACTGACTGCGTGAAATCTCATATTAAAAAAAACTATCTTAAACCCAAGTCAGAAAGATTTCATTTTATACTGAAGAATGTATTTTTTTACCAAAACAGGGTCTGAAAATGTCTGGAATTTTTTCTTAATTATAAGATAATAAATATCTTAATTTTAAGATATTTTTTAAGAAATATCTGTGATTAATATGATATTTATTCTGTGGTAGTTTTATAGATGGAAACATTTCAAAATGTAAACAAACCAGTAAATGAAGAGATTGCATCAAATAATTTAATTTTTCCCTGTTTATACTGTAAGTATATAAGGAAAGTGACATTTGAACCAATATGTGTGTGTGTTTGTTATTATCACAACACTGGGAGTCCAACCCTGGCTGAACAAATAGGATCCTGACTGGGAGTCTGACCCTGGCTGGGAGTCTGACCCTGGCTGACAGCTTGGTGAGATGTTGTAAAAGAAGCACTAGAAGACTCCCTTTATCCATCTATTCAAAAATATTATACCTCCTGGATATTATACCCCTCTTCATATATTTATGTAAGAGGCTACTCACTCGCATGATAATCACTAGAAACACTTACTATTTCTCTCAGCCCTAGACTAATAAACACAAACTAACATTCAAAACTTTAAAATTGCATCACCCCCTAAAATTGCTAAGATGCTTTTCCCTTCTGCAAGGCTCTTCACCAAAATAGAATTTACTTTTTAGCAAATTTTCAAAGAAAATTTTACAAATGTTTTTATTATCTTAAGTTTTATTATATTTTAAATAAATTGTTTTTTATTAATTAATGTACATTTTAATTTTATATTCTTTAAAAAACAAATGTTTAATCCTTTTTAATTTTTCTTTCATAGGATTTAATTTTTATCTTTTAATAAAAAAGGCAAATAGACCCGCATCAAATAACAATATTTTTCTTATTTTATTTTCTAAAACATTTATCCAATATTTTCTTATCATATTTTTTATAAGTTAATAATCTACAGGCTACACCACAAGTTAAAATAATTTCTACCATTTTTTTTTCATGAATATCACAAGAAATAAATGATTGCAGAAGATACCAAGTAAATGATAAGGTAGGCAGGTAAGGTAAGGTAGGCAGGTAACACTACTTTAGGTAAGGTAGGCAGGTAAGGTAAGGTAGGCAGGTAACACTACCTTAGGTAAGGTAGGAGGTAAACACTACCTTTAGGTAAGGTAGGCAGGTAAACACTACCTTCAGGTAAGGTAGGCAGGTAAACACTACCTTAAGGTAAGGTAGGCAGGTAAACACTACCTTAAGGTAAGGTAGGCAGGAAAACTACCTTCAGGTAAGGTAAGGCAGGAAATAACTATCTTATGGTGTAACCACTTACAGGTAACCATGTGTGGTTAGAGGTAACCACTACATTTTTTAATGTCATGCAACATTGTTTGCCTCCCTGACCTCAGACAGAGTTTGACCTCAGATATCACAGGGCCCTCAAGTCTTCTCTGCCATCTGAATCTCAGAGTAGATGTTGTTGCTATGTTGGCTCTTACTGGTAGTATGATATTAGCATACCTGTTCCCAGAGTCTGGTTGTTTCTCTTTCCCTTATACACAGGTCTCTCTCATAGATCTCTTCACATTTCCTCACACATCTTTTTCATAACTCTTAGTTTGGTTTATCATATACCCCCCCCCCCTCCCCAGAAAATTAGCCCCTAGTGTCTACTATCCTGCTTTTGTCTTTTTATTTAATTCTGTTCATCCCTTGGCTGACAAATCTAATAAGTAAATTTGTTGTTAAAATTTACCAAAACTAGTAGCACATTTACCACTTTTGGTTCATACTTACAAAAAAAAATGTTTGAAATAACATCGGGACAGTTTAGTGGGAAAAGAAACTTTTTTCTTAACTTTTTTAAGATTTAATGTTAAAAAATAAAAAAAATGCCCGTTTTAGGGCCTTTCGGTCCATCAGGGTATTCACCCAGCGGGAACCAACTCAGGTGGGTATCATCTACTACACTCTAAGAATTAATTAAAGTTGGCGAAATCATTTTAATACAAATACTATTCATAAAATCTTAGAGCCCGGGCTGCGAACCCCGGACCTCCGGTGCCAAAATCGAGTGCCCATACAATCACGGCCACGGAGGCAGATTTAATGTTGGAGTTTCTAAAATATTGCAGCTGGAATGGAGCACGGCATACCAGGAGCAGGCGTTACCTTGCCCTGCTTGCAAATTATAAAGAGAGAGAATATTCCAGACAACAGAGTACTGAGTCTAACAGGAGAAAGCATCTGGCTCAGCAAATGACATCTAAATCTCACCACAACATGAGATATTTCACGAGTATTTGTAGAAACAAATTTAAAAAAAAAATCAAATTTGAATTTATTTGTCAGCGTCGATGAGGTAAGAACTTTCTTGACAGATTTGTTTTGTGATTTGCAAAACAACTTCATCTCTTTATCAAAAATACTCATGAACACACCAATGAAATTTAGCCAACATTTTCTGTCCATAAATGTCAAATATTTTTACTAATTTAAACTAAGTTTGGCACAAAGACGTATTACCTTAGCCAAGTATCATACCATCTTATTTATAATCTTCAAAATAATTCATTTCTTGCTTACTCAACAATATATTTTTTATTAATATTAAAAAATCCTTACAATATAATTCTGAATAAATTATTATAAATAGTTAACTTGTTTTAATGGAATAATTTCATATAATTTGTTCTCTTACTAATAATTAATAATATTTTGGCAATAGATTGTTTATTTTATACAATCAATAAATATACAATTATTAAACGTGAAAAATGATTTCATTAACAAAGACTGCTACGAGGATCAGGTGCCAATACTTCAATACAAATGTTCATTTCATTAATGATTGACAAAAAACTTTTTTTTTAATTTGTACAATAAAAAAATATTAAAATATTTATTACTTAACAAAATTTATTTTTAAAAAAACATTATTTTCTAACAGAATTATTTTGCTGAATTAAAATGCAAAAACAGCTCATACGAACAACAACAAAGCTTTTTCATAACAAATTTATAACTTTTTATTTGTTTAAAAATACAAAATGAGGTTAAAATTAAAATATTATTACCAACAAAATAGAGCTCTTCATAGAGTATTTAACAAAATAGAGCTCCTCATAGAGTATTTAACATTATGATAGAGCTCCTCATAGAGTATTATTATGAATAGAGCTCTTCATAGAGTATTAACATTATGAATAGAGCTCCTCATAGAGTATTAACATTATGAATAGAGCTCCTCATAGAGTATTATTATGAATAAGCTCTTCATAGAGTATTTCAAAATAGAGCTCCTCATAGAGTATTTAACATTATGAATAGAGCTCCTCATAGAGTATTATTATGAATAGAGCTCTTCATAGAGTATTTAACATTTGAATAGAGCTCCTCATAGAGTATTTAACATCTCCTCATAGAGTATTTAACATTATGAATAAAGCTCCTCATAGAGTATTTAACATTATGAATAGAGCTCCTCATAGAGTATTATTATGAATAGAGTTCCTCATAGAGTATTTAACATTATGAAATAGAGCTATAGGTATTTAACATTATGAATAGAGCTCCTCATAGAGTATTTAACATTATGAATAGAGCTCCTCATAGAGTATTTAACATTATGAATAGAGCTCCTCATAGAGTATTTAATATTATGAATAGAGCTCCTCATAGAGTATTTAACATTATGAATAGAGCTCCTCATAGAGTATATAACATTATGAATAAACATTCAACTCAACTAACTACTTGGTCCGGATATTGTCAGCACTAAGGAAAACAAGTTAAGTGTAAGGTACGAACTAACAGCATAGGTGTCCAACTAACATCAGGGAGAGGTGATACATCACCACGCAAATATTTATAGTAATCAGGGAAAGGTGATACATCATCACGCAAGTAGTTACAGTAATGAGGGAAGGGTGATACATCACCACACAAGTATTTATAGTAATGAGGGAGAGGTGATACATCACCACACAAGTATTTGTGGTAATTAGGGAGAGGTGATACATCACCATACAAATAGTTATAGTAATTAGGGAAAGGTTATAGATCACATAGTAAGTTAGGACAGGTAGCGGATGTGGTTTAGCCAATGCCGTTACCTTGGTTAGTAAACACTGCATTTGTAGGAAATTTTATAAACTTTCAAAAAAGCCCTCTTTAAGTTTTTAACACAACTAAAAGGGAACCACTTATTTTGAGAAACCTAAAATGTTTCCAAATTTTTGAAAGTACAGGGCTGCACTCAGGAGGCAGAATATGTTTGCTCTTCAATGTTATTTTCAAAAAGAATTTGGTTTAAAGCAATAGAAAATGAGTTGTTCTTCAGGTCTTTCTTCTAGAATTGTAATGAATTGCTTTGGTAAAGACAAGATATAACTACAGGAGTGCAGACAATACTTCTAATAAGTCCATACCTCACACATTTATAAACAATTTAAAATAAAGAACAAAGTATACGATTTATTTTAACTGCAAATATGCAACTAGGCAGTGAACTGAGGCTTTAATTGCTTATTGATAAATTATACAAGACAATAATAAGGTAAATCTTCGGTATACGGTGCACCCTGTTATCAATACTATATATGGATATATTTTTAGTTACGCAACACGTAAACGAGAACTGAGCACTTAATAGATAAGCAGTGTCATTAAATTTTTAATTATAATTAAAACATTAAAAAAAACCATACAACAGATAAATGAAAACATTAACAACAAAAATATAATAAAAACCCTGAAAATAACAAACAAAACATAAAAAATACGCGTAACATAAAATTAGATGTGATGTATCATTATTCTTATGAAAACATAGTTAAAACATTATAAAAACATAAAAAAATATGAAAATAGTTATAAACCATTTTACAACAAATAAAAAAAACACTAACAACAAAAAAAAATATAAAAAAATAATAAAATATGTTCATAAACGTAAAAGAAAAGGCATATATTGATTATTCCTACGTCACATCTCTAAACTAAAAATATATATCGATATATAGTATTGATAACAGGGTGCACCGTATACCGAAGTTCAGCCCAATAATAATGTTTTTAATTAATTAATTATTTTTTGCCTAAAGGATAAAATGATACTAAGATGACAATTTTAAATAGGATTTTGTGTCAGCCGTCCATATAACAGTTTTGTGAACTACAGTGATAATGATTAATATTGCAAACAAACGTCAGGGTTAACAAATGCCAACAAGTTAATATTTTCTTGACACTTCAGGGAAATATACAAAGACCCAATTCTTCTACATAACTATATTTCGACTCCTCCACGAGTCATATTCATGTAATAATACCACACAAGAGGAAAACATCTTACAGAAATTGTATCAAGTTATAAAATAAACCAGAGATATTAAGTTTCTCTTTAGTCAAAAATGCGTTTCAAACTAAGAAAATCACATGAAAAGTTGAAAAGATAAAGTTAAAAATTAAAAAAGTAAAGATGGACCATCTTTTCTTTTTTAGTTTTGATTACTTGAATTTTATTTATTGAAGGATTTTAAATTTATTTTAATCGTGTAATTTTTAACTTTATCTTTTCAACTTTTCATGTGATTTTCTTAGTATGAAACGCATTTTTGACTAAAGAAATAATTAATATCTCTGGTTTATTTTATAACTTGATACAATTTCAGTAGGATCTTTTTCTCTTGTGTGGTATTATTACATGAATATGACCCGTGGAGGAGTCGAAATATAGTTATGAAAGAAGAATTGGTTCTTTGTATATTTCCCAGAAGTGTCAAGAAAATATTAATTGAGTAATATGGGAAACAACGAAAACACTAGAAGCCAACAAGTCTTTCAACTTCTTGAAATATTTTTCACAACCATAAACTTATATCGCAACGAAACAAATATTTGAGTTCTCAATAAGAAGCAACCAATAGAAGCACTCAATACTATTAGACACGTCGCCATTGGCCTAATACCAACAATCTCCATCACCAGATCATATTTTATATAATCTTACTACATATTTTAGATTGAACAGTTTTGTTTTACTGCAATTTGTATAACTGGAATAACAAGAGCAATTCCAAGTAATTATAAATCACAATAACTGATGAGGTTTCACTGCTGCTGTACCGGAGAGTCATTCCTCCACTGCCTACCTATTTAAACCGCACTTATCCAGTTTGGACCAAATAGACAATACTGGAGACTGGATTCAATCTAATTTAAAACGAATTGTGTACCGACTTACAGTGGAATTGTCCAGCGGTCTTAATACATCGAGTGCACCTAAATGTTATTTCTTAAAAAAAATGTATTATATAATTATATAATATTATAAAAATATATATAATAATTATATAATAAAAATGTTTATTATACAAGCTAAAGTTAAAAAAAATATATACATAATAATAAAAAAATGAGTAAAAAATAGTATAATGTATTTGATTTTAAAGATAACATCATTGTGCATAGTTTGCGTAGAGTCGAGGTTTCCTATACCATTAGATTAGCAAGACTTTCTAAAACCTACAGTTTAATATTATAACCATTGGTTTTATTACAAAGAGTTATAACGTGTTTAATCTGTACACAGTACATACTCGCGAGTAGGTCTTGTCCTTTCTCTTCTTTAGTATTTAAAATTTTCTTATAAAAAATGTAACAAATATTGTTTTATAAAAAAATGTTATACTTGAATATTTAAATAATTTATTTTGGTTAACACTAAATTTTTGTTTATCTTTGGTATTTTATTTGATTTTTATGAGAGATTCTTTGAAGGAAAACGAGAGGAGTAAATGTGCAAAGTATAACTTAAACAGAGCAGAAGAAAAAAAAGGGGGTTAAAGTGAGTAAAAGCAACCTGGGGATCCAGCACCCGCGACCTGGGGATCCAGCACCTGCAACCTAGGAACCAGTGCCCACAACCTGGGCAACCTGTGCCCGCAACCTGAGGATCCAGCACCTGCAACCAGGGCCCGGTCCGGTTCTTTCTGTTAACCCAACTACCCACAGGCACTGGCATTTAATAAAAACTAAATGACAGTAAGGTGATATATAGTAGCTGGTCATAATGAAAGATTGGACCCAGGTTGAATACGGCTCACTGCTCTGAGCAGGTAGAGTAAGGCTCACTGCTCTGAGCAGGTTGAATACGGCTTACTGCTCTGAGCAGGTTGAGTAAGGCTCACTGCTCTGAGTAGGTTGAATATGGCTCACTGCTCTGAGCAGGTTGAATACGGCTTACCTGCTCTGAGTAGGTTGAATATGGCTCACTGCTCTGAGCAGGTTGAGTAAGGCTCACTGCTTAGGTTGAGTAAGGCTCACTGCTCTGAGCATAGTAAGGCTCACTGCTCTGACGGCTCACTGCTCTGAGCAGGTTGAGTAAGGCTCACTGCTCTGAGTAGGTTGAATATGGCTCACTGCTCTGAGCAGGTTGAGTAAGGCTCACTGCTCTGAGCAGGTTGAATACGGCTCACTGCTCTGAGCAGTTGAGTAAGGCTCACTGCTCTGAGCAGGTTGAATATGGCTCACTGCTCTGAGCAGGTTGAGTAAGGCTCACTGCTCTGAGCAGGTTGAATACGGCTCACTGCTCTGAGCAGGTTGAGTATGGCTCAATCTCTTACATCACTTTTTTAAAATCAAAAGAAATAAACAAATAATTGTTAAAAACACTAGCCACAGTGAAATACAACAAACAATGAGAAATCCTTGTAGTAAGTTTCTATAATCATCTGTAATAATATCTTACAAGCTAAAACATTTTATTAACAAATTATATATACTATTATTATTATTATTATCACTACTGTGGTTAGAAACATTAGCTTCAAGCCTAGTTTTAACCCTGGTTCACAGGTACCTTTAAGCTTGAACATGGGTTCAAACTAAGTTTGACTCAGATGTTGTTAATCATGAATACATAGTAATAAATTATATTCATGTTAGATCATTATAATTTACAATATCAAAATATAGTAAAACAAATTAAATAAAAAATAGGAATGTTAATAAAATAATCAATGAATTATAAAATACAAAAGTAATAGCTCAGTGGCACACTTGTCAGGGGACTGTGACCTTTAGACCACAGTAAAGGGGGGGCACAGCTTTACTTATACTTATATATTATAATTATGTAATAATTATGATAATATAAATTATTTATATTATTAATAATATAATTTATGTAAATTACCACTTATATGACTTACATGTTTGCAATTAACATGACTTGACAATACCATTTATTTGCAAGAGATTTTTGTTTATGATTCACAAACATACAATTCTTGGTACTTTTATAGAAAAGGGACCCCCTCTAATCATACCTTAAATTCTACTGTAAAAACTTAGATTAGAGAAATCAAGGTAAAATACCTTTGCATTGCTTCCTTTAACAATATTTAGAGGAAGAATTCACTCAAAACTCACTAGAAATGGCCCCTTCTATTTATATTAAAATAATATTGCCCCCACCCAAAACCCCAAATTTCCACATTCTGTCCTGTTAGGATTGAATATCTTTAGTTTTTTCATGTATAACTCAGTTTTGATTGGGGGGTCCCTTTTCTATAATGTCGCCCCATGGGAACTTTTATAGAATAAGGACCACCAAAAGGGGGTCTCTTTTCTATAAAAGTGCCCAATTCTTTATCTTCACATGTATGTAAACAAAGTTAGGTGAAGGACTTTGCAGAGCTGTGTCCTTCCTGTCTGAGAAAATTGAAGGACTTTATGAAGCTGTGTCCTTCCTGTCTGAGAAAATAGAAAGACTTTATGAAGCTGTGTCCTTCCTTCCTGAGAAGGAAACTATAGATCGGATTCCCTTCATAGAGGTCTGCAACACAAACCAAATATTCCATATTATAGTCTTATACACAATCTAAACAACATCTCAGACAGCCTTATTGAAAGGTTGCCAAATTTTAGTAAAAGCAATATGCAAAAAACAATTTAGGGTTTGCTTACACCACACATTAGAGAAAGCCTAAATGGACAAAACAAATATATTTTAATAAAATATTTTCAGTTTTCTAATGAAATATTTTTATTTTTGTATTGAATTATTTTTATTAGCAAATTTTCATCATGAAAATGATGCTTATAAGGTTTATCAGCATATTAACAAACTGTAATATTACCAAAAATATATGTCAGAAAAGAATATATATATACATATATATATATATATATATATATATATATATATATATATATATATATACATATATACTGCAATATATGGAGTATTTGCATGGTATTGCGCATACTTGTAAATAACAAAAAATTTAATTTTTTCTCAAAAAGTTAAAAAGTGCCTTTTAGTGAATCTCCCCCCCCCCTTATATTGGTCCCTTATTTAAGATAATAAAATAATATATTGTAATGAAATGTAACAATAATTTTTACTGTAAAATATTTTATTTATTTTTACTTAATTTTTTTAATATACTCTTGGTTGTTTTTTAAAATAATAGTACTTATAAGGTTCAGAGAATAAAATTTTGAATTGAAATAAAGAAAAATCTTATTTTTATGTCCAATGAAAAAAATTTTTATGAAGAGTGATTTTTTTTCCATATATTTTTTTAGCCACTAAACATATGTGCAAATCAATCTGTGGACACTATCAATAAGCATCCAAGAGAAAAATAGGTAAACAATCGAGTTTACGGAGAAAAGCTACTCTCAATAAAAATTTCCGCTTGATTTGAATGTAAGATGATGTGTGTACTTGTGCGTGTGTATCTTTCAACACACACCCAAAACAGCTTTTGATTGATTCAAAGTGCGTAGTAGCACCACTGTCGCTGATAAGAAACTAATAACAAAAGGGTGATGGACTTTATAATATGAGTACAGGTTCCTTTATTTTTGACCATTACATTTAAATTTTGTCTTGAAGATATTTATTTTAATTAATTTAAGGGTTTTTAAACTCACTAAATTCACTCTTTCATTGGAAACCCCTTTTAAAGAATTATTGTGTCAGTAATTAAAGTATTATCATGTCAGTAATTAAAGCATTATTGTGTCAGTAATTAAAGCATTATTGTGTCAGTAATTAAAGCATTATTGTGTCAGTATTTAAAGCATTATTGGGTCAGTAATTAAAGCATTATTGTGTCAGTATTGAGTAAAAGCTGTTCAAGGCAGGATGAGGTAATGCTCAGGGTACAAGTGGGGAGTTACCTACCTTCTTCTTGGAGCCGCTGAGATAGTCCTTGTAGAGATCAGATCTCAAGTACCTGGAGTAGCTGTCTGTCTTCATCAGGTGATAGACATGGGCCTGACAACATAAACCTCATGTTAACAACATAACAAGTCTCACTCAAAACATTTTAAGTCTCGACTTAACTAAGTAGACTGCATTATCTTCAGTTTAAATAAAAGCAGGCAAAAGTTTTACAAATGAAATATGTAATTTCATTTTTACTGGAAACAGGCACTATTCTCCTGGAAGCTGACATGTCTGACATTTAAATTATATTTATGAATTTAAATATATTTATGTATCTTAATAAGCAATTTTTAAGTGCATTATTATTAAGCAAGATTGTTAAAAAAATAATAAAACATAATTTTTCTTTCTTTTTACAATTTTATTTTATACATTTTGTGTTTATTATTACAACTGTTTTTGTATAAAATGAGGAAACCCAATAAAATGTAAATAAATAAATATCAGATTATGTGGCGTAGAAATGCAAGAGAGTAGGACAGAATAAGCATTGCAACATCTACAAGGGAATAGTTTTGTAATGAAACTATAAAGGGAAATGATAACTCTACAAGGTAAAGGTTTAAACTCACAGCAGCTGTTTCAAAAGTCCATCTGTCTGGCTTGACCATATTCTTCTTAGTGACATCATGAGAGTGACTATCCACATTAATAGGACAGGATGCATCCGGGGCTAAGAATTCATTCCAAATCTCTTCTACTTTGCTACCAACTTCCCTCTGAGGCAGTGTCTTCAGTTCTTCCACTGCCTCCCAGAACCTGATTATTAAAACAATCAAATCTCTCATCAGGAATAAATTTACAAGACATAGCGACATCGACCTGTACAGGACAATGTCAAGCCAGAACCAAACAGTCAATACATTCGTTGATAGATTTGTTTTATTTCTAGTGGTCACCCATCCAGGCAGAGACCTTGCTTAATGCTGCTTGACTTTTAAGATTTAACAAAAACAGTAGATAAAATTGCTGAATTGAAACAAAACTTTGTCAAGTTATTTCTTTTCTTGTATAAAAGGATTCATTACAATGAAAATATTCACACACTTATACACATACACACACACCATAAATATGAACTAATTTTCAAGAACACTTATTTCAGAAAAGATAAAGCCTATATTACAATAGAAAAGAAACAAAAGAAAACACATTTAAGAAGATATCATATTTTATTAATGTTTATACTTTGATAAGCATGTAATATATTTGTGGGACATGCTGCAAGTAAACAACTTCTAGTAAGATGAATACCAGAAAGAAAAAAAAGAAACCCACACTCACTCTCACAAACATTTAAAGAAAGGTTACCTCTTCTCCAAAACATTATGTCTTTGGGATTCAATTGGCCTCTGCCATGTAAACAATTATTACATAAAGACATCCAGAAACAATGCCTAAAATTCATTGAAGAAATCAATTTTGATGACTTACTTTAAATAATTTAAATTCACAAACCATTGCATTATTCAAAGAAGATATCACGATTTTAATTTTGAAAATTAAATCGGACTTAGAAGAAACAAAATTCAAAGTATTTACTACAGAAACAACAGAAAAAATTAGTATGTTGGAATTAACATTTTCGAACTTCATTTTCACAAGATTAAAGATGAGATGAGATGAGATGAGATGGAATGAAGCAACTAACAAGTAACTGAAGTTACAATAGTCTTGTGAAAAACTAATATTTAAAACTTGAAATTTAAATATTCTTTTACGTTATAAAACACTTCTTTCAATAATAAATTCTTTACTACTACTTTACTACTACTCTTTACTACATAAAAGTTTCAAGATAAAAAGAAATAATAAATTACAAGAAATACATAGATTAAAAAACAAACAAAGTGTTTAAAATGCATGTAGTACATATGTGGAACATGCTAAAATATACGGCCCATCAGTAGGGATCCTACTGAAGGGAAACAGAAAAAAAAGATTTCACAGATTGAGAATTATATTTGAACACAACACTTTTCCTATATAACTACAGTATTAATGAGGAAATTAATCAATTATTTATAATGTACTTTATGTACATAATATAGGATAAATATAGGTTGGCAATATCATTTTCATGCATAGTATTGCATACCTTTAAAAAAATACAACTTATCATAAAAATCTTTTTACCAGCAATAAATGGTTATTGTATTGTATTGTATAGGTTGGCAAACATCCATGATTGTTGGAGATGGTTGAATTTTATTTATTTATTTATTATTTTTCATTTAATTTATAATTTGTCAGATTGTCATTTTTTGAAGTAGTATTAAATCAGAAGTGTAAGGAGGATCCAATTTTTATTATAGTTATAGTTTCATATTCAACAATGATAATAATGTTTCAAGATGGATGGTTGCGAGGGAGGCGAGTTTTACTGGTTAGTGACGCATCCAACAGCTCACTGATAGAGTTGTTTTAATATAATAAATAGTTGGATAAGTAAACCTACTTGAGATTCTCTCCGCTGAACTCCTTATCTAAGAACTTGACAAACTGTTCCCTGCCGACAGGGTCAGCCAGCAGTTCATGCAAACCAAACGCCCATCTCTTGACTCTCCTGGCCGAAACGTCTTTCCTAAAAATAACAACCAAATCTATTTATTTTTTGAAAATTAGGAATCTAGATAAAAAGAAGAAAGTTACGAGGAAACTATAACACTGGGCTCGACTACCCTAGAGACACCACTGAAAGAGCAGGCATTGTTTGCTGTTCCTTGCGACAGGGCTGAGGCAGAACAAATCAATAGGAATGCTTGTCTGGTGCATTGTCTAGCTGTCAACTGATGACAAATATCACTACAAACTAGTCAGTTTGGAGGGATTTATTCCCCCCCCCCCTTCCACATAGTAGAAAAATATATTTATGCTCTATACTTTAGTAAATAATATTTTATAGTTTATAGTGCAGAGTGTACAGTGAGTGCGATGTGACTGGGCATTCATATAGCTCCTTTATGAATGCCAGTAGGAGCTAAGGAGCAGTCAGGGCTTAAAAATGCTCCAAGAACTTAAAATTTTAGGAGTAAACCAATGCTCCATTTATTTCATTCTATCCTCAGCTACATTCTGATGAGCATATTCATTTTAATGAAAATAGATGGCAGAGTTGTCATCAACAGAGACAATACGGTTTCTTGAAATTCATAGAGAGATTCAAATAGGAGAGGAATAGTGTCGCTGTATCCAGTAAACAAAGGATCAGAGGCAAAGCAGGACTTACCCCAACTTCTCCAGTTCCCAGAACTCAGGGTTGTCACTGGTCCAAGGATTGGCCAGGTCCGGGGGAGTGAAGAACGGGTCGTACTCGCTGTACAGCTCGTAGTAGTTGATGTACCTTCAAGACAAAAATATGCTTCATTAGTTTCTGTACTATGCTTGTACTGTACACGTAGGATAATGCTAATCACTTATTTTTAAAAGCAATTCAAAAACTCAAACCCCTTTATACACACACACACACACACATATATATATATATATATATATATATATATATATATATATATATATATATATATATTATATATATATATATAAAAAATATTGAACTACTTAAAAAAACCAGGTACAAGATACGTGGTAACTTTCTCCCTAGCACATGGGAACGGTTAAACTTATCCTCTGCACTGGGAAATGTATACTGCACTGCATTCACTCTCACTTCACTTGTACTCAGATGGATGTAAATACATTAGTTTTATTCTAAAAGTTCACCCATCCAGTCACTGAACCTGATTCATGCTGTTTAACATTTATAATCCAACAAAACTGCATGTCGCAATACAAAAAAAAAGTACTATACGTGAGAGTTACTAAACATAAGTACTTGACCTGCGGTACTTTACACGAGAGGACTGAGACATCATTTGCAACTGTAATTAAGCTAAAACCTTATAGACTGTAAGTGCAAGCGTGGTGCAGTAAGATTGAGTTTTGACAAGTATTAAGTAGGAATTTTGAACAAATTTAAAAGCAAGCTTTGAGCAGTTCTATTGTCTAACCAAATATTTATAGACCCTCGAGTTTAAAACCTTATAACTTGTAAATGAAAAGTTGGATTTTAATGAAATATGGTTAAGTGGTTATTAAAAAATTGAGTGAATTTAATATTCTTTAAATATATACATACATGTGCATATATATATATATATATATATATATATATATAATATATATATATATATATATATATATATATATATAATGTAATAACTAAAAAAGTGGCAGTTTTTCAGCAGCACTGTTGAAACTGATTTACTGATTTTACAAAAGCCAAGTTTATACTGTCACTGCTTTAACAATAGATATTGAGTTATATAAAGGTGTAGCTGTAGCTCTAGATCTGTAAAACACATGGAGTCATGTCTGTAGAGTTACAGGAAGAGCAACAAGTGATGATGTGACTCAGTACTCAAGCCAGAGCCAGAGGCAGATCATTATGCTATGGGCATGAGGCTTGTCACACAAAATTCACAACGGGCAATTTTCAACAATTTGAAAAAATGTACGAAAGAAATTTATATACTTAAATTATTGTACGTTAAGTCAATTATTTAATTAAAAAATGTAAAATTTATTTGATTTAAGTTGTTCAAGTATATAACTTTAGTATTAGTTAGGATATAAATATATTCTACTTAATTTTCTAAATTAAATATTTTTCCGTTTTAAACTCGAGGGTATATAATTTTTTAAAGACAAGGTATTTTTTTTTAGAGCTGCTCAAAGTTTGCACTTAAAGTTGTTCAAATCTCACACCCAGAATTGCTCAAACTTTTTCTCTCTTCAGAAGGAAAAATAAATATCTAGAGACATTAAGAAAGAGGAAGGAATTTTTAGAGAGATTAATGACTTACGAGTCAGCTACTTTGGATATCTTGAGATTGGTACGGTCTAGGCGTGCCTTGAGGAACTGTATTTCTTTGTTAAGTGTCTGCTCGTCTTTAGTTGACGTGGAGGCACTACTCCTACTAGTCTTGCTCTGTCTGCTCACCTTCCTGATGTCCACCTCTGTTGTATTCACACAGCCCGGCTGAATAAACATCAACCATAAGACAACATAAGTCATGATAACAAGGGAGAAGTCATACATCACATAGCCAAAGGCCACGTCCCAGCCTCTGTTTTGTTGATTCCCTAAAATAGACTTCAATACTTTCCAGTGCCACTACCTTCCATAATTATTTACTTTCCAGAGCGAGTACCTTACATAATTATTTAACTTCCAGTGTAAATAATTTGTCTGTAAATATGACTAATATTCCAAGAAAATTTCAATAAAATCCAATAAACAGTTTGAAACATCAAAAAAACTATCAAAATTTCTCATGATATTAATAATAATAATATATCATTTTATAGTTTATAGGTTAGGACACTGAAGAGACTTTTATGGGGTTGTTAAATTATTTTATTTCCATACAATATTTCGCTTGTAATCTCCAAAGCATATGCATGTATTACATCTACAAAAAGAATAAGAAAATTACCAATCTTACCAATAGTCAAGTAATTACAATAAATCTAAGTTTAGTCATGCTGGATAAATAAAAGTTTAAAAAGGCTTAAAATTAACTTACAGTTAAGATGAGTTAGGAGAAATCTAACTACGTCATATATTATTTAAAAAAATTATGGTTCTACTCTACAATGTCATGCCCATTCTGCCATGTCTAAAAAGAATTAAAAATTACTAGAAATGGAAAATGATAAAGCGAAAATGAAAGAAAAAATTGTTTAATTACTGCACCAAGTTAGGGAATAGTATTTAATTTTTTTTTTAATACTATTTATACTATTTTTTAAATATTTATTTTTAAAATTAAATACTATTCCCTAACTTGGTGCAGTAATTAAACAATTTTTTCTTTCATTTTCGCTTTATCATTTTCCATTTCTAGTAATTTTTAATTCTTTTTAGACATGGCAGAATGGGCATGACAATGTAGAGTAGAACCATCATTTTTTTAAATAATATATGACGTAGTTAGATTTCTCCTAACTCATCTTAACTGTAAGTTAATTTTAAGCCTTTTTAAACTTTTATTTATCCAGCATGACTAAACTTAGATTTATTGTAATTACTTGACTATTGGTAAGATTGGTAATTTTCTTTTTCTTTTTGTAGATGTAATACATGAATATGCTTGGAGATTACAAGCGAAATATTATATGGAAATAAAATAATTTAACAACCCCATAAAAGTCTCTTCAGTGTCCTAACCTATAAACTATAGAAGGTATCATGGAGACCAATAATCAAATTAATATATAATTTTATTGGCAGGAGACACTTACAACTGTATACAAAAGTCAATATAACAGCAATTACAAAACAAAAGTAAACTTAAGATATTTACAACTTACAAATGCTTAAATTAAAATACTCTTCAATGTTATACAGAGGATTTTTCAAAAACATAATTTAATGTATTTACAAAAATCTTTACAAGCTAATAGCTTTACATCCTGATTAAGGGAATTATAAAAATTGATCCCTAGGACACCTTGCCCTACTTTTGACTTATTAAGTCTATGTTGGGTAACAAGTACATTTTCTCGGTTTCGAGTATTGTATTGGTGGACATGTTTAATTTTATTCAGACTTTCTATGTTGTTTTTTTATGTATTTAAGGCAATAATAAATATATAAGAAATAAAATGACATTATTTCAAATTTAATAAAGAGTTCCTTGCAGTGGTCGGTTTGTTTGGCTTCAGCCAGAATGAACTACATAGAGTAGAAGGTAAACAAAAACAACCCTTCACCAAGTGATAACCAATCAGAAGAATCAGAAAAAAATGAAAATGATGAAGGGTGTGAGACCTAGAGTAGCACAATGAAACAACTTTTAGCCATTTTTTTAAAATACTAATAAGGTGGCATGTGTCATGATGGAGTGTGTACTACCCTGGAGTGATTACTAAATCTGTTTCACAGGTCCCTCATCACAAAGAAATAGATTTTGCAATTTTATATATATATATATATATATATATTATATATATATATATATATATATATATATATATATATATATATAGAATTTATCAATATATTCTTAGTATCAGAGAAAGGCAATCTGAATCGATCACCCCCCCCCCTTCATCAACTACTGTCATCTAAACAAAACCTCATAAGCGTTATTTTCTTGATGAAAATTCACTTAAAAGGTACAGCCAAAGCATATAATGGTTATGTGGTAGAAACAGAGCAACAGGTACCATGGGTCGATGGAGATCCCAGAATGCTCTCTCCTGGCTGTCCAGTACCTTCCTCTCCAGCTTGTCTCTCTTCTTGTCCACCTTGGATTGTGCCTCGGCCTGCATGAAGATGAACTCCCATTTCCTAGAAAACATCTTCTGCAGACGTGCCAGAGACTCTGCCTCGTAGTCAGCCAACTCCAGTCGTGTTTTGTTCTGCATGGTTCTCTTACACAGGTACACCGCTAACAAACAAACATCATTTTACACCTCTCATATTCATCACTACAGTAGGTTAAATAAGCAACAAACAATAAAAACAACACAAAGCTAAATGTTAAATACAACACAACTAAATATATTCCAAAAAAAAAACATTTATATAAAAATATAAAGTTGGTACTAAGGCAGAGAGAGTCCAGACTTTCATAGGTTAGTAAAAAGGGCAGAGTCATGAGTTTCAGAGGTTGGTGAGTGGGGCTGAGTCAAGACTCTCAGAGGTTGGTGAGTGGGGCTGAGTCAAGACTCTCAGAGGTTGGGCTGAGTCAAGACTATCAGAGGTTGGGCTGAGTCAAGACTCTCAGAGGTTGGGTGAAGTGAGAAGAAGAGTCAATAAGTTCCACTTTACTATTTCGTATTTCTTATCTGTGACTGTTACAAATTAAAATATTCATACATTTTAATTTTAATAAAAGGAATGACATTAGCATTATAAAAAGTTAAAAAAAAAAAAAAAACATTTACAAATGACAAAGAAAAACAGACAGGGACTGACATTTAGCACAGCTGTGCAGTGCAGTAGTTCACCTAGAAGTGAGTGAGGAGGTAACTATGTGTGGCTCTGATAACACGGGGAGGTTGAGATGTTCATCTAACTGACTCCACATCTAGGCTGGGGGAGAACTCTCCTGTTAATTAGTTAATAACCATCTCCCTCCCACTACAACTAACTCCCTCCCAGTGTTGTAATATCACATATGCAACCACTTAACTTGTAAATTACACAACAGTAGATAAATTCTGGGCAGTAAAGAGGCATTTTACTGCTGCAGTAATTTGTATATTGACCAGACACAGGGAATCTATAATTAATTTATCAAGATATTGTAGTGTATCTTGAGATATCGTGGTGTAGTTTAAAGTTATTTGAATAAATTTGAGGTGGATAAGCTCTGCTTAGCTTCTTGTTGTTAATATTTTTTTTGAAATTAAGTATTTATTATTATTATATTATATATCCTTATTGTAAAAGATAAAATTACTACGAAGATGCTTCTGCCCAGCTGGCAATAATCATACCTAGAAAGAAAAATATTTAATTCAAAATACAACCATAAACTTTTTTAGAATTGAAGCTAATCAAGCCAGCAAATAATTAAAATTATAAATAAATCAATTGTTACTTTACAAGAAACACTAAATGCAGCCTGTATTATAGGGTTTCATAAAAAATAATGAAATAAACCAACAACTAGCTAAAGAGAAAAAAAATTATACTTTATAATAAGAATTCATGTTTATTTAGTTGATATTTCAGTTATTTATACACCTAGTGAATAATACACTCCATTATATTCTGAGTGACTGAATGATTTCTAAGGCAAAGCTGTAGGAATCATGACTTATAAATCCGGAGGTCTCAGTCCAAGAAATCGGGTGGAAAAAAACCTCGGGATTTATGATAAATAGCTCCCGAGGCTTGGTAAGAGAGATAATTGTTCACATTACTCAACAACAACACATATAAAAGAAAGAAAAAACAATGTCTTATTTGTTTAAATTATAGAGACAAGTTTGTATCAACATTTTCTATTATCAACAATGAATTCCTAAGTGTTAAAATCTTGTTTTTATTTGGAAAGATTATTAAAAAAATTATTATATATATAATTATTGAACCTAATTATAAAAAGAGACTTTTTAAAGAAATGGTACATAAAAAAAATAAAATAAAAAATAAGACACAAACAACTTAAGTCATATATACAGAAATTTACTTAATAAAATTAATAGTCATTAACTTAATATCACTTTATTATTATTATTTTTGTTTTTTTATATCATTAATAGTTTATTTTGTTATTTTTTCAAAATTTAATCTAATTTTTGTTAATTAATTTTTATTTAAAATTATGTCTATTATGCGTTAATGTTTGACTTTATTCTTGATAATATTTATATAGTGTTCCTTTTCTAAAATAATTTGTAATGTTAGCCCCCCTTTTGTATTCAAACTAGATCTTTGTTTAGAAGTAGGTGTCGTTCTCCGATGGTATACACAGCTAGCTATTGTTAGATTAATATAACTAATGTTTTATTTTTATGTGTTGTCTGATTCAGTTTGGAATAAAACTACTTCTGATGAAGGCCTAATTTACGGCCGAAAGCTCAAATTTTGTGTTTTCTTTACCTATCTGACCACTTCCTCATAAAATTATGTAGATTAAAAAAATAATTCAACATTTTCTGAAGATTGAAAAATTTGTTAACCTACACACCAGGTTTGGAATGTATCACACTTGTATGCTTTATTATACAATTATTCAGATAGACTGAAGATTATCTTTTATCGTCGTAATATCTTTGTAATGTGAACAATAAAAACTAACAACCAATAATTTCACTTAAATAAGAAAAAAAATAATGATTTGATTATTGTAGAATGACAAACAAATTTAATGAATGGACAGCTGATAGGTTGGATATTAAAATCAGTGGTACCAACATAACTTTCATTATTCACTAAATATATATTTATTGGTAAAGACACTTAATAGTACAAGTTATGAAAAAAGTAAGAATGTAATTTATAATTAGATTTTTAAATTCACAGTCAGCTATCCAAAAATTAAATAAAATACAGAAACACATTAAAAATGAAAATGATGAAGACAAATGAAATTGTAAACACGTGGATATTGTTTTGAACTGCGTAGGCTTCTGCGGTTATTGTCATGAAGATTTAGGTCTTCCGGTTGTGACAGCGTCAAAGTAGATGAAGAATCTGACGTTTCGCTTCCACTGTGGGAGGCATCTTCAGGGATGTAGGACATCATGGATAGAAACACAATGCTCTACAAAACTGAACTGAAGATGGAGACTATGCAGGCCCTATTTATACCTGTCTGTTTCTCCATCTTAAGTTCAGTTTTGTAGAGCATTGTGTTTCTATCCATGATGTCCTACATCCCTGAAGATGCCTCCCACAGTGGAAGCGAAACGTCGGATTCTTCATCTACATTGACGCGGTCACCACCGGAAGACCTAAATCTTCATGATATTGTTTTGATTCTTTCTTATTTAACATATCAACTACAAGTGACATCATAGTTTGATCTAAATGCATTCTAAATGTCATATCAACTGACTCGCTCCTAAATCAATGACAAAATATTTAACTACAAATTTGACAAATTATCTCTCATTTAAGCTGGACAGGGCTGGTTTTATATCTTAAAATAATTGTTTTGTTGTATTTTTAATTAAATACATTTATTTTTAGGCATGATTATTGGCAGTAATTTTAACATAATTTATTTCAAAAGCAGAACAGTGGGGTGGTAGTAAAGTGGGGGGGGAGGGGGTATTTCATGCATAGGTATTTATAGGCATGCTTCCTAAATGGATTCAAATTTTGTATACAAGTTACATCTAACTAATGAAATAAAATAAATATGTTGGCCATCAGGCCGCTTTCCTGCTGTTGTTTTGAAGCATTTTGCCATGTATGTACTACTACATTCCTACACTTAAACAATACCGAATTTAACAGATATCGAGAGATCATTAACTAGACACATATATATAATATAAATATATATATATATATATATATATATTATTTATTTATTTATTTTATTTATTCAAGTGCTAAAAATAAATCCATCCACTTAGGATGGCTCGATTGAGCTGAAACAAGTCTCATTTGTTTTAGGATGCCTACGACCAAAAGAAAACTACTTTGAGATCTTCTCACTTGGTTGGCCTGCTTAGCTCACTGTGGTTCTGTGAGAGGTATTTTTGTCCAGTCTGTCCAGGACAGTAGGCTAACGAGACAGGTCAAGAGGTAGAGGCCTCTCTTCCATACAACCTTCCCACCATCTATTTATTTTTAGCACTACTAAAAATAAAATTATATACATCTATAAAGTTAAAAGTTTGTTCTCATGCATTAAAACTACACCTAAATAACTATTCAAAGTGATAAAGTTTCAAAGTTAAAGCAGCACTGACCTGATCTACACGTATTCAAACAAATCTAGGTCAGTGGAGGTGAGAAAGCAACATGATAGTCATGCACTTGAAGTAGAGAGATATATGACAAGGGGAGAGAGTACCTCTCCGTACCCTAACCTGTCTCAGTACATCAGGGACCTTTAAGGAACTCAGAGTAACCTCTTTATCATTAGATTCTAATATTAATAAGACTCAACACTTGAATGGTATTTATACAACTGATATATTATTTGACACAACATGACATGACATAAATAATTAAATCATCAAATATCAAACAATTATAACCTCATCCTAGTCTGTGCTAACTTTGACAATTTGTAATAAAGAATTTTTTTAATAACATGACTGATTTCCTGTGTCAGAAACTAATATTATCAAGTCCAACTTGTTTTGCTGATTTATTTAAAGACTTAGTTATTTTAAAATAACTAAAATTATTTAAATTGAATTATTTATTTATTTATTATTGAAATTATTTATTAAATTGAATTTTTTGATTTAAAATTCAATTAAATTACTTAAAGCTCAGTTTGAATTGACTTTAATTTGGATATTTCACTTGGATTACGTCATGACGAGACCTGTTGCATATTTCTTGACATTATTTTCACTTTTTTAAACAACATTTAAAAATATTAAAAACGGACAGAAACATTTTTTAACAAAAACATTTATATAAATAAAAACAGATTAATTACACAAAAGTCCTTTATTTTTTAATATATAATATCAACTAAGCTTTCGACTAAAAATTAGTCATCGTCAGAGTTTAAAAAATATAAAATAAATATACAAATTTACAAACTACTTCATATTGCACCTTGGTATATGAAGGCAATTAAGGCAATATGAAGTAGTTTGTAAATTTGTATTTTTATTTTATATTTTTTAAACTCTGATGATGACTAATTTTTAGTTGAAAGCTTAGTTGATATTATATATTAAAAAATAAAGGACTTTTGTGTAATTAATCTGTTTTTATTTATATATTTTTTTATAGGTCCACAAAAAGAAACTTTTTAAAAACATTTATTTTACAAATCAATATGCGTTGTTATCTGGTCCTATGCACATTGCATTGTGTCAACAGATACAGCAGGTATCTGTTTTATGGTATACTTAGCTAGGACACTAATGAGACACATATTAATTATAATTACTTATTAGTATTGAATTGTTAGTATTGAATGGCCTGAATAATAACTTAATTAGCTATGGTGAGGGCCATGATGACGCCTAGATTATCTAAACAAGGTCTCACTATATAGAGTTTGTTGAAAATTATATTCATTTAAATCTATTAAATAAATAAGGCAAAATTAAATGAGTTTTAGTTAAATTGGATTTTTTATATTCATTTCAAAAAATAAATTCTTGAATATAATTTTCCATTGATAAAAGTCAGTTTTCTAATAAATTCCTTTATTTATAAAGTTTTACAAGAAAAATGCCATAATAAAGGACAGGACAAGGTTCCCTGCGCTGAGCTGTTCAATTGTTGCATCACAGCTATCTTATCTAAGTATACTGAGAAATAAACATCCATAGTGCAGTGAAAAAACATTAATTAATTGCTTTTTTTTGTTATATTTGTACTAATGATTTTGTAAAAATTATATTTATATTTATTAAATAAAAAATATTATAAAAAAATTACTTGAGATTAAATAACATGAATTCTCATGTTATGTAAGTAACAAAGAAATTAGTTTTATCTTTTTCATTTGCTGCTGTTAAAATAAAATTAGCAAATTAAAATCTAAAATAATGTTCTGGAATTTTATCATCATGCAAAAGAATAACTTTACACAGAAACATCAATAGAATGCATTGAAAGACATGTATAGAATGCATTGGAAGATAAAAGACATGTATAGAATGCTTTGGAAGATAAAGGACATGTATAGAAAGCATTGGAAGATAATGTATAGAATGCTTTGGAAGATAAAGGACATGTATAGAAAGCATTGGAAGATAAAAGACATGTAGAATGCTTTGGAAGATAAAGGACTGTATAGAAAGCATTGGAAGATAAAGGACATGTATAGAATGCTTTGGAAGATAAAGGACATGTATAGAATGGATTGGAAGATAAAGGACATGTATAGAAAGCATTGGAAGGGAAGATAAAGGACATGTATAGAATGGATTGGAAGGGAAGATAAAGGACATGTATAGAATGGATTGGAAGATAAAGGACATGTATAGAATGGATTGGAAGATAAAGGACATGTATAGAATGGATTGGAAGGGAAGATAAAGGACATGTATAGAATGGATTGAAAGATAAAGGACATGTATAGAATGGATTGGAAGATAAAGGACATGTATAGAATTGGAAGGGAAGATAAAGGACATGTATAGAATGGATTGGAAGGGAAGATAAAGGACATGTATAGAATGGATTGGAAGGGAAGATAAAGGACATGTATAGAATGGATTGGAAGATAAAGGACATGTATAGAATGGATTGGAAGATAAAGGACATGTATAGAATGGATTGGAAGGGAAGATAAAGGACATGTATAGAATGGATTGAAAGATAAAGGACATGTATAGAATGGATTGAAAGCAGGGAACATCTACAGAATTGTTTGTGTTGTTTAGTTACCATAATCAGTATTTTCTGGCTCCCAGCAGTTTGAAGGCCAAAAATATGGTGTCTACAAAAACAAACACAACCTCTCATAGAAACAAATGAGGATCTTATCTCACATAGAAACACATGGCGATCCAATCTCTTATAGGAACACACAGGTATCTAATCTTTCATTGGTAAGGATTGAATCTCTCATAGAAACACAGGGGGTGAAATTAATTAAAATGAGACCACTCCATTGGAAAGCTAGTTAGATGACACACATTGATTCAGGTACTTGTAAAATTGATTGAGATATAAATTAAAGTTAATATAGTCTATTCATCAGTGGTTTAAGTCTAAATTTTAAAGAACCGCTTGGATTGCCTTGAAATTTGAAACACACTTAGGAAAAATTTCAAGGAAAAAAGTTATATGTTGCCGATGTGTGCTTTTACCCTGGGGGTGAGTGCCACTCCTTCTCGGGGGTGAAAATATTTCACCTTAAAATAACCCCGGGATTCGATAGTGTTCAATTTTAAGTAAAAAATGTTTCTTTTTACGTTAATACTTTCAGAGTTATTCACGATTGAAATTGTTACTTTTGTACCAGCATGTTTTTGAGTGATTTTTTAAAAATAACTTGAAAACTGTACATTTTATGAAAATAATTATTAACAATAATTTTTACACTTTACAACAATTATTGTTAAATTTAATTAACAATAATAAATCTATATTAATATCCTTTGAAGAAATAATTGTAGAATTAATTTGTAAAATCTTACTAATGTGAGTGTTTGACAAAGTGGTTAGTTTGTGAGATAGGCAACACCTCCAGGTGGCAGGCAACACCACCAAGGGGCAGGCAACACCTCTATGTGTTATGCAACACCTTCAGGTAGCAGGAAACACCTCCAGGCTCACTTCTCTCTTCTGTATACTTCCCACTACCCCAATCCTAAAGTTACAAGCAAGTAGGGAGTTTACCTGGAACCTGTAGAAAGTGTTGTCATTCTTGACAGTGAGTACGTGGTCGTCTATGGGGAAGAGATAGCCGTGGGATGCCATCAGGTGAGCAAGATGAAGACACTCTCCTGTAAAACACAGACACCTCTATAACAGGTGCAGCATAATATTTTTAAAACAGGGCTGAATGCAGTTACTATTATTATTTTACTATAATATAAAAGCTCCTCAAAAAGATCAACCAAGCAAACCTATGTTGTCAAAGAGGCTCAAACTACTACAGTCCATCGTTTAGATTAAAAATCCCCAAGGTCATAAGTATTTTGAGGATTGACCAATCAGAGAAGCCGCTGCCAACCTCTCACTAAGAAAGAGAAAAAAATCCCTACCACAATAACCGCTGTAGGGAAAAACCTTCTTCCCGGCAATCGTTCACTTAGTTTGTGGTTCTTCTTTTGATTACCTCGTTTTGAAAACTACTTTCAAATTAATCTTAAAATGATAGTTTAAAATAAAACTACACAAAAGAAATGTAAAAAAAACATCGCCAAGAAAATAGGGGTAAAATAACCTGATTTGTTTATATAGTTTTTCCTGCTCCCTTATAGCAGGGATTTTTTTTCTTAAGAATCAGTGGAGTCTATACTGACCTGTCAAGATTTTTAAACTAAACAATAGACTGAAGAACACCTCTACAGAGAAACAAACATTTATTTTTTACATAAAGTGGGATAGCAACTAAATTTTAACTCAATTGCATTATTTTCATATTTTTTCCAATTTTTGAAAATGTTTACAAGTCATTTCATAAAAATTAAACTAATGCTGATAGTTTGATGAGACTTGTTACAAATGTCATTCTTAACTTGATGCCAAATCTCAAGTTAGTGAAATTATTTTGCATGTTTTATCAAGTTTTGATATTTTTGCTGAGTCATTATAGCAGATTAATGAAGTAATTTAAAAAAAATAGGAAATAATGCAATGGAGTCGAAATTTGGAATAAATGTATCCCTTTATGAAATAGATAACAATATCAAGTTTCATTTCAATCAGGTAAGTATATCAACAGTTTTTTTTGGATCATAAAAGTTAAACAACATAAGGGGGGGTCAGTGATTAGATGGGGGACCATTGGAAATAAAACTAATGTATTTAATACTAATGGACAGAGGAAGCAAGTACTAACACAAGTTGCAGTATAAATTTACAATACACACCTATGTCATCTATATCCAGGTTCTTCTGTATCCAAGCGATTAGATCTGAACCTAACAACACAGCAAATATAAAACCTTAACACAATTCTTTAATACAACTTCAATTACAGGCCATCCAGAGATCTACAGGACAGATGGAGAAATGGTTAAAAGATGACTCCATTAAGCTCTTCACTTAGTTAAAGGCAGACTTCTAGGCTCAAAGGAAGACTCTTAAATCTAGAGAAAAGGTAATAGAACAACTGATTCTTTTAAACAGTACAACACAAAATAAAAACTTTAGTACAAATCAAAAGTTGATTGAGAGTTTAAAGCAGATTAATTTAGTCAGAGCTAATACCTTCAATCATATCCTCTCAGAGCTAATGCCTTTACTAATATCCTCTCAGAGCAATGCCTTCTTAGCCAATGCTAAGAACATTGCACTATAGCTTTCTCGCTAGCTGTCCTGAAAGCTATATTTTAATTACTTATGCTGAAAATGAGAAAGCTTAAATTTGAGGAAAGTAAGAATTAAAGCAACATAGAGGAGGGAGGTCATACCTGTGAATACTGAAGGTATTTTAGACATAAAACTCTTGACTGTCTTAACAGGAACTCCTGTGTTCTCATCCTGCATTCTCTCGATGATGGCTTCCATCTGCACAGTACAGTAACACACAAACTATTACATTGTCATTTCATTCCCTCTGTATTACCTGCATAAAGGTGCATACTTTAACTATTAATTCATTGTATCAGGAACTAATCAACTCCTCTCCTTACATTGGGTAATGAAAAAAAGTCTCACTTCACTTGCAAATTTGCTAAATATAAAATTAGGTAAATTAAAAAACTTGCTGCGCTTGCAAGATTGAAGTGAATGAAAAAAACATTATTCTACCTTAAAAAAGTCAGGTACAGGGTACCCCGGAACTTTTCCTCATTACATCGGATTTGCTACGCTTATTGGACTCGCTTCGCTCATGCTCAGAAATACAGTTCGCCATATTTATACTGCAACATGCCTTCAGACTCGCTTCGCTTGCTTCAGATAGTAAATGCATTCGTATCATTCTCAGCAGTCACCCATACAGCATTGACCACACTCAATCCTTATTTTTTATGATCCAAAAAAAATCATAGATATACTTGTTGTATTGAAACGAAACTTAGAGTGCTTATTTATTAGGTAATAATATACACTTGTACTAAATTACAACTCAATTGGACCATTTTACAATTTTTTAAAAAACGTACACAAGTCATTCAATAAAAATTGAACTATGCTGATAATAAGATGAAACTAAGCACATAGCTTAGTCTTATACATAGATCACACAATTTTTCCGGGTTTTTATGATTTTTCGAAATTTATGCACAACTATGATACGTCATTATGGGGGGTTAATGGCGTCATAAAAATATTTTCCAAATAGCACAACTACAGTGGCAGACTGATTTTTGTACAAAATTTCAACGCTCTAGCATAAATACACTGGGCGCAAAGAGACAAAAACTATTAGAGGGAGTACAGAACACGATTAACACAGTGATAAGGGGTCTGGAAGTGAGACAGTTTCCATAGGTGCCGTGATAACACACACACACATATACAGACAGACAACTTTGCAAAACCCATTCAGGAGGCCTAAAAACGCTGGAAACGGATAATTCTGGTTTCATCCCGGTTTCAGATTTTGTTGCAAACACAATACTTTTCTATATACCTATTGTATAAATGAGGAAAAGTAATTTTTTTCAACACTATGTTACTGGACTTATTTTGTTTAATTTATTTCTTAAACCTCTATCATAAACGGCTTTCTAAACGGGTTACGTTTAGATGAAAAAAAAACCTCTAACATGTTGGTGTCCATTTTGAAAATGGTAAGTTATTTGGGTTTTTATAGCATGGGTTGTATGTTTTATTTTTCTACTCCATAAAAGCTTTCAAATGATATAGGGCTTAACTTTTGACAACTGCAGGCTATTGATTGTTTCATGGATATCACACCATTTCCCCTGCTTTAACAAGATTGAGGTGCTGCTGTGTATCCGTATTAAGTTAGATGAATGTTTCACTTATTAAGAAATCAGCAGGTGTGTAGCACATGACGTAAGCAAACACAATGCTCTACAAACAGACTCGTGATAACGTATACGACAAGGGATATTTGATATTCATGTACTGCAATAATATCAATAAATATTCACCAAGTACTTAGTGTTGAAAATGTTCCAGTAAGATCTTTAGGAGAATATTTTAATGATTATTATTTTAAGATATTGTATTTACCTTGCTATAAACAAGATGGTTTTGATTCTGCTGAGGACTGGAGGAGGAGGAAGAGGAGGTGTTGTCATGTTTCCCGCGCCGAGCGCCCTTATCTGAACTCATGGTGACCATAATCACACCGTGTCCACTCTAAACAACAAACAACTTGTTAATCAAACAGCAACTAAGTGTGCAACACTCAACAGATCCATCTGATTGCATTACAATCCTAAACTTACCCTAATTGTATTCATAAGTGTATCTCCCCTGTTCCAGTGCAGTCAGTGCATCTCCCCTGTTCCAGTGTATCTCCCCTGTTTCTAGTGCATCTCCCCCTGTTCCAGTGTATCTCACCTGTTTCAGTGTATCTCCCCTGTTTCAGTGTATCTCCCCTGTTCTAGTGCATCTCCCCTGTTCTAGTGCATCTCCCCTGTTCCAGTGCAATCTCCCCTGTTCTAGTGCATCTCCCCTGTTCCAGTGCATCTCCCCTGTTCTAGTGCATCTCCCCTGTTCCAGGTATATCTCCCCTGTTCTAGTGCATCTCCCTGTTCCAGTGTATCTCACCTGTTTCAGTGTATCTCCCCTGTTCAGTATCTCCCCTGTTCCAGTGTATCTCCCCTGTTCTAGTGTATCTCCCCTGTTTCAGTGTATCTCCCCTGTTCTAGTGCATCTCCCCTGTTCCAGTGTATCTCCCCTGTTCCAGTGTATGGAATTGGATTCCCCCCACATAGTTCATTTAGGCCTCTTTGTTTCCAAACAAAGAGGCCCAAACACAGATTGTGGACTAAACAATAACAGGTGATTAACAAGGGAAACAACAGCAGCGCTGGGAGGCCACTACAGACGAATAAGTAACTAACATTTTTTTTTAAATTCACCTGATAATCCTGCCTAAATAACTATTAAATTTAAAATTTTATATTTATAATAAGGAAAACAACACTTAATATATTAATTAAAGGCTGTGTAATGCTCTATTTTAGACTCACTTAATATCTTATAATCTCAAGTTGTTTTTGTTTTTTACACTCCATACAATTCATTATCAACTGAGTTATTACAGAAATTAATGGCAGGTGAAAGTTACTGCTTGAGCCCTTAACATATTGAATTCACCATCAACTTATACAAACAAAAACGATCAAATAAAACTTTTGTATAGATTGATCATTTTGAAAACAATTTAAATTAATACGCATTGGCTTTACGAACAAAAATAATTAAGTCATAATTATGTTTTAACAATTATTGATCAAAATACAGCTGTAAATAATAATAATAGTTGCCCAGCAATTTGAACTACGAAAAATAGGTAAAAAAATATTTTAGGAGAAAAAAACATGGTGAAAGACAACTGTGTTTTAACAAAAAATAGTTAATTTTTAGCCACCAAGGTGGCCACACAGCACCAGCGCTAGTCTAATGAGTTAGACATCCCTTGGGTTCAAATAATCTAAAGAATTAACATTGACTTGGGACGAGATTTGATGCAAAGTTAGCATACACTGTGAGAAAGTTGTCACTAAGATGATATGACCATATTTACATGCCCCTCTATCTTCTCAGAGCTTCTACAGTATATCGACTAGTTTAAAAATCTTGACAGGTCAGTTTAAGCACAGCCTATTCTAAAGAAAAAAAATCCCTGCAAGAAAGGAACTATGTAAACAAATCAGGTTCCTTTACCCGTATTTTCTTGTCAATTTGTTTTACATTTCTTTTGTGTAGTATTATTTTATAATATTATTTTTATAATTAATTTGAAAGTAGTTTTCAAAACGATGTAAACACAGGAAGAACCAAAAACAAAGTGAACGATTAGCGCTTAGAATAATACTGTATATAGAAGGAGCACAGGGCCGTAAACACAATGTAATTCCACTGATAACACGAAAGCCGGTTGACTGGTGCAACTAAGTAATGCTGCCAACCTGACAACAAAAAATTATTTTAAATATTTGTCATAAATATCTATTAATGAAGAAAGATCGTAAAGAACAAATATAATAACTTAAAACACCTGCTGAGTATTTAATAAAACTGGTCTTAGATGGCAAAAGGATGGTGGAATACAAGAATCTGCATTTAGTTGCCGAGGACTACTTATTATATATAATTTTAATAAATACGTTAAACTACAATTTAAAATGCTTTAAATATTGTAATGCACCGATATTTATATTAATAATTTATATTAATATTTATATTAATAATAGAACATAATAATTCAGCACCGGAAGTATTGCCAACTTTTTTTTTAGAAAATTGTATATTGTTAGGGTGGCAGCATTACTTAGTTGCACCAGTGAACCGACTTTCGTGTTATCAGAAGTGCTCCTTCTATATATAGTATTATTCTAAGGATTAGCAGGAAGAAGGTTACTTCCCTGCAGCGGTTATGGTGGTAGGGATTTTTTTTCTTTTTAAGTGAGGGGTTGCAGCGGCTTTTCTGATTGATCAATCCCAGAAATGCTTAAGACTTTGGGGATTTTTAAACTAAACATTAGACTGAACTTCAAGGAATAAGCCATTTTAGATGGGCCTGCTTTTAGTTCACCGTTTCTCCACTAGAGGCAGGTCGGTTCACCTTGTACAGCATATATAAAATAATTATTTATTCATTTTCAAGATAAAAATTATTTAAATGGATCTTTAACAATCTTAAAAATTGTATTAATTATTCTAAATGTAAAATTTTTATAAAATATAATAAAAATATAAATGATGAGTTATTTTCATCTAGACCTGATGTCATGATAACCATGACGTGCAGAAATGGAAATTAATTTGTGTGTTCATTGTGTTTCTATTTGTTCTTATAAAGAAAAAAATGTTAAATTTATCTTATTTTTCAAACAAATAATCTTATAAACAATTAAAATAGTTCATATATAAGTTAAAAATTGTCTTGTATACTTTATTTCAAAACATAGACGTCTCGATTTAAAATTGATAACAATAATGATAACGGCTGTACAAGGTGAAAACTAGCGCTCAGAGTGGTAGCTGATGCAACTAGCCCCTGTTTTTTTAGGATCAACTCAAACCAGGGAGTTGGACCACTGTGTCCCGCGCCATCCACCAATCTGTATGAATTTCTACATCACTTTAGTCGGTTTCTCTTTTTAATCATCACTTTAGATCAGTTTTAATCTTATGTAAAATTTTATCTAAAAACCAAAAACAAATTAAATATAACCATAAGTCCAGGGAAGTAAACATAAAAATCAATAATGACAAAAGGTAAGTGGAGTAAACTTCAATAGATACAAAATGACAGGAAGGAGTTCTTTCAAATGACTTAGGCTTTAGGTTAAGGTTGTAGAGTTGAAACATTGTTACTCTTGTTCCATGCAACATACTAGATAGAGAAGAAAACAAATAAAACAATGATAAGTGAATGAAAATAAACAAAGATAGCATGATAAAGAGAGAGAATGATAATGATAAGGCAATACCTGTATGTCCAAGTCACTGTCCTCATAGTGAAGATTCACCTCATCTTAACGATAAAGGGTAAAGGTTTAGAAACAACACAAGATAAGAACGATGTCAACAAACTAGAAACAAGGTTCAAATAAACTAAACAAGGAGGCCACAGGAACAGGGTACATTTCCACACAGACCAACTCTCGTCTTCAAACACAGATCCAACAAATACCTCATAAAACGAACCTTTAAAACTTTTAATAGATAAACTTTTTAACAATAATTACAAAAAAACTGATGAAAAAATTAAATTTAAATACTACACAAAAATTCAAACTTCGCTAAACGAAATTTGCCACAACCCAAGATGTCTGTAATCCATAAATGTCACCGTCAGCTGATAACAACTTATTTTTTGCAGTTTGCCAACTTAATAGTAGCAAATTTTTAAGAATGATCCATTTCAGGGAGAATAGAATTTGCTTTTCTCAACAGGAAGGGAAGATATAAGAAAAAATATGTTTATAACATTCAGGAGAGTCAAACCGAGATTGAAAATCTAGTCTGTTCTCCCTGGTGAAAATCATCATTACGCTCATTTAATACATTTCTAAAAAAAACCTAAACTAAGATTTAGAAAAGGAAAGAGATACTCTAGTGAGTCAGCAAGTCTACTACTGCAATTAGTCGTGCATTGTAGACTTCTCTCGTATGGTTTCATATGCAAACTAGAGTATTGCGTACACAGTACTGGTACAACAGTATTGGTTTTAAAAATTCTGGCGCGGTGGTCCGCATGTCGGGCGAATTTCCTTTTTTATTTATTTGTTTCTTTTTTTCCTAAATACATTTTTAGTACATAGTACATATATAGAATCGTCAATACAATTAATAAATAAATAGGTACTAATAATAAACTTTGTAATTTATAAAGCTCTCTATTTACAACTTTTTCATTTAAGTGTGCTATTTTATTAATTTACAAGTTTCAAAGAACCCAGATTGTAAAAAGATCCTTCTACAAGGAAGTCTTTTAATTTCTCTAAGAAATCGTCCGTATTTTTGCTTAGTTCTTTAAAAAACGCTGGCGAGGCATTGAAAACTTTTAAAATAGAGTAGTAGGGGAGTTTTCAAAGAAAGAGCGATTATGCCTTGGTAATCTATAGTTATCTCTAGAGTGCCTGAATAATCATGATTATACAGGCACTCTAGTTATCTCCTCTTGTGTTGTAACTATGTTGGAATCTATCTCCCTCGAATAATTCCTTATTATTTAAGTAATATTTACACAATTTAACTATATACAATGAAGTTAAGGTAAGGATTTTATTCTCTTAAAAAGCTGACTTTACTGATTTGTTATATTTATAGTTAAGAATAAATCTTAAGCATATTTTTTTGACAATAAATAAAAATAGACTGAGAAAGAGGAGAATGATACCAGAAGAGTCGCCTCCGTTGACGCAAATGTTCAATGTCACAACCGGCCACTGGAGCAAATCCCCTACTCCTCCTAATTTGCTCCAACGAACATTCTTAACATCAATTTTTTAAGTGTTTTTCCAGCTGTAATTTTCAAAAAAGAAGACATGTGTTCCATGGAAAATGGTCATAACTGTAAGATTTTGCATAAAAAATGTGTTTATATTAAAAATTTTCTTTTTGCTTCATCGAACATTTTTGACAAACACGCCACCTACTTCTAAAAATTGTAAACAAGCCATACTTCCATTATTAAAACACGGGCATCTGGCTCTTGGGTCGTCAGCCTACCTTACTAGAGTACATGCTAAACGCATAACATTCATGTATTGATGTTTAGTCTATCTAAATTGTAAAAAGTCAAAACAAAAAAATTATTTTATTTACAAGTTGTATACTTCTTACATTAAACTTACTCTTATCATAGAGATATTATCACTAGAGGGGCCCTACTGGTTAAATTTTGAAACATCGAAAAAGTAACCTGACTACGTTCCCTAAAAATATAATCAAATAATCAGTACAAAATTACAATAACTTATATAGAGGAATGTTAGAAATACAAATCAAAACACAAACTATGTGCGAGAAGCCGAAAACAATAGATTTATTATAACCCCAACTTACACTTAAAGGAGGTTTTAATGAGGTTACACAGAGTACCTGAGAGCCCCAATACGATGTTTCAGGACTTTAAAGTGTTGAGACAGGCTATGCATTCTCTGTGACTCTTATGGACTATGTCTCTGTGACTCTTATGGACTATGGAAGGTGTTCAGTTTACTTTTTCGATGTTCCGAAATTCAACAGATAAGGGTTCTCTAGAAATAAATATCTCTATGCCCATAAAGAAAATTTATTAAATATTACGTTACATTAAAAATTAATTGTAATAATTTAAATAGTCACCGATAATTAAATATAAATTGATTATTTTAATTTAACAAATCTTTTTGTCGTATTGATGTATTTATATAATTCAATTTAAGATGGAGGTTACTTAGCTCGAGGTATAAACGGACAAATTTCTATAAAAAAATCATTAATTTCAAAATAATATTTAATAAAAAAAAATAAAAAGTATTATTTATTTTATGTTTTAAGATAATTTAGAAAATTTTAATAAAAAATACATCGCATTAATCAAATTAGATGATCCATATTTTTTTTAGTTTTTGGTCTAATATTTAAAGAATATTATTAATTATGAAAAATTAATTGTAAAAATATTTACTAAATAATTATCAATAAATTTTATCATAAATAAAAATAGAATATTTCATAATTATTTGTTACGTAATTCCAAGATGGCGGAGGCCACCGTAGGATATAAAAGGAGGGCAGGGTCGACTCTCGTCAGTCGGCCTTCAGCCTTCATGCAGAACGGAATGTCCGATGAAGTGAAGTAAGTCTGGATATTTTATTATTCGTTTTAATCTATATAATTTTAAATTAATTAATACTTAACTACATTTCTAGTTAATACTAAAAATTAATAATAATAATAAATACATAATAATTAATACATCTATTAACTACTAGTTAATAGATCGTAATATGAGTTGAATATATTTCACTTTCTTTAGCCATTTTGAATATTTCTATTTTCTTTTATAATTGTTCTATTTGCATGTCTGCTATAAATTACTAATATAACTTCTTTAAATATTACGACTATTAATACTAATATTGCTGTTGGCTCTATACGTATTGGTACTAATACTTAAACTTATTACTATTCTAGGCTGAACTTCGGTATACGGTGCACCCTGTTATCAATACTATATATCGATATATTTTTAGTTTAGAGATGTGACGTAGGAATAATCGATATATGCCTTTTCTTTTACGTTTATGAACATATTTTATTATTTTTTTTAATGTTTTTTGTTGTTTGTGTTTTTTTATTTGTTGTAAAATGGTTTATAACTATTTTCATATTTTTTTTATGTTTTTATAATGTTTTAACTATGTTTTCATAAGAATAATCTATTATGTAGTTTGTTATTTTCAGGTTTTTTATTATATTTTTGTTGTTAATGTTTTTATTTATTTGTTGTATGTTTTTTTAATGTTTTAATTATAATTAATAATTTAAGGAAAATGGTGGATAATTGTTGTAAAATGGTTTATAACTATTTTCATATTTTTTTTATGTTTTTATAATGTTTTAACTATGTTTTCATAAGAATAATCTATTATGTAGTTTGTTATTTTCAGGTTTTTTATTATATTTTTGTTGTTAATGTTTTTATTTGTTTTATGTTTTTTTAATGTTTTAATTATAATTAATAATTTAAGGACGCTGCTTATCTTTTAAGTGCTCAGTTCTCGTTTACGTGTCGCGTAACTAAAAATATATCGATATATAGTATTGATAACAGGGTGCACCGAATACCGAAGATTTACCCTATTCTATTATTCCTGTAACCAATAACTATTGCTGTAACGTAACCTATTACACCCACTATTAATATTACTTATAACTATTACTATAACCTATACCTCTTCCCATTATTATAATGTAACCTATTAAACCTACGATCATGGGGGGCATAGCCTATCTCAATACATTGAGAGGCCTGAGACATTTTTTGGGGCTCTGTGTAACCTCATTGAAACCTCCTTCAAGAGAGTTAAGTTACAATAATTACATATATTTCGGTTTCCCGCACATTGTTTGTGTTATGATTTGTATTTTTAACGTTTTACTATATAAGTACTGTAATTTTGTACTGATTATTTGATTATATTTATAAGAAGGTGGTCAGGTTATTTTTTCGATGTTTCAAAATTCAACAAATGGGCTCCTCTAGTAATATATCTTTATGCCTACGATTAATATAACGTATAACCCATAGAGATATTATTACTAGAGGGGCCCTAATGGTTAAATTTGGAACAAATATTATATACTACCTGCGCTAAAACCATAATCAAATAGTCAGTAGAAGTACGGTAAAATAGAAATCAAACTACAAACAATGTGCGGAAAGCCTAAAACAATTGACTTATATAACCTAAACTCACTCTTGAAGGAGGTTTCAATGAGGTTACACAGAGACCCTGAGAGCCCCAGAACGATGTTTTAGGCACTTCCAATGTATTTAGATAGGCTATATGTCCCCTCTAGTATATATATATATATATATATATATATATATATATATATATATATATATATATATATATATATTATATATATATATATATATAATATCTTGTATTGTATACGTAATGAAGAATGTATACCCCAAAAAGGGTCTTAAAAATAATAAAGATTTCATTTTTTATTATTTATATACAATTTATTCTATTTTTGTACTGATTATTTGATTCTATTTATAATTGAAAGTGGTCAGGTTACTTTTTCGATGTTTTAAAATTTAATCTATAGGGCTATCTTCTAAAAATATCTCTATGCCAAATAGAGAATAATAATAATATAATATCTCTTTGTCACCAGCATATCGTTATGGTACCAAGCCACCCAAGCAATGGTAAGAACCCTTGTATCCTATAACTCTAATAGATATATATATATATATATATATATATATATATATATATATATATATATATATATAATATAATATATATATATATATATATATATATATATAGCATATATAGGTATTAAAGATAGGAGTGTGAAGTAAGTTTCATTTACCTCTTGTCTAACCCTTAATAAATGTTAGTCATTTACTTTCATATTTAACACAGAGATTTTTTTTCGCAGGATCGGATTTTTGCTCCTGTTTCGTTCGCTTTATCTGTGTCAACCTTCGCTGGAGAGCTTCCTCCGTGGGATCGCCGTTTCAGTTTTAAGATAAGTAATCAGGTTCCGATCTAACCAATGACACTAACCCTTTCAGTCTTGGTTTTATCGGACCTTGCCTAGCCTACAAGATCTTCAGAGGACGCCGATTGGTTCGTTATGTATTATAAAACACATCAGCAATTGTAGTATGGATATTATCTATAGGATCACTGTCGGGGATTTGCCTGGTTTGGGATTGTGGGCTGACTTAGACACAATGTTAGCATAAATACTGCAGTCACGCTTTGTAGGGCTGTGGGGAGTGACGTAGTGATTGTAACTGCCTATAGCCCGACCGAAGCATACGTCTCTTATGTATTTTTGGTAACATTGTTGTTTATTTTGGTACGACAGTCTTTGAATTAGGCTGTTGTCGGCAGTGGTCATCGCTAGCGCTGATATCTGTTAAAATTTTGTAGCTTTTAACTGTTTTTGTAATTTTTATACATATTTATAAATTTCAAATTGTTTAGTTAAACTAGTTAGATGAAAAAATTAAATATGTACACTTTCTATTTTGGCTAGTTTTATTTCTTTTTAAACACTATACATTATTTATGAAACAAACTAACCCATTGGCTTGTTCAGAATGTTTCCGGTTTTAAGTCAAATGTCTAATTTCACTGTAGTAACTGATAAAAAGTTACTAACTTCGTGCTTCGTTATTTTTCTAATAAAATCGCATATACTTTATAAGCATTATAAAAACCTTCTGATCAGGCACCTATACACTTTTTATTAGGAGATACTTGTTTCATGACCCGTTGTTAAGCCGAAATATTATTTCATGGTTAGGCGCGGCGGGTAGGTTAGGGACTCAGGGTTATGACTCATTTATCTCCTTATATATCACACTTCATCGACATGTCAGCCGTAAATTGAACCATTGGGCGATGGTAATATACCATTGGTTCCCGGGTAGGGTTAGGTAGGAAGATGATTTGTGGATTTTATATATGTTCAGAACACATGGTGTGTTGGCCCCAGTTTTAGGGTGGGGGGTTTAGGTCCATTTTCAGGTACTTTCTATAAAATGTGCTGAACCTTAAGTCTTATATTTGATGAATAAGCAACCAATAATATCTGATATAATTCGATATT
>JACMZG010000008.1:89477481-89545659 GCA_018340805.1 Microvelia longipes | reverse complement strand
TTTTCTAAGTTTCAAAATCTTAGCATAAATACCACTTTAAAGGTATTATGATAACAACACATATATACAGACATACAGGCAACTAGTTAAAAACCACTCAGATCTTAAAAACATCTGAAATGATAATTCAGGTGACATCTTGGTTTCTTGCAAACACAAAACTTTTTCTATACACCTATGTTAAATGAGGCAAAGTAAAAATATAATAATATAAGGCGCAGTCGAATATCCACGGCCTTCAAGAACATTGGATTAACAACAAACTTTTTTATAACTTTTTTTTTTTCAAAATTTTCAGTAATTAGCCCAGATTTGTGATAAATGAAGCCTATTTCCGTAATCTGCACGCTCTTTTGGTTAATCTAAAGAGTATTTACATTCACTCAACGATTTATTTTTAATCTAACTTGGTACTTATAACTACTGTTAGACGTCAATGTTATCTACCTGATTTGTGTTATATTTCGACGTGTCATATTTGTTGACATTGACGTCTAACAGTAGTTATTTAGCGCCTATTAAATTATAAAAAAATATTAAATAAATTAACGTAAATAGACAGAAACAAATAGAAAACATGACAGCAATAAAAAAAATAATAAAATAAAATACTAAACATAGTAATAATAAAATATAAACTTTTAATTTAAAAAATAATGATAAAATTTAATGATTAAAAATTAACAATAAAATGTTTAAGAGTAAATAAATAAAATAAAAACAAATTATGAAGAGTAAGTCTCACTATATTCTAACTAAGCAGATGCTGTGTGTGTGTCCTTAGCTTTCAATTCCCTGGTTTGATTCTATTTGCTATTCTTGAAACTTAACTCTATAAATTAAGATTTATAGAGCACAGATTGAGGTGGGGTGGGAGTGGTATGTTGTAATGATTAATGTGTTTGCCTTCCATCCAAACATTTTGATTTCAAAACTGGTTGGGGGCCTTAAAATTTTTTGGGAATAGATATCTTTAAATGTGCTTTTCAAGAAGGATGTTAAGACGGCGGTTCCGAGCCTGTGTGATGTCAGGTACTCGTAAAAGATCCCTAACCCTAAATAAACCTGGGTATAGGCAAAAATTAGGACTCTAAAACTATCATTAATAACAGCCCTTACTTAATATCATTAGGGACCTGGTATCATTAATATCAGTATAAAATGTATCTTTAATAGCAAAGTGCTTTCAACAAAAAGAAGACCATCATCAGTGCTAGCTGTTGAATAAAGAAGTCACACTTAACAAAAGAAGAAAAAGTCTCTCTACAGAAAATATACATCTTGAATAGCAAAGTGCTGTCAACCTAATAGAAGGCCATGAACAGTGCTAGCCGTTGAATAAAGAAGAAGGTGACAGATAAGACTTACAGATCATATATTAGAGACAGACTTAGATTGATGCTGAACTATGATCTGTAAGAGTCATCAATCATTTTCTTCTTTATTCTACAGCTAGCACTGATGATGGCCTGCTAAGTTAATATATGATCTGTAAGACTCATCTATTGCCCTCTTTTTTCAATGTCTAGCACTAATGATGGCCACTAGTAACATTAACATCTAATCAGTAAGACTCTTCTATCGCCATATTCTTTATTCTAAAGCTAGCACTGATTATGACCCCTTATTAGGTTGAAAATGCTCCGCTCTTAAAGATATTTAATTTTTGAGGAAATACAGTCGGACCTCTATTAACGAACTTAAAGGTTCAAGAGAAAAAATTCGTTATATAAAAATTTTGTTGTATAGAAATTGAAAAAATAAAAAATAACTCTGTATATTTTATGATATTTAATGGATTTATAGGATGAATAATAACCTCGCAGTTGCATATTCAGCAGCTTTTTCTTATATTAGCAGTCCTGTCACAGGCATATTTTGTCCCTTAACATTGTCACCCACTGTAAAATTTGTGACATCAATGTCTTCATACTTGCATACTCGAGAACTTTTTTTTAAATCGCCACTCGTTTCGTATAACCTAAGTATAGATTCCCGATTTTTTTAAAATTGATTAGAACTAGGAGCGATTTTTATGCTTCAGAGACAAGTCTTTGTTTTTGACTCCATCGTCGGAATCTTTTAATAAATTGATTTTTTCAGAAAGGGACAGCGATTTCCGTATTGACATTTTATTAAACTCGATTTACAAACAAATAAAAAGTTTCACAAATGAACTGGTCAGACCGAATACCAAATTAAAACTGAAAGATATTTTGTTATAAATATAAGCAATCTAGCGAGCGAAGCGAGCCTTATTTCACTATTTATTATTATAAATATAAGCAATCTAGCGAGCGAAGCGAGCCTTTTTTACTATGTATTTTTATAAATATACGCAATCTAGCGAGCGAACGCAACTTTGTATTTTATAAAATAGCGAGCCTTTTTACTGTTTTTTATAAAAATGCGCAATCTAGCGAGCGAAGCGAGCCTTTTTTTAACTTTGTATTATTATAAATATACGCAATCAAGCGAGCGAAGCGAGCCTTTTTTACTATGTATTTTTATAAATATGCGCAATCTAGCGAGCGAAGCGAGCCTTTTTTACTTATGAATATACACAATCTAGCCAGCGAAGCGAGCCTTTTTTACTTTAATATAAATCTACGCAATCTAGCGAGCGAAGCGAGCCTTTTTTACTATATATTTTGTTATAAATATAAGCAATCTAGCGAGCGAAGCGAGCCTTTTTTACTATGTATTTTTATAAATATACGCAATCTAGCGCGCGAAGCTAGCCTTATTTCACTATTTATTATTATAAATATAAGCAATAGCGAGCGAAGCGAGCCTTTTTTACATACGCAATCTGCGAGCGAAGCGAGCCTTTTTACAACTTACGCAATCAAAGCGAAGCGAGCATTTTTTAACTTTGCATTAATATAAATCTACGCAATCCAGCGAGTGAAACCAGCCTTTTACTATATATTTTATTATAAAACTAAGCAATTTAGCGAGCAAAGCGAGCCTTTTTTTAACTTGTAATAATAATCTACGCAATCTAGCGAGCGAAGCGAGTTTCAGTTCAGTTGTAGAGCATTGCGTTTCTATCCATGATGTCCTACATCCCTGAAGATGCCTCCCACAGTGGAAGCGGAACGTCGGATTCTTCATCTACATTGACGCGGTCACTACCGGAAGACCTAAATCTTCAGAAGCGAGCCTTTTTTATTACAAATATAAGCAATCTAGCGAGCGAAGCGAGCCTTTTTTACAATATATTTTATTACAAATATAAGCAATCTAGCGAGCGAAGCGAGCCTTTTTTACTATGTAAATGTTAAAGATACCTAAACTAGCAAGCGAAGCTTTTAGTTTTTTAAAGTATAAGCCTTTTTGAGTTTATACTTTAAAATAGTATAGCGTCCGAATGTTTTGATAGACTCCTTTCACTTGCTTTAAATAAATATTTTTTTTGATGTATTCTTTGACGTGAGTTCTTGATGCAACGCATTACTAGTTTATGTATTTAAACAGACTCTTGATTAACCACTTTCCTATTTTTGCTCATTGATATATACATAAAAAATAGGAGCAATCACACAATTGTTTAAGATTTTTTTATTTCAAGGCCTAGTAAAATGTATTCGCTGATCTTTGATAGGTTAGTTGTGACATTGCTGGCTTTATTTAACAATTACTTTTTTTAAATATTCATGCATACAAATTTTAACTGGAAGTCATAAAATATTAAAGTAAGTATAAGTTATATAATAATGCACATGCCTAACAATATAATAGTAGACAATTTTTAAAAATTTGTCCAATTGGTTTTTTTTATTAATTTGTTTAATAATTTACAAGTAAGATTTAATGTTATATTTTTAACAGAAAAATCATAACTTATGAATTGTGAAACTTATGAATTCTAATCAAACCATATGTGTTGCATGAGCATAGGCTCGTGAGCAACACAGAATTTTTTTTAGATGCAATATAATAGAATTAAAAAAAAAGTTTTACCTTGAGAAAGATTCAGCTAGATTAGTTAGACTGAAAGAGGGTCATTACTACCTCCAATTGCAATGCACCAAACACGAAAACCACTTACTATGAAACAGTAATTGTCATTTTGTTGTTTGTGATCAGTGGCAGAGTTGGTTAAAAAGACCTAAGGAAGGATCGGCCGAAAAGGGACCAAACCTACATCTCATAGGGGGTTCTATATATATTGTTTTCCAAGTAGTCTACTTTTAACTAGAGTAATATTAATGATTATAGCTAGCTTAAATAAATTTATTTAATTTTAATGTAGCATTTAATAAAATTATTTTATCTCCAGACAGTGTATAATGTAAAGTTTATTGACTAGTTTTTAGAGAGTAAAAAGTAACTTTGAGAATAAAAATGTTTCCTATTATTGGGTTATTTTAGCCAATTATAACAATTTTTTAGGGGAGTGGTACTCTCTAAATTTATACAGGTGACCGATAAGTTTTTGTAATTTTTACGGGGGATGGCACCCCTAAACTTTATTAGGGGGACTCACCAATAATTTTTTTTATTGGCTCAAACTGTTTCAGGTCAAAAAAAGTTGTTTGGAACAATAAAAAAAAATTGAAGGCAGCACCCCCTAAATTTATAAGGGGGTCCGACCAAAAAAAAATTATCAGAATAGTGTAGAAAGAGCCTACTTGTAAAAGAATAACCATAGTATGGGTGCTGATATTTGAGCATTATAACAACAAAAACAAAGCATTTTGATCAATGAAACTAACAATAAATTATTCTTCAATAGTTGATGATTGTTTCTAGTTAGGCATACAAGATATTTTATAAAGGAGAGTTAAGAGTATTCAATGTGACATGATGAGGAAGTACATAATAATTTAACAGACTTAATATACAATAATAATGAAAATGAACTTTAACAGCAGTTGCTATAAAAGCAGTCAGTCAAATGGTAGGAAACCGCTAATTAATTAGAATTTACTAGTTTTATAAATATAAAATCAATTAATTATTACAAGGAAATGTAGCACTCTACTTATTTATCCAAATATAACTAAAATTAATATAACTTTAAATTATAAAATACTTTTATTAAAAATAGGGGTATGTTAGGAATATTTAGAAAGCCCTTTTACCATGATTTAATTTTTATATGGTAGGCCTATGTATTTATTTGAACAAGAGTGTGTTTTTTAGGCTTGCTAATGTTAAATAACTAGTACATCTTATAGCAATTAAATCATGTTTTGGCATACTGTCAGTATTATAAAAACTATGGACATAACAAATCAAAGTATAAAATAAAAAGTATGCACTGCAATAAATTAGTTTTGACATAATAAAAAATATTAAAACAACTTGAGATTTAACCAGTCCTTAAATAATACAAGTTTCTAAAATAACAAAAAAGCTATTGAAGAGTTAAGTTTAAACAATTAAAAATTTGTTTTAAAGCTAGATAATTGCACTTTTTTTACATATTGCTACTTAAAATTCTATGTTTAAATTATTGACATTACATGCAGAGACAATATTCTGTGCTAAACTGTTCCATTTATTAATAACTCACTGTGAAAAAAGTAGGCTCTAACTGATAAATTAACATTACATTTATATAGAGATAGTGAATCTCCTCACAAATTATTATTCTTTAAGTAGAGTGTTATATGGACTAACCTTTTGGGATATTGTTCTAAAAAGAATTTAAATAAAATTTTGTTATTCAAAAAAATATCATTAAAATAATTTATAGCAAACCAAAAGATTATACTATTCAGCTTTTTAAAGAAACTAACCTAATGTCCCTCCATCAGCTTCATTCTAGATCTGTGCTAATGTTTATTTATAAAAATATCAAACTATTTAAATTGATTAATCACTGCTACAATACCAGAAAGAAAATTGATAACCAATTATTCATTGAAGAATGTTGTAAAAAAAGTAAATTTAATTCCCTATACCACAGTGGACTGTCTCTGTATAATAAATTACCTTTAGATATAAAACTTTCAATAAATGTTTCAACATTCAAGAAAAAACTTAATGTTTTTGTTTTGACCATTTAATTTTATTATAATTTCTCTTTCTACTAAACATATTTATCATGTTATATAAGACTTTACTTTATTTTAAATATTATTTGTTCTTAATTTATTGGCTCTTTGTAGTCATTATCACAATACTTATTTGTTTCTAATTCTCTATTTTTAATGTAATAACTTTGAATTAAGTAATTATTTAAAAAAAACCTTCCTGTAACTAAATTTCTTTTAATTACATTATAAAACCCCACACGCAGACTTTATAGTCTAGTGGGATTGCCTAATTAATATCATTGTTATTATTAAAATTGTATTTTCTAAAATGTATTTACCTATATACTTGATTTACCTATATAATTCTCAAATTTTAGTTTCATTGTTTAATTTGTACTAAGTTGTTTTGTAATATTTTGTATTATGGCAATAAAGTTATTTTTTGATTTGATTTGATTTATTCTGTTTAAGTGTTAATAAGTGAAGAGGAGTTGAGTAGTAATTTGTCAGGATTTTGTAAGTTTCTGAGACAAAATAACATCAAATGAGATATAACTATCATACCACAAGGTCCATTTCTTTAAGCATGAGAGTACATTAGTAACAACTGATTTTTTAGGTATGAGTCCATGTTGATTAGGTGGAATAACAGAACTGGAAATAAAAAATTGTTATAGTGCTCAAGAATATTGATTGCTTGTAAGTGCAAAAACTCATGTTTTAGTTTTAATAAATTTTTAGGGGTTATGTTCATAATAGTGAGAGCAAGTTCTGTGAATGAAGCTTTAAACTGTGCTGAGTACCTAGACATTTATAGGTATAAAACCCCCTCCTCAGGAACTCAGAGAAGTTTTTAAGTACTTAAAATATTTTCACTTTGCTACCTAAACCTGGATCCTTTAAGGTCCTTAATTTATGAGTCTAGATGTGCTCTAGACCTTTAAAGATATGTACAGAAGACTAGGACCACAAGGGCCCTATAAATGAAACATAAAATTGTATAATTAATTATTACATTTTAATGAATAAACTTAAGTTTTATTTAACTCCATTAAAATTAAGTTTATTTTGTACTTAAGTTTTATAAACTTAAGTACAAAATATAACTTTTATTAAGTTGGAGGCCCCACACTCTGGCCACTTGGCTTTCTTAAGATTATGTAAAATACTTACCTCTTTTTAATTTCTCTACTTTTTTGTCTTGTACTTTTTACTTATGAAAATAAATAAATAAATAATATATATATATATATATATATATATATATATATATATATAATATATATATATATATATATATATATATATATATATATATATATATATATATATATGTAACTCCATAGTTAAAAAAGATTAAAATATTTTTATGTACGTTAAAGAATTGGGCCCCTTTGACTCTGGTGATATCCTAAGCCAATAACTACAATAAGGAAAAAGGTGGGAGTCGGAAGGCTGTCTCTACCCCTGACCTCTCATTTTTACATCACTTTGATTCATATTAGTTTATGGAGGGCTGTCCCCCTTGTGCTCACTGGCCAGTTTGCCACTGTTTGTGATAATATTGCATGAAAACTCCTGTTTAATAAAACCTTTTGGCAACGAGAAAACTGCACAATGATTATTATTTGCTGCACTTTTACCGGAATAGGTAGTACTTTCTGAACAAATTTTTACTTTTTCGTCAGGTTTGTGTATTTTTAACTAATTTCCATAATTTCTTTGTATCATCCTCATACTTTTCAACTTTGTTCCAGACAAATTGTTTTTAGCTACCTTCAGAATTTTTTTTTATAAATTCTCTTTTATGATCTATAATATTCTAAGAATATTTCATCATTGTACACAGTTTTAATATCATGTAAACTTCTCAGTCTGACTCCAGACACCCTGATGCCCTCTGTAACCCAGGACTTATCAACTCTTTTCCTTGAAAACTTTTTCAAGGGCATACATTTGTTTACTATCTGTAGAAAACCATCATGAAATATGTTGTAAGCTAATTCAGGATCAGTTACAAAACAGTATTAGCATGCCAGTCAATATCATCTAAAGCATCTTCAACTTGCTCTATATTTGACTCAGACAAACACCTGGCTTCATAGTACTCAACATAAGTTATATTATTGTATTCTAATGGCAAGGTGAGGGTCTGGCCTTTATGGTCAGAATGAGCAGTGAACACAACTTGGTTATTTAAAGACTTTGTGTCTATGTTAGAAATAAAGTATTCAATACAAGTATTTATAGATTGACTGTATTGCATAGGTTCTTTAGTCTTGTTTATTTTCATGTCCTATGAGCCTAACATAGTCACCAAATCTAGCAGTTGAGCACTCTGATTTAGAAAATCTATATTCAAATCACCACACGATACTATTTGTTTTTTCTTTTTACATTCTTTTGCTAGCAAGTTATCTAGCTTACTAATAAAGTTTAAAAAACTGGATTTATCATTTCTGTAAATACAAATAATTAGTGTAGTGTTTTTATTATGTGGTGTAATTTCTACAGCACAAGATTCAAACACTTATTCCTCACCTAATTGTTGTACATATATCTTCTCTAACAAGTATCTTACAATTTCTATATACATTCTTATTTACAAAAATACAAGATCCCCCTCTTATTTTAGTCAGTCTATTGAAACTTGTAACATGAACAAAATGTTCAAGTTGAATTAGCTGGCTATTTGCATGATCCAGCCAATGTTCAGTGAGGCACAACACTCCTATCTCAATACTCTTCATTTGTACCTCTAACTGCTCTATTTTATTATTTATCCCCTGAATATTTTGATGGTACAGTGTTAGATTTTATAATTAGTGTTATTTTTAACATAATTTTTAGAAACCGCTTTTTCCACTTTCTTATTACTTTTTTCTTCCTGATTAACAATATTATTTCTAAATAAAAACAGGTTAATTACACAAAAGTCCTTTATTGTTTAATATATTATAATAACTAAGCTTTCGACTAAAAATAAGTCATCATCAGAGTTTAAAAAATATTAAATAAAAATACAATTTTACAAACTACTTCATATTGCACCTTGGTATGGTTTGGTAAGCTATGTTTAAAAAACCGTTAAAAACTGTTACATTGAAGAATTTAAAAAAATCAGTGTTACCAATAATTTTAGTTGAAAAACAATATTTTAAACTAAATTAAGATTTTCAAGATTTAAGAGTTCCTTATTAAATTTGAATAAATGGAGCTCAATTTTTCTACATCTTTTTTAAAATTAACATTATTATCAAATTTGACTATATTTATCATTTCTTTAACTTTCCTTTTTTGCCAATTAGGTTCATTTCATTCTGTTGAACGAGGTTCATTTCAATGGCCAAGTTAGTATTTTGGCAAGACTTCTTTCTACTATGCAGTTGATCACAAATAGTGTTTCTTCTTTAAGATGGTACTCCTTGATTTGATAACTCTTCTGCTAAGGATTTATTATTTGTATTTTCTAGTTTTGAGTTAATTAATAAATCGCTATTTTTATTTATGTTGCTTGAAACAGATTCTTTGATTAGATGCACTAGTTAAGATTTGCCTTTTTTTTATCAGGTGCAACATCATTATCAGGTTTGATTGTTCCATTATTATTCATTAGGTACCTAATAAGCTAACTTGAGGCAGTTGGTTAGCCATCTTAAAGTATTACATCCGAGATTATATATGTCAACCAATATTTCAGCTGGACTGCATCATCTCTCCAAGACTTGACAATTTGACTTAACCTGATTTTCCTTTTAACCATCCTTGATAATAAACTTTACACTTCACACACTTTCTAAATAAAAACTTTATTTTTTTAAACTTTACCTATTTTTTTTTTTATAAAACATAACCCAAATAAATAACTCAAATAACTAACTTAATTCTATTTATGCAAACTAAACTTAAAACCAACAAAACCTTAAAACCCAGACTATCTATTATCATTAACCCTACCTTTACTTGATGTTTTTATTTAAGTTAATTCCTTTTGTTTCATATCCTTTAAAATAAAATTAAAAGTTTCATTTCTGATTGTCTTTGTTTTCTGACTGTCCAAGTTGGACATTTTTTCTAGTTTACTTTGGTTTTAGACTAAATATTTTGATTTTAAATTTAAATCAGTAAAAGGTTATGTATTATTAATTACTATTACTATCAAATATTCTAAACCTAAATAAAAATAATTAATTATTATACTAACAAATTATGAATTTATATTTATTTTAATTTATTATCAAATACCTTTATGTTTTTTAATTGTTTTCTTTTTTAAATTGCATTGTTATAATTTTTTTTTATATTAGTGTAAAGTTTTTCAATTTTGCATGTTATAATATTACAATAATTTTAACTAGCTTCCATTTGAATAACAAATTGATGTACATTTAATACTACATTAAAGGAATAAATATTATAAATAATAAGAAATTTAGCAAATAGTGATAAAAAAAGGTAGATAAAATTGATTAGTCTAGCTAATTTATAGTGTTTTTAATGTTATTCATCTATGTATGTATTATTATTTTTACAATTTTTGTTAGTTTTAATTGCATGTGTATAATTAGATCCTAAGTAGCTCTATATAATAAATGTCAGAACTCCCAGCACACGACTATTATAGTCATTGCTGACAAATGCATGAATTTTATAGTCTATATTGGCAAAAACATATATTTAAATTGTGCATTATAATAATAATAATAATTAATATCTTGATTTGTTTAAGTTTAATTTTATTTATTATACAGTCCTTTGATTTAATATTTGTTCTTTTTTCTATCTTTCCCAGCGCATATTATTCTTTCAAAACTGTGTTAAGGTTGTGTTGGGCCTCAAATTAGCTGAGCTCCCCCTTGGCTTAACATTCTTTTTGGTCCTTCGAGCCGGATATTTTTAAGCTAACCTTTATTTTTATATTTTTCAATGTTAAATTTGAATAGTATAATTATATGAATCAAGTTATTATTTTCTGATTGATGTTAATGTAACTTAAAATATGTTTATGATTTTAATTTCTTACCATCTTTTTACGTTTGAGATACTTCTTTAGAATATTTAAATTTTCAACTTTGTTTACTACTGCTTCTGGATATAATATTATACCATATCACTGTAGTGATATATAGTAAAGTACTATATGTTCCTCTATGTACCATATTTTTATTTTTCAATCCTATTGATCTTTCATGACAACTTTATTCTTTTGTGTTTTTATTTAGCTTTTGTGTTTATCTACCTCTAATATCTTAAGCAGTAACCATGGGAGGACAAGACGGAAACCCTTCAAAATTTGAGGACTCTCCTAAAAGCCCTAAACAAGAAGAGGCTCAATGGGAGCAGGTTTTTAAAACTTAGAAGTCAAATTTTGATGTTAATGTTGCTGAATTTGATGGAATATATAAATAGAGTAAAAGCTTTGACTCCAATGATGCCAATCAGACTATGGTGTTTCAAGGTATGATACAATGCTTAGAGAAACTTTATATAAAGAATTTGTTAGTGCAGTCGATCAACTCACTGCTCTCTGTGCCACCTCTCAAGAAGCTAAATTCCCGTCCAAAGATGACAGTGAGGTAATCAATAATACAAGGAACAAACGCTACTATATTGCTGGTGTAGCAGCACAGTTGAATGGATCTTCTCTACCTTCTACATCAACCTCAACCTCCACTAGTGTAACACCTACGTTAACAGTTGCTGATATTACGATAGCTATAGACAAAGCCTTGGCAGCAGCTGCTCAGGCACCTTGGCTGCCGTTGCTTCTTCAACTATATCGGAAACATTAAATCAAAATTTAGCTCCTTCCAAAGGTTGCTTACAAAAGATTAGGGTACCGGTATTCAGGGGTATTATGAGTGAGTGGCCTCTTTATAGAGACACTTTCCTGTCTATGGTACATGAAGACACCACCTTATAGATACACTTTTCTGTCAATGGTACATGAAGACACCACATTATAGAGACACTTTCCTGTCTATGGTACATGAAGACACCACATTATAGATACATTTTCCTGTCAATGGTACATGAAGACACATTATAGTACACCTGTCAATGGTACATGAAGACACCACATTATAGAGACACTTTCCTGTCTATGGTTCATGAAGACACCACATTATAGAGACATTTTTCTGTTTATGGTACATGAAGAACCACCTTATAGATACACTTTCCTTTCTATGGTACATGAAGGCACCACCTTATCTGATATTCAAAAACTTCATTTTTTTAATTGACTCATTACAAGAATCTGCTTTGAAGAACTATGACCGTGCGTGGAAACTTTTGTTCAAGCATTATGATAATAAAAGAAAGCTTGCAGCTTTCTACCTGAATCATATCTTTAATTTCAAGCCACAAACTGGTAAACCAACCATCTCATCGTTAAAATCTTTTTTACTGACCATCTCTGATTATTTTAATGCCTTTAAGGACTTAAAATATTTCCGACAAAGCTGATTTTTGTTTGAACTATCCATACGAAACTTAGACTCTGTAACTCGTGAAGCTTTTGAGATTGAGAATGCTTCAGTAGACTTTCCATTCTTTCAAAGTCTTCATGATTTTATTGAAAACAGGATCTAGCTGCGGCTCACATGAATTTGGCTGAAGATGAGGCTCCCAAATCTAAATCATCTAAACCGTCTCCATATAGACACAGCCATAATAAATATCAACCTCGATCAACAACAAATCTAATACCCAAGATAGCTCAACGCATGTGTTGCTAGCTAATGCTAAACCTATAGACCGTCCTTTTAGATCTAAATCTGCTGAACCAAGGAATAATCAAAACAATCTCTCACAATCTAATGCACCACAACAGAATAATATTTTCTGTCATGCATGTCAAGGTTCACATACATTGAAGCAATGTCTTACGTTTACTAAAGTGTCACCGTATTAAAGGATTTTAAAGGATGTAAGAATTGTTTCCATCCTTTCCATCGTACATCAGAGTGTAGATCATCCTTTCGTTGTAATCATTGCCAGGAATTTCATCATTCTTGGTTACACCTTAACAAGTCTAACACAAACACCAATGAGCAACCTGCTACTTCACCTGCTGCAGTGCCTGTAAACCAAACTAACCAACAATCTGTTCAAACCTCTACTGGCATTACAGCTGCTCTAGTCGTTAATTGAGATGTCATTTTAGGAAGTGTATCAGCATTTATCAGAGATAAGGATGGGCATTATCTAGGATAATTCGCTTAGTCATGGATTGTGCAAGTCAGGTATCAATTATAACACAGTCCTTTGATTAAATATTTGTTCTTTTCTCTATCTTTCCCAGCGCATATTATTCTATCAAAACTGTGTTAAGGTGTTGGGGCTCAAATTAGCTGAGCTCCCCCTAGGCTTAACAAAGGACAACAACCATGTGGTGAAAGGAAGGTGCAGGGCTGCAATCATGTGGTGACAGGGAGGTGCGGGTCGCAAAGCAGACCCTAGTGCCATAAGGAAGGCAAATGATGGATAATTAGGATCGTTAATAATATTAATGATCTACAAAACTCAATTCTAAAACAAAACTATTAAATAAATAGTTTAATGGTAACAAGGTCTCAAAAAAAAAATAAAAATAACAAACATTTAAATAATTTGGCCAAATATTAAGAAATATATTAGTACAAAAATAATTTGAGAACAATTTAAAAATAATGGAATGATTTTATGGTGGCAGGGTCAATTTGGAACCCTGAGCTACTAGTAATAGAGCCGCTGGTGCATAGAGAGGATAGTAAACCAAATACACCTTGCTGCACCTCGACTTTTCCAAACCATCATGTTTAAATTATGCAACATTTATTTGAAAAAAACTTTATACTCTGTTTATACTACTATCTAGGAATATATAAACATATTTTTTTCTTTTTTTTATCTACACTAGTAATAAAAACAGTAACAGTTTCCCATGGACATCAGTGAAAGTATTAATTGTAATGGCAAATCTGAGAAGTGGTATAATATGCTGTATGAAATTAAACAAAGGGCTTTATGCGCGCATTAACTTATTAGGGTTTTGAAGATAATCTTCAAAACCCTTATACTTTCTGTATAAGGGTCTTCTGTGTCTGTCTATCTGATATCACATCTACGATAGCTAGAAAGTTAACATAATATTGTCATGTTTTTTCTCTTTGTATTAAAATTAGGTATTGATATACATACACAAAGGCGAGCGGATCCAGTCCTAAAATGTTAAGTTATATTATAATTATTCTTCCTAAAATCAGTTATTGACAAACAAACACATATAGGCGAGCGAAGCGAGCGTTAGTTTTTTAGGTAAAATTATATTTTATCCTGCAAAATTAGCTAGTAAAAAACATACAAATGAAGACGAGCAAAGAGAGCACTAATATATTATATTTTCTCTTTAGTTTATGTTCCAAATTAGGTACTGATAAGTAATTACAGAAAGGTGAGCGAAGCGGACTCTGGAATATTAAGTTATATTTTATTTATGTTTTCTAAAATTAGGTATAGAAAAACAAAAATTTATAAGCGATCAAAGCGACAAATAAAATATTAAGTAAAAGTATGATTCTATAATATCTGAAAAACCCTTGTAATGGTTGGAAAGCGAGCACTTTGACAGATTTTTTTTATACTCTTCACTTGCAGACTTGCCTTGTATGAAGTGTAATATTATAATTATGTGGTGCGCACAAATTCCAAGCAGACGACTGAGGCAACACAGTTTTTTTTTGGTTTTAGCCAAAATCAAAATCAAGTTAAACTTTTCTAATATTTGTAAGTATGCCATACTGACTTTCTGATACATCTATACGGTGAAATACTCAACCTCCACTTATACTTAAATTGAAAGTGAACGCATCATGATTTATTGGGTCTGAGATACATAAAAATATGACCTTATTAAATAAATATTTACAGTTATCTTTCTACAAGAAGAGTCTTACTAGAATGGAAAGAGTATGCTTCTCAAAACTAAGAATCCGATTATCTTCTGAGGTAACTTATACATCATATTAGTTAAAAAATATATATTAATACAAGTTGGACCAAAAGACTCAGGTCATTTTACACAAATTAATGATACCAAGGGTTAAGGGAAAGAAACAAGTAAAGGAACCATGTTGTAGGATCTGTATATTGAAAGGAGCCTCACTGACTCAATTCTGGTACATCTTTGTGATGGTGAAGTTGGGTAAATTGTTGGGTCAATATTTGGACAGATAGTGTAGGAGTCACAAAGGATGGGAGGCATTGTGTTAAGAGGTCTACAGCCTAGCCTGGCGTCCCGGTCCTGCCAGGGGTTTATCTCTCTCATCCCAGAGAGTAACTCCATCACACGCACATATCTTCTTTGCATTTTCAAACAAACCAGCCGATCTTGAGATAATGCCGCAAGCCAACCTAAACAATACAGCAAAATTATTACCAAAAAAGGCTAAATATGCCATTAGGCTCCACTGTGCTTTTAACATCTTATTGTCTGGTTAATGCACTATACTAGCTGCTATAGATTTGCCTTGAGAACTGTGCTAACTACAGATGTTACAAACAATATGATATGATATTAATTAACATGATATTAATGATACCCGACCCATTAGTATATTACCTGTAATTAATAAAATCACCGAAAGGCTTATAGCAGTGCAACTTCTAGATCATCTGAAGAATAATGATATTCTACCTGACAGATATCTATCTGCAAAATATCTATCTGGCTTCAGACGTGGACATAGCACATGTACAGCACTATTGAAAATTCTAGATGATTTTTGTCGTGGCATAGATGTGTGGGAAAAGCTTCAATTCTTGTTCTGTTGGACTTCTCGAAAGCTTTCGACATGATATATCATGAATTACTTATTGACAAATTAAAACATATAGGTATCAACTCCTCTGCTCTCAGGTGGTTCAAATAATTTATTTCAAACCGCTCACAGCAAGTTATTTATGGTGGTCAATTGTCAGATGTGTTCATCTACCTAACCAAAGGAGTGCCTCAAGGTAGCTCACTATCACCCTACCTCTATATGATTTATGTGTTCGACTCAACATATTGCATAAAACGTAGCAAAACACACATGTATGCTGATGATACCCAAGTCTATATAAGTACAAGCCCTAAAGAAATAGATTACTGTTGTTCTAATCTAAATGAAGATATCAACTGTTTGTTCAACTGGTCCACTCAGAGTGGTCTTAAATTAAACCCTTCAAAATCTGAAGTATTGCTTATATACACTAAACAAATCAAACCTCATCTCTCTGAACCACTAATCGAAATAGGTGGAAATAAGATAACTACTGTTCTACCCTCTAAGAACCTGGGGACTCAACTTGATGAGCACCTTACTTTTAAAAAGCATATTATTGGACTTTGTGGAAGAGCTTGGGCAAATTTAAAAAATCTCAGATCGCTACACGGAATCTTACCACCAGATGAGAAGTGGAAATTACCTGACACTTTAATTTTATCATTATTTAATTATTGTGATTCACTTTATGGACCTCACTTAAGTTCTGAGCTAAAATTCAAAAGGTGCAAAATGCATGTGTCAGATTTGCCTGGGGTTATAACTTAAGAGAGCACTTTCTCCTCGTCTCATTGAAAAGAACATCCTAAATATGGAGAATAGAAGATATCTTCATAATGCTTGTCTTCTACAGTAGATATTCCAATCCGGCTCACCCACGTACATGTATAATCTCATCTCAAAACGATCAGATCATCATAACCTAACCCTTAGAAATTCCTCCCAAAATTATTATAATATTGAACACAATACAAAAAAAATTTAATGTTCCTTTTCTGGTTTCTCACCAAAATTACTAAATGTCATTCCTTTTGATATCATAAATTTAAAAGAAAACAGTTTCAAATTGAAGTTCAAGAAGTACTTATTTGAATTACAAAGAAATAGTGATCTCTTGTTATAGTTATTGTCAGTGTTTTTTATTTTATTTGTTATGTTATTTACATTTTTTATTTATTTATTTTTAATTCTATTTAATTTTTTTCCTCAACTTAGCCTATTTGATTTTATTCTAATACTTTCTTTTAAGAAATGGTTTTTATTTGAATTATTAATCACAGTTAAAATATTTTTCTTTATACTTATAAATCAATATTATTATTTCTAGTTATTTTTTTCTTCTATAACCACATCCATTATCTAATATAAGAAATTATGATTTAGTGATTTTTTTTGTTGAATTTTATTTTTATGAAACTAAAAATCATTACATTTGTACCTTTTATATTTTTATTATTTATTTACTTTCCTATGACAATAATCTTTTAATAAAATTTTTTATTTTGTTCTCTTTCTAATTGTTCCTTAAACAACTTGTCAAATTATTTAATAGTGTTTTTTTTTCCAATTGTAGACATACTAGTTAATTAGTTTTAAAAAAAATATGATATTGTTTATAATAATGAAAATAAATAGTCATTTATTTAATACCTTGTTGAAGGGTGGTGCCCATACTGAGTGAGGACAGAGGAGTTATTAGATTCCACTCCTACACTTCTACCAATCACATCCCACACTTTGATGTCTCTATTCTCCAGTTTGAACACAGCTCTACCTGACTCATCAGCTTCTATATTACCTAAGTCTCCTGCGTGCTATTGAACATAACAACACATATACTTAAGTTAAACATTATTTTATAGCAAAACACAAGGGAACCAGAAACCGAAAGTTAAAAAAAAGCTTCCTTGAGCTGTCCCTCAAGAAGTGAGCGAGTGGGAGTTTGGAATAAAGAACAGTTAGGTTTGACACAAATGGATATGGGTGGGGGGGGGGGGGGGCCAAGAGCCCGCTGAAAGTTTTAGCATATATTCAAAATGGATGGCCAAATAAGAAACTTGAGATGGAGTTAGTAAAATACCAATGGAAGAAAGATGCATTTGAGTGGGAGAGTACCTATAGTTGTAAGCAAAGAAAAAAACTTTAAGCATTCTACACATGGGGCATCCAGGAGTATGAGTTGTGAGAGCCTTAACAACATAAAGATAAATTATAAAATTAAATGAATATAAATTACTATAAAATAATTTCAACCACTTCTATGACACTAGAAACAAAGATAAGTTAGTGATTACATCCCATAGATTAACAAGGTACAGAACTGCCACTAACTTATTAAGCATTCAATTTTTTAATTTGCTGGAGAAAGAAACAAAAGAGATGGATATTGATTCCTTTGGAAGTCAAGTAAAGGATTTCTTATTGAAAAACCCATGCTACTCAGTTGCAGAGTTTTTTAATTTAACAACACATTGTTAATTATATATTATGACAATTGTATGCCATTGTAAAATTTACATATTAATATTGTATAATTTTGTATGGTCTTAACAATAAATAACATTCATTCATCTGGTGGCCAGGCATAAGTAAGATGGTAAATGAGTTTGCTGGAGGTTGTGAAACATGCCAAAACACCGGGATAGCATAGTAGAGGTTCCTCTATACCACTATAATGTAACAAGTCGACCACGGGAAAGACTGCATAATGAATTTGCAGGACATCATAGGTTGATATTAATTTAAACATTCTCTTAGTAGATTATGATTGCTAAACTAAAATATAAGGTACAGGGTACCTCAAAACTTTTTCTCGCCTCATTGGATTCAATATGCTTATCCTCAACACTTCAGACTTGCTTCGTCTGTCCTTTTCTAACCTTTTTAAACTTGTATTAAAAAAAGATTAGAAAACTTGTATTAAAAAAAGATTAGATACTTTTTTAGCAGAAAATAAAATTATTAGTAAAAATCAATTTGGTTTTAAACAAAATTCTTCAACTGACAATGCTATAGATAACCTTCTAAGAAGTGTAATTAATAACTTAAATGTAAATTTTAAAACTATAGCTATATTTTTAGACCTTACTAAAGCGTTTGATCTTGTTGAGCACCATATACTTATTAAGAAATTAAGAAGTTATAGCCTAAGTGGAATGCCATTAGCACTCATGCAAAGCTACTTAAGTGGTAGGTCACAGCAAGTAAAAATAAATGACATACTTAGCTCTCCTCTTAAGGTAATTAACGGGGTACCTCAAGGAAGTTCCTTGGGGCCCCAGCTTTTTTCTTTTTATATTAATGATTTGCTCAACGTATGTATACCTGGTCAACTCTTTTGCTTTGCTGATGACTCAGTTGTAGTTTTAAAAGCTAAATCGTGGTGTGAAGTAAAATATTATGCTGAAGAGTGTTTAAGCAAAATTAATGAATGGTTACACGCTAATGGTCTAAATCTTAACTCTACTAAAAGTTGCTGGATTGATTTTAATTGTAAAGATAAAAATAGCAATGAAAGAGAGGTTACTTTCATCTCAAATAACAAAATCATTATAATAAAAAAAAGTTGTATATGTTAAATATCTAGGAGTATACATTGATCAATTTTTAAATTGAATTACCATATTTTACAACTAAGCAAACATTAAATTCTTTGACCTATTTATTTTATAAATTAAGAAGCATAGCAATGTTGATCAATTGGTGATGTTTACCAAGCTATATTAATAGTAGACTGTTATATGCCCTACCTTTTGGGGGTTCACTACAAAAACTAATTTTAACACCATTTTCAAATTACAAAAAAAGGTAATCAAGACTATGTTTTTTAAATCTATTGATTATAGCACTGATCTACTCTTTCAAGAAACTAAAATTTTACCTCTTAACAAGCTCTTGGTCAAATACTCTTTAATATATATTCATAAAAATGTCAAAGACTATAAGGTTGTAGATCACAGTTATTCAACACGGAGTAAAATCAACCAAAATCTTTTTAAATCTAATTGTAGTAAGAAAGTCAAGTGTAACTCTATATACCATACTGGAATTAACATGTACAATCTTTTACCTCTAGTTATAAGAAATGTCACAAAAATATCAAAATTTAAACTATTTCTTAGCCAGTGGATAGACAAATTGACTTTTGAGTTTACTGATAAAATTCTATGTAATCATAAACAAGAATAGTGTAGAGTTTTTGATTTTATATTCTAAAATATATACAAAATAACTGCTATAATTCTGTACATCTGTATAATTTAAATTTTATTTCTTTTAATTTATTATATTTTTAAAAATCGAATTCCTACTAGCTACTCAAAATAGGATAAAACTTTGTTGAGAAAAAAAAACAAAATTTTTTCTTATTTCAAAACTAACATAGTAATGTTAACAATTACTATTAGTAAGTACTTCACGGCTGTGACATACGCATAGGGAAAATTCTAGGGAACTGAAACTCCTAGGTTAAACTCCTTATGCCTTATCCTGATCTGACCAAAAAAAAAAAAATAATAATAATAATCTTTAAATTATGTAACTGATTAGACTATATCACAAATCCTTTTTATATATTTTTTTATTATTTTGCTCCCAGTTAAATAGTTAACATTTTTTTTTATTTATTTACTTTTGTAATTTTTATTTAAGTAAATACATTTTTCCTTTCTTTATAAACATAAGTACTAATGTTCCTATAGAAAAATGTTTTGATATGTCATATCCTTATGACATTGTTTTTATAATTGATTATTTAAATTGTCAAAGTATTTTAGTATTCATTATAATCTCGTGTATTGCCCCTATTATTGGTTTTATTGGTTACGCTACAATTGTGGCAGCGGTGAAACTTTCTAGTGAGTGTTGTGAGTGCTAAGATAATGCCAAGAAGACGACAAGCAAACTTGAGAAACATTGATGATGCTGATGATAATGAAATAAGAGTACAGAAGCCTATTGTTCAACCAGATAAGTATACTTCAGGAAACTGGAGTGAATATGTAAAATATTTTAACAATGTTGCCTTAATAAACGGATGGGACGATGAGACAAAAGTTAAATTTTTAGCAATTGTTTGACAGGCGATAGTTTGAAAATTTTAATAACATTCCTCAAAATTTGCGGATAGTTTTGAGTTGTTTGTAACGAGCTTACCCGGCATATAATTCCTGCCGCTCAAAGAGCATTGAGAAAAGGGATTTTTAAACGCCGTAAACAAGAAAAAGGTGAACTGATAGGCCAATTCGCTCGTATATTAAAATCTCTTTTTGAAGAAGCGTATCCTGATATTCTTGATCATGATATGGCTGATGAACTAATAAAAGATCAGTTTATATCTGGTTTGTCTGATAGTACCGTCCGTTTGCAAACAATGCTTTCTAAGCCTGCTACCTTAGATGCTGCTTTAGCTTGTGCTTTAGAAGCCGAATCTGCTTATACTTTAAATAAATCTGCGAATAGTAGCCACTCTATTAGTGTAGTAGAGCCTAGTAGTAGTGTGCCATATCTAGGTAATGATCAAATAGACAGTGGCTTAGCTGCTTCTATCTCTCCTATCCAAAAAGCTTTAAATGACCAAGCACAGCAGATGGTGGAGTTAACTAAGGCTATTAATAATCTAGCTTTAGCTTCGACTAGTAGTGCACCTTACAGAAGGCAGGTTAGAAGGGATATAACCTGCTGGGGCTGTTTTGAGAGAGGACATGTGCAGGCTAGGTGTCCCAAAAAGAACAAACAAGCGGGAAACTAACTACGGCCAACACTAAGGACCAGGTGGTGGCTGAACCTTATATGGTCCCAGTAGTTAAAGGGAAAGTAGGTACTCACAGCAATTTTATTAATGCTGAGATAAATAGAGTGCATGCTAAGATGTTAGTGGATTCCGGGGCTTGTTTATCTCTCATAAGTAGGAGCTTTGCTGAAAAAGCAGGGATAGTTGGGAGAGAAGAAGAGTGCGTGACATTAAAAAATGCCAGTGGCGAAAAAAATCGGGACGTTTGGCATCGCAAATACCGACATCACTATTGATGGGAAAATTTTTAATCACAAATCTGTAATAGCTGATATTTGGATAGATGTTATCATTGGAGTTGATTTTTTAAAGAAGTATGGAGCTCAAATTTGTTTTGATAAGGGCGTGGTAAAAATTGGTAAAACTACAGCTCAGTTGGTGCCACAGATTGATTCTGTTAGTAGTGTTAGTAGTTTTCAGGTAGTTCTTTCGAAAGATACGGTTATCCCGGGAAGGCATGAAGTGTTCACTTACGGGAAAATTTTAGGTGGCATTGCTGATGGCAGTGAGGTTATCTTTGAACCAAACAAAGGAGATGATGGTTTTGCCACAATCCAAATAGCGAGAGTAGCTACAACGGTGAAAAACAATGAAATACCTTTGCGATTAATGAATCCGTCAACACAGCCATTGATACTGCATGGTAAGAAGAAAATAGGGGAAATTGAAAAGTTTGAACAACATTTGGAGGAAGTAAGTGAAGTTGTTGCTAGCATCAGAGAAAATTCAGGTCAACCTATAGAAACTATGTTTGCTTTGAAAACAGATGCCCTACAAGAAGATCAGAAGGAACGTCTAATTAGTCTACTAGAAGAATTTAGAGATATCTATTCAACTAGTGGAGCTGATATTGGTAGAACGGGTGTTGTAAAACATAAAGTAGTGACAGAAGGACCGCCTATCAAGCAAGCAGCCAGGAGGATACCGTATGAACGTCGAGGTGAGGTCGAACAATTGACAAGAGACATGTTAGACCAAGGAGTTATAGAACCTTCTGTTTCACCCTGGTCTAGTCCGATAGTTTTGGTTAAGAAGAAGGACGGCAGTACTAGATTCTGTATTGACTATCGGAAGTTTAAGTCACTAAAAAGGATGCATATCCACTTCCTAGGATCGACGATATTCTTGACAACCTGAGAGGAGCTGTTTATTTCATCGTTAGACCTAGCGTCTGGGTATTGGCAAGTAGAAATGGATGAGAGTGATAAAGAAAAGACAGCATTTGTGACGTCAGAGGGACTTTACCAGTTTAAAGTAATGCCCCTGCCACGTTTCAACGTCTTATGGACTCTGTACTTAGTGGGCTGAAGTGGCGCATAGCTATGGTGTACCTTGATGATATTGTTGTGTGGAGTAAAACAATTGAAGAACACATCGAAAGGTTGAGAGAGGTATTTTTACGGTTACGTAAAGCAAAGCTAAAACTCAAGCCAAAGAAGTGCCACTTGATCAGAAATAATAAAAGTTATTTAGGCCATATTGTTAGCGCAAAGGGTATTTCAACGGATCCAGAGAAGACTACAGCTGTGTCAACCTGGCCTACACCAACTTGTGTCAAAGAACTAAGATCGTTCCTGGGATTCGCAGCATATTATAGGCGGTTTATTAGAGGTTTCGCAGAAATAGCAGCACCACTATACAAAGCTACAGAAAGAAGAGAGAAGTTTGAGGTAACCAAAGAAATTATGGAGAGTTTTGAAACCTTGAAGAAAGCTTTGACCAATACACCTGTATTAGTACTGCCTAACAGCACAGATCAATTTATAGTAGACTGTGACGCAAGTGATACCGGGATAGGAGTTGTTTTATCACAAATTCAGGAAGGCGAGGAAAAAGTCATAGCTTATGCCAGTAGGGCGCTGTCTAAAGCTGAGAAGCGTTACTGCACGACCCGAAAGGAACTGCTAGCACTGGTATATGGAGTCACGCACTTTAAAGCCTACTTATATGGAAGGCCATTTATTGTAAGAACGGACCATAACGCTCTCAAATGGCTACAGTCGTTTAAAGAACCAGAAGGCCAGACAGCAAGATGGCTTGAGTTGCTGTCAGATTATAATTTTGAAGTTCTTCATCGGGCAGGTAAGTTACATGCAAATGCAGATGGGTTGTCAAGGATATGCCGGCAGTGCAAAGAGGATATTGCAGTTGGAGAGTTAGGAGAAGGGGAAAGCAACAACATAGTTAACATAAACGCGATAGCTTTTAGTGAGGAGCTGATCCAAGAAGAGCAACGCTTAGATCCTAACTTAAAGAAGGTACTTAGCTGGATTGACGAAGGACAACGACCCGAGTTTCAAGAAGTTCGAGGAGCTGATCCAATTCTTCTCCGACTGTGGACTCAATGGAGTCGTCTTAGCAAGAATGAAGCGGGGGTTCTAGTGCGTCGTTGGGAAGAGAGTGAGAAAGAGATAAGGTACCAAGTTGTTTTGCCTAAGAAATTAGTTTCCACAGTTTTAGAGGAGTGTCATGGTGGACCATCTGGTGCTCACCTTGGAATAACAAAGAGTAGGAAAAAGATCTCATCCCGATTTTACTGGCCAGGACATCTAAAAGATATAGAAGAGTGGATACAGTTGTGTCCTGAATGCGGGAAGAAGAAGGGTATTCAGACCAGAGCGCCGATGCAAACTGTCTCTTCTGGGTTTCCATTCCAACGAGTCGCCATGGACATCTTGGGACCACTACCCGAGACTGTTAATCAAAATAAATACATCCTAGTTGTGGCAGATTACTTTACAAAATGGTTTGAGGCATATCCTCTGAAAAACATAGAAGCTAAGACCGTGGCATCTAAATTTTTAGGTGAATTTGTGGGACGATATGGTGTACCTTATGAAGTACACACGGATCAAGGTAGGCAATTTGAGTCCGAACTATTCAAGGAGTTAACTGAACAACTGAATATGACCAAGACGAGAACCAGCCCTTATCATCCTCAGTCAGACGGGTTGGTTGAGAGGTTCAACCGTACTCTCACAGAGATGCTTTCACATTATGTAAATGACAATCACAACGACTGGGATGTGAAGCTTCCTATGGTAATGATGGCGTACAGGTCTAGTCAACATGAATCTACCAAAGTGACGCCATATTATGCATTATTTGGCAGGGAATTTAGGTTGCCCTTGGATGTCGTTTACGGAGTACCTGAATCAGTGCAGGATTTAACTGAGTTTATGAAAAGTCGAAGGAAAATTATGGAGGATGCTTATGAAGTGGTGAGACAGAAACATGGTCATAAGCAGCAATTTCATAAGGATTATTACGACAGGTCTTGCCAGGTACGCCCTACAATAAAGGAGGCGGACAATGTATGGTTATGGTATCCGCATACCAGGAAGGGAAGGTCGGCCAAGTTTCATAAGCCTTGGGATGGGCCATACAAGGTGCTCAAAAGCTCTCAGACGTTACGGTGCGGGTACAGAGAGAAGGTACACGGAAGCGGCTAGTCGTGCACGTAAATCGACTGAAGCCTTACAAGGCTCGGGAAGAAGCACCAAATAAATAGAGGGGAAGAGTGTCATATCCTTATGACATTGTTTTTATAATTGATAATTTAAATTGTCAAAGTATTTTTAGAATTCATTATAATCTCGTGTATTGCCTATTTGGTTTTATTGGTTACGCTACAGATATATTGTAGTTTAGTTTAATTCTTTTTACTTTCTTTTTTGTAAACATAAGTATCAGTAATTTGTACTTACATCTTTAATTAAAAAAAAAAAAAATATTTTTCTTTGTAAACTTATTATTCTCATTAATATTTATAACAATATATAATCTTGTATGCCATGATTATTATTACTTTGAAATAGTTATAATGAAACCATATTTACTCCTTGCTAACCCCCTCCTACTAACTTAATAACTACAAACCCCCACACTCAGCTACTGGCTTGTGGGATTGTGAAAATTTTTATTTTTTATGCTCTTGTTAACTTTAAGTAATTTAAGTCAAAATATTTTTTTTATATATATATTTTAAATGTAATTTTTTTCTTCTTTTCTTTTTAAATATGTACATAAGAAATAATCGTACGTGATTATTTTTTATTTTTCTAAATTATTTTCTGTTATTGTGATTCTAATTTTGGCAATAAAGGATGTTTTGAATTTGAAAAATTTCTTTTTATTTCCAGCGATCACCCATCTAGGCGCTGACCTCATCGATGCTGGTTGACTTTTATGATCCAAACAAAAACTAAAGATATACTTCCCGTATTGAAAAAAAAAACTTTGTGCACTTATTTATTATTTAAGAAATATACTTGAGCCAAAATTCAATTTAATTGAAATATTTTATGCTTCTTCATAATTTTTCGAATAACTTATACAGGCCAATCGATAAATTTGAACAAATGCAGACAATAAGATGAAACTTGGCTAATATGTTGCTAAAGCAAATTTTCATCATGAAAATGATGCTTATGAGGTTGTTCCTCATAAGAAAAGTGGGGGGGGGGGAGGATCGATTCAGATTTGCTTCCTGATACCGAAAATAAATGTCTAAAAAAGCGAGACTATTTTTTAAGCTAAGTGACATTTGGGACACGGATCACCCAGAACTAAGACAGATGGAGCCTAATCTTTGCTTGTCACGGATTACCTAGAACTAAGACAAGTGAAACCTAACCTTTGCTTGTTACGGATTACCCAGAACTAAGGTGGAACCTAACCTTAGCTTGTTACGGATTACCCAGAACTAAGACAGGTGGAACCAAACCTTTGCTTGTTACGGATTACCCGGACTGAGACAGGTGAAACCTAACCTTTGCTTGTAATGGATCACCTAGACTGCAGATTATGGACTTCAGGGGTTTGACTCTCTGATTCCTTGGTTACTCAGCCCCCCCCCCTCCAGTATAAATTTAATTTAGATTGTTAAAATATATTTTTTATTATTTTCTACTTCAGTTTTATGGCTATCTTACTTCAATTCATGTATTTCTCAGTTTAGCAGGAAGTTGGTTCTTTTTATTATTTTTTTTGTAGAGTAACTGTGTGGCGTCCTTTTTGAGATTAAATTATTGAAATTATCCGTCTCCCCACTCCTTCACCACTGAGTTTATCCGTCTCCCCACTCCCTCGCCACTGAGTTTATCCGTCCACCCACTCCCTCGCCACTGAGTTTATCCGTCTCCTCACTCCCTCGCCACTGAGTTTATCCGTCTCCCCACTCCCTCGCCACTGAGTTTGTCTCCCCACTCCCTCCCACTGAGTTTATCCGTCTCCTCACTCCTTGCCACTGAGTTTATCCGTCTCCCCACTCCCTCGCCACTGAGTTTATCCGTCTCCTCACTCCCTCGCCACTGAGTTTATCCGTCTCTCCACTCCCCGCCACTGAGTTTGTCCCTCGCCACTCCCCCCACTCCCTCGCACTGAGTTTATCCGTCTCCCCACTCCCTCGCCACTGCGTCTCCCCACTTCGCCATGAGTTTATCCGTCTCCCCACTCCCTCGACACTGTTTCCCAAATCATACAGTTCCCTTTCGTGCTGTAACAAACTGTGCATAAAATGCCTGGTTCTCCCTAATACTAGTTATTTCTTTTTTCCTAGAGCTTAAGTGATCATAAAGCAATTAGTACAATTTGCTATTTGTAACATGTTGTAACATTATAAAACTAAGTTTATAATGGTTTTACCTTTTTAAAACCAGGAGCTGTTGAATTCTGAAAAGTGGGTTCACAAATATCATAATGATCTCCAATGCTGCAAAATATAAACATGTATCAGTTAATCATTCGTGTTTGCTCAAACTGAGCTCAGAGGTGCAATGCGAGCCGGATAATCCAGGCAAATTGCAGGTCCAGATTCAATACTAGAGACAAGCAAAGTGATAGAGCTCAGGCCTGCTGGTGTAGTGCACTCAATCACTCATAGTTGACCAATTACCTCATCTTCTGTAATACGAAACTGTAAAATCACACATTATTCCATAGGCATAGGGAGATGGTGGGTATTATCATTAGCACTACATACACAGCATGTACAGAGATCAAACCCAAGACACGACTCTAAATATCAATAAAATACTCTGACTTCAAATAACAATTTAAGGTGGAGCTACTCTCAAGGTGAAGGTACTCTCAAGGTGGATGTACGTTTACAGTACGTTTTTCAACATTTTGGTCACTTAGAGTGGTCGTATCGAGTTCGAACCGGTTTTATTTGATTCAGCGCCCAGAAATACATCGATAAAAATGACACCCAACTCGATAACTCTTGAGTGATAAAAAAAGATTATAAACCATCGTAAATTATCAAAAACTTAAATTACGGTCGCTAATAAATACAATTTGAGTAGGCTGTCGTTTTGAATGATTTTTGGGGCGCTGAATCGAATAAAACTCGAAGTGGTCCGAAGCCACTTCGCTCACTTAAAGTGACAAAAAAATCGAATAACCGGTGGTCAATTACTGGAAAACTAAAAATACCCTCGGTAAACATAAAGTGGGGAGACGTTTTTGGGCGTTTAGTTAAATGAAAATGGAGTCGATATAAGCTCAAAGCCTTGCTACCTGGGTTCGTATCCTAGTTAGGACGATAAGTTTTTTATATTATATAAGTTAATAACAACAAAAAATTCTATGGCGGTTGCCCGCATATCGGGCGAATTTCCTTTAGAATGTGTGTTTCTGTGCTTATCAACCCTTTTTTGATAAAGTTCCGGTTTATGCTTTGTAACTTGAACACTTACTCATTTATCAAGCACTGCTCGTAATTAATTTTATCTGTATTTTTCAAAGGAAATGCGCGAAAATCTTTTAAGAAAAACACCAAATGATCATTAAAATAGTTCAAATAATGGAGTGCTCTGCCAATTTTACAGGCTTAGTTTTGTATTATCAACATCTTCATAATTAAGTATAAAGCACAAACCGGCACCTTAAGCAAGAAATGGATTGTTAAGCTCGAATCACGCATTCCAATGGAAATTCGCCCGACATGCAGATCACCGCGCAAGATTTTTTTCTATATTTTATAACCATGAATTGTCATTTTTGTTTATACATATATGTATTGTGTTTTTTTATTTCACTATAACACGTTTGTTTGGAGTAATGATGGCGCCAAGTTAAGTCAACGTGTCATGAAAGGTTAGTCTACGTGTAATGATGGCGCCAAGGTTAGTCTACGTGTCATGGCGCCAAGGTTAGTCTACGTGTCATGATGGCGCCAAGGTTAGTCTACGTGTCATGATGGCGCCAAGGTTAGTCTACGTGTCATGATGGCCAAGGTTAGTCACGTGTCATGGCGCCAAGTTAGTCTACGTGTCATGGCGCCTAATCAAGTCAACGTGTCATGATGGAGGCTAGGTTAGTCAACGTGTCATGATGGAGGCTAAAGTCAACGTGTCACTAGTTAAGTCAAGTCATGATGCGGCTAGGTTAGTCAACGGTCATGATCCATCAAGTGTCATGAGGCTAGGTTAGTCAACGTGATGGGGCAGTTAGGTCACGTGTTCATGATGGCGGTCAATCAAGTGTCATGATGGCGGCTAGGTTAGTCAACGCGTCATGATGGCGCCTAGTCAAGTCAACGTGTCATGATGGCGGCTAGGTTAGACAACGCGTCATGATGGCGCCTAGTTAAGTCAACGCTGTTGCTATCAAGTTTTGTACTGTAGTGTCTCTGCTTTTCTTTTCTTATTTATAATTAACTCTATTCCCGCCCTAACTACTGATATATGCCAATACTCATTCATAGTATTTTTCATGGTACCTATATAACATTGTCGGTGAATTTTTTAAAGCATGTAGTTGACTCAATACGATATAAAGAGGGAAGTACAAAAGTAGCACTATGCCACATCTGGCATAATATTGACGTGTCATTCATCTTTGTGTTTCTAGTTCATTAGGACAGAGCCTGCTGAGTTTGAAGTAATTATAATGCGTTGCCAGTTATAGTCCAAGAGCCCAGGGGTGTTTTGTTAATAAAAAGTGTAATGGCTGGAACCGGTCTCAATTTTTCGTAAATACCTTCCTGAACAAGGACCTGCAATTCCGCCGACTCGTATCGGATGTGCGTCCCAGGCAGAACGCACTTTAGGCGTCAAAGGTTCTGCCTGGGACACCCATCCGATACGAGTCGGCAGAATTGCAGGTCCCTTGTTCAGGAAGGTATTTACGAAATTGAGACCGGTTCCAGCCATTACACTTTTTATTAACTTGGGTGGGAAATTTGACATGTAAAGTGCGTTCTGCCTGGGACACCCATCCGATACGAGTCGGCAGAATTGCAGATCCTTGTTCAGGAAGATATTTACGAAAAATTGAGACCGGCTCCAGCCATTACACTTTTTATTAACAAAACACCCCTGGGCTCTTGGTCTATTAATGTTTCGCCAAACTAATGATATGTGCTTTCCATGTTATAAGAGAGTAACGCTTAGCTTTTATTTGGGATTTTGACTTAAGGGAGTGAGTTCAGGCCCTGATGATTTTCTCTAGTTCAAGTTAGCCTATGGACGTGAGGAGATTATATAAGACACTAATAGTTAGTACTATTTTGAGTTGTTCCTACTGTAATGTGTATGGACCAAGTGATACCTTTGACATCCCTGTGTGAGATCACCACACTGATAGATATACAGGCCATGGTTTCCTGGGCTCAGTCCGTCCAGTGTTCCGTCAATAACACACGTATCATCTCTAGTCTGTATGAACCTGATAACACCCTGTAGATTGGGGTCGCAGCTGAAACCCTGGGTTCCGCCAAGCATTGCCACAGCACTCTTGCAAACCAAATCATTCCCGGTATAGCCTAACAAACAAACCACATCACCATATATTTTTTGTTCCTGTGGAGATTATCTCCAAGGCACTTTGACCTCTTATGTGGGTCCATTGTGCCCGATATCACCATATGCAGCCATATCATACTAGCGACAGTACCTTGCCTAAGTTATCCTCAATATATCATTTTGATACTACCGAGTTTTCCAAAACATGAATAGTTGACAATTATCCTCAATAATTAAAACAAGATACCTTCGGCCTCCTTGCCACTGCGGGGCCTCGCCTCGTCGCACTTCGTCGTGGTTGTTGTCCTTTATAAGTACGTCGTATTACTGGTTTATATAAGTTACACACTGCCACGATATAAGCGAGTTTTCACATGTATTAGTCAAAAATTATTAAAGGCCTTAGTTACAAAACTTCATGTAAGAGTAGTTTTAAAGATTTGGGCATCCTCACCTTATCATCACTTTACATCTTCAACCTACTGACCCACGCTAAACTGAACCTCGACATCCTACAAGACAAGCAACACAACTATAACACAAGGAATCGCAACAGATTGGACTATCCTGCCCACCGACTGACATTAACCAACAACTCAACTCTCTACATGGCAAGAAAATGCTTCAACAAGCTTCCACAAGAAATGGCATCACTTGCTGAGCCCAGCTTTAGTCGACTCATTAAAGATATTTGATAAAAAAAGCTTATTATACAGTAGACGAATATCTAAACGATAATCTGTAAATATTGTAATTAGTAATTTTAAGTTAATTATTTGTTAGTATTTGACGAAACTAGACAATGTTGAGTCATTGTAACAGTGGGTATTATTATTATTATTATTAAAATTTCTGGTGCGGTGGACCGCAAGTCGGGCGAATTTCCTTTGGAATGTGTGTTTCCATGTTCAACAATCCATTTCTTGCTTAAGAATCCGGTTTATGCTTTATAACATGAGCAGTTACTTAATTATCAAGCACTACTCTTAACTCATTTGATGATTGAGTAAGTGCTTAAGTTACTCTTTAACCACGATACTCTTAACCAAGGAAACACAAGTCCCGAAGGGAATTCGCCCCACATGCGGATCTCCGCGCCAGAATCAGGTCCAGGTAAATTTCCAATTAAAATAGATGTGTGTGTTGAGTTAATTGTACTCATATAATGTTCATTATACTGACGAAAGAAAGTATTCCCGTTACCTAATAAGTAATAAGTTAGTAAGTAAGGGATTTCCAGCACCTTGCTTTTGACCTCTGGTGCTAGCGTCATCACCCCAAGGAAAGGATATAAACAAGCTTCATTGCATAAAAATAGTAGAGCTATTGGTAAATTTTTAGATTTAATCGAAATATCCAGTGAATTGTCTGCTTTACAAGTTTCTTATGTACTTTTTCGGAATAATTATTTTCTGTGTAATTTTTTCCTGTATTTCCTGTTACTTTTTACCCTGTGTTTTTTCCCGGATACCGCCACATATATAAGCAGACCAGACTTAGCTCACTCGGACCAGCCCAAGAGGTGCAAAAGGTATATATATATATATATATCAAAAACCGAGGCACAGTAATGAAAATTCGCTAAATACATGACAAATTAATACAATAATAATAAAATTCAAAAAGTTCAGTCAAACATTTTTAAACAAACTTAAAGAGACTATTAAAGGATCATTGTCCAATGAATAAATGAGCTCATGGCTTGGTACTTAGCACTGTACCAGGCTATGTACTACTTAGGAGTACAGGAGTTCTGGGAAGGAGTAGGCTCAACAGTGGCTAAATTCTCCGCTGGGCACTCGAAAGTTGCACCTTTCAAAAAAATTTGCAACATCAAGGTCACCATAAATATTTCTTTAAAAAAGGGTAAGCAAAAGTTGATGCCTTCTTGCCAGCTGTGACTTCATTTTCAAAGTTTCGAGTCTCTTGTTGTAATCAATAGGAGTTGAATCACTGTTAGAATAAACCAAAATGTTACTTAGTAGTTAGAAGATGCTGTAGGACTCCATACAACATAGCAGTATTCTATGAATGGTCCAAGCAAAGCGTTAAAAATACTTGATTCCCTGTGACCCAAAAAACTCAGCTCAGTTAAGTAGAGCATTGTGTTCTCATCCATAATATCTACATCCCTGAATATGGCTCCAAAAGTTAAAGGGAAACAAATTCATTGTGTGCATTGATGCAGTCACCATCGGAAGACCTAAATCCTCATAAAATAACCATGAACCCCTTTGTTGTATATAAATTCATTTACTGCTAACAATAGTCCCAGATTTTCAAAGGCTCTTAAGATCATCAGCAATATAAGGTACAAATTGTAGTCAAACAATGATCTGACATTGTGGACCTGCACAATCATCAACTAGACGTTGTAGGGAGCCATTTGGTTAACACTTCTAGTAAAGTGTATATTACTGTGTAGGTAGGTATTTAAGTATCTCTAGTGAGAGAGGTGGGGAGTAATACTCTTGCGTCTCCTGCAACCAATAAGCGAGAGGGGCTCGTCTCTATAGAATGGATATTTCTTATCATTATACTATTTATGTCCGTCAATCTAATATCAAATTATTTTTTTAAATGCTTAATCTCTTGCACCTACTTCATTAAAAATATTTTGATTTATTCTTCAAGAAATCAGGCTGTGTCTTCATTTATTGATTCAAAGTAAAATAATAGAGATATAACGATAGATGTCATCAGACATAGAACTATAATATAATATGAAGTACTGTTTAACTTAAAATAAAATACAATAAAACAGAGAAAGAAGAAAACAATTGACTTGAGTTCTATACAATTTAATTACTTTAAATTTATTAACTCTGTACAAAAAGATACAAAAAATACATTAACACACAAAAATTGAAGAATTAGACCAACACGGTGATTAATTTATTAATATGAATCTTAAAATTTAATATCAATTTATTAATCAATTACGGTCTTAATTAAAATAAATAATGCTTTACGAGGTATAAAAAGGGAAGAACTGTAAAATCTGAAGGGGTAGAATAGAAAGACCTTGTAGTTGACGAGGTGGGGGAAGTGGAATCGTATATCCCCATCTCACTGCGAGCTGAAACAACTAATATAAGTGTTAACCAAATGGCTCGCTACAACGTCTAGTCAATCATCAGACCCTCAATGCTGTAGACACAAATGATGCTCTCACATTGTGGACCTGCTCTATCTTCTGACCCTCTATGCTGTAGGCACAAGCATTTATAAATTTCTTTAAAGAAAAGAAGAAGACTTGACACTTCATTAGTTTGGAGAAAGTTATCTTTCACCACATAAAGTGCCTACATGTGCCAATTAAGGGAAATAACAGTTACTAAAGGAATCACGAAGGAGATGAATCATTAAATAAAGGAATGCCTATGGTCTACTAACGAATTCAATTAGCAGATATTACCGAAGACCAGCAGATATTAGCTTTATTGCGATGCCAGCAATAAAATAAAACTGTTTATAAGGTAAATTTTAGTCAGCCTGTTTAAAATAAACAACTTATTACAAAAAGATTAAAAAACATTTATTTACAACCAAAAAAACTTACAAGATGATCATTTTTTGTATTTTCAAATCAAATTCATAAAAAATAATCAAATCTAATAAAAAATTTCAAAATTAAATTGGTCCAGGAGGATCTAAAACAAGCTTCTCATTGTTTATTTTAGTCTCAAATTTCTTAAGGACAATTATAATACTTAGTCAGGACTAATGTTATATTTAAGACATCTGTTATTCCTCCTGTATATTACTGAGCGCCAGAGTTCAATAATCAACAGAAGCATACTACAAATAATAAAATGACATAAATAAAACAAGAAACTTAGTTTCAAAGTGTTTTCTGGTAGTGACATGCAGAGCTACTGGAGGAGCCTGACCAAACTATTTGTTTTATCCTGTCATTCTATTTGTCGCATCAATCCACATGTTTAGCGAACTTGTTTGGGAAAAAGTTGCTAATGTGATAGCTAAAATTAAACAATATGTTGACTTTCTCAATAGTAATTACAAACAATTACTAATTTAATAAAATGAATAGATTGGTTGATTCAAGCTCGCCCTGTAGAAGCAGCTTTCAAAGCAGCCACGTTTTTCCCATTAAACTCGAGAATCCTGACTGGGAATAACTCAAAATAAAACGACCAGTCCAATTTCTTTATAGCGACAAGAGAGCCAAAGTCAATTTTATATTTGAACTGCTGCATGGTGTTGTTATTGGTGGAGGTTTTATTTACCAGCTCCCACCTGGAGGTGTCGATGTCTCGGTTCTGCAAGTGTATCAGTTTCAGCATCAAGTCCAAGTCCGATACCCAGTGGGACTTAATGGAGAACTTAATGGTTTGAAGGGGAGCTTTGTCCAGAGCCGATATCACTTTGAAATTTTTACTTTTGACCGATGGAACTTTCCACGACAGAATGAAATCCAAAGTCTGTTTGTTACAGGTCCTCACACAAACCCAACCTGATTTCGAGATAAACTTACAGTCACAGATCCTGAGGATAAAGGCATCCTTCAAATTATCCTGGACACGCTGGCAACTGGTGACGATCTCCTTGAGTAAGCTATCCTTTATAAATTGAGCTTCCGTTTCAACTATTTGATCCTCCTCATTCTCAGGAACTACAAGAACAATGAGTGCAATACTTTCATTAGCACTGAAGTCTATTTCACCGTGCCTGATCTTGTTGCTTTTAATTCTTTTGAGGAACCCGGAAACATTACTAGATAAGTTTAAGCCGTCACCAGAAAGTTTTCGTTTCTTTTCAGGCGTTTCTGTCTTACTAACCTCCTCTTTTTCTTCTTTGACTTCATCATCAGCATCTATAACATCAAAGTCAGCATCCATATCGTCCTCTATTTTCCATATTTCATCCGCTTCTGAAGTGTGGAGATCAGTCAGATGTTGGTCTTCCGATCCACCGGCATCTGAATCAGAGGAATATTTCAACTCTAACTCCTCCCCATCCATATCCATATCTCTGGATTTCTTACCATTTTCTTCCTCATCAGGACTGGGTTTAGTATCGTTAGGGTCCGGCTTGCACAGCGGACAATATCCATCGTTATCTTGTTCCAGTTTGACAAACATGTAGATTTCTTTCTCTCCTGCAACATAACAGATAAATGGTTTCATTTCCTCGATACATCACAAAACAAAATAATTCAAACAGAGTAGGCCCTGCAGTAATTTTGAATAGTAGCAGTAGCTATAGAAACCACTATGTGTCTTTGACTAAGCTACAAAGTGCAATTTTAAGCCCCTTTTTACTAACTCACACAAATTTATAGGTTAATGCTTAACAATAAAATAAAGTCAATTATAAAGATTTAGGTCTTCTGGTGGTGACCGCGTGATTGTAGATAAAGAATCCGAGGCATCTTCAGGGATGTACGTCATCATGGAATGCTCTACAAAGCTGAACTGAAGATGGAGACGATAAAGGCCCTATTTATACCAGTCTCTGACCTTGTCTTCGAGGACGAAGATTATAGCCATGAGAAGGGATGATAGGGTTCGACGGTCCAGTATGATGCAATCCACTTAAAGGTCGTGTTTGTCCTGTCTAGTTGATGAGCTGGCTAATGGGAGATTTCCGTTGGATGACGTAATCGGTGGCTGGGTGTTGCGTGACTTAGTTGAAGGCTGAGATTGGCTTAGGGAATTATCTGAAACACGTAATGAAGAGATAAGCGGTGTCCAAGTATTGGAAATCTTCAACTCCATGTCCCTGTTGATGTTATTCCTTTGCTTAGCAATCTCTATAGCTTCCCTGACGAGCCTGTCACGATATCGAGAAACACTCGCTAGTACCTCGGTTTTCTCAAAATTAATAAGATGACCAGAATCTCGTGAATGCTCTGCGACCGCGGACCAACAATCGCCGGTGAATGCTCTGCGGTCATTACGTATTTTACAAAGTCTATTACACTCAACTAATTATTCTCTGCAAGCTATTTTTTAAAGTCAAATTTAATATTAAACATTTTAACATTCTTTCTCTTTAGACCCTGGCAGAGTCTTGCTTTTCAGAGAGTGGCTCGGTTAAGCTCTTTAGACACTGGCCCAGTCTTTCTACCCAGAGCCTGGCTCTGACTTTCTCTTCAGACCTTGGTACAGTCTCTCTATTCAGACCCTGGCACAGTCCTGCTTTTCAGAGAGTGGCTCGTTTATCTCTTTAGACGCTGGCCCAGTCTTTCTACATAGACCCTAGTTCTGAATTTCTCTTCAGACCTTGGTACAGTCTTTCTCTTCAGACACTGGCTCAGTCTGTCTCTTCAGAGATTGGCTCAGTCTTGATCTTCAGAATCTGGCTCACCCAATCTCTTCAGATACAAGCTCAGTCTATTTCTTCCGGGACAGGCTCAGTCTTGCTCTTCAGAGACTGGCTCAGTCTTGTAAGATATGTCGTACAGTGATGGATGTATTGCAAGTCAGGAATATTGGAGGAGGTACTCGCTCCATTAGGTGTCCATGAGTCAAGCACGTATGGCTTATCCTTAATCTTGCAATAACAACCTATCTTCTTCAATGACTGTGAGATGATGTAACCCATGGTTTAGTGGTATTCTTATCATCCCGCAGCTTTACGGACCTGGGAGGAGTAGCCTGCGATTCTAGATCCAAATGATCAAAGATACGAGCAGCAACTAGAATCATAATGTCGGCCTTGCTAATAATTGTCATGTCAGGGACTAAGGAAGAAGGAAGTAGCTGCCTTGGCTGCTGTGTCTGCCCAAGTCATTACCAGCAATTTGGCTATGTCCTGGTATACATAGTAACATGATGGGTGGGTGATTGCGGATATGTTCTAACGTCAAAGTGTTCTTTATGCGTTCAGCTATCGGTTGTGTTAAACTGTGAGTATTGTTCTTAATGCACTTAAGAGCACTCAGAGTCTGTGCAGATTAATGTGATCTGTGGATTTGTTCTATTAAGTTCTTCTGTTAACTGGGTTGCGAGGTTTAATGCAATCAATTCAGCTGTGAGGATACTAGCGTGAGGGTCGATGCCAATAAATTTATGTATGGTATCCAAGTCATCTTTCGGTCAAACACGACTCCTAAAAAGCGATGCTGGTCCACTTGGTCTATCTCTGCTCCTTCCATTTGTAGGGACAAAGGCTCTGGTTGGGGACGCAAATATTTATGAAATAGCATGGACTTTTATGAAAAAATGAAAGCCCTCTTGCTTCCGCCCATTTGATCATGGCATTAATTTAAGCTTGAAGTGCTTCTATTGCAGATACATAGATTACGATATCGTCCGCAAGCAGGAGTATTTTGACAGCATGGTGTAGGCATCCTGGTAATGAATTTAATAAAATGATAAACATTAAAGGACTAATAACACTCCCTTGAGGGACTCCAACCCTCCTACTGATGTTCTGAATGGTCGAAAAGAAAGGAAGTTTTTAAGGTATTGAAGGCTTTGTCAATTGATACCCCAGTCCTGCAATTGTGCTATAATATGTGCTCTAGACGATTTATCGTACGCTTTGGTAAGGTCAAAAAAACAGCAGCCGTTATGTGTCCTTGTACCATACCCTCTAATATTTTGATGGCTGCAGTAAAAGCGTCAGAATTTCTGTTGAACGACATTTTTTAAATCCATTAAGCCTATGGGTTTCTAGGATGTATGTTAGCCTGATAGAGATCAAGCGTTCAAGCAATTTACCTAAATGGGTTGTTAATGAGATAGGTCTATAGCTTGTAAGTTGTGATGGATTAAAAACCTGGTTTAAAGATTGGAATCACCAACGCTTCACACCACAGCTGTGGGAAGACACCATCAGCGTAAAATTGGTTGAAGATGGTCAACAGACTTCACCTTGGTGCGTTATCCATTCTTTTGATGAACTCTGTGAGAATCCTATCTTGACCTGGAGCTGTGTTTTTGAGATGGCTGATAGCAATATTGAGTTCTTGTAAAAGCAAATTTAGCTCGTCCACTATCTTTTTAGGTTAAACCTTGTGAAGATGACTCTAATGTAGAATGTGATGAAAGTGGAGGGATATGTAAATGTACTCCCTGTTCTGAGCTCGCTTCGGCAAAGTGATTCACAAGCATTTTGGGAAACATCATTTTTTCAACTATGAGGTCTCTTTCATAATAAAGGCCAGTTATAATATGCCTAGTTTGCTTATGTTAAATTTTCCGTATTGCTTGCCATATCTCTGCTGTGGGTGCGTGGCAATTAAGAGACGAAACAAATTGTCTCCATGCTGTTCGCTTTGCTTTTACTATGATTCTTCGGGTCTGAGCTTTCTGACGCTTGTATGTTAATAGAGTGTTAGTCGATGATCTCTGTGTTAGCCACTGGCAATCAAGTGCAGTGGCTATATAGAGTCATCTATGCAGGATAAAATCAAAGTCACAGAACATATTCTAAATAATGAAAGAAATGAAAAAGAGAATGTGTACAAAAAAATTAAAACCCAACTACAGTTGTTATTAACAACACTTTAAATTGAAACTTCTCATTCCCATCATCATCAACAAATTTTAACTTTATCAGAAGTTATCCTCCTTTCAAAAATCCTCTTTTCGCTAAAAGTTAAAAAAAAACACCAGTGATACCAACCCAAATAAAAATGTAAAAATATCCCTACAATCCTCTCTTCAGAAGATATCCTCTACTCATTAAAACGCATTTCTTAAGTTGTATAATATATATAAATAAATATTAAAAATATATCCTACTTTGTCAGTTTGATTTAACAAAACAATATGTCATAAATTGACATAATGTAAACAAATGACATATTTGAAAATTTGCTTGTATTGCAGCAGTATGCAAATTACATACACCAGTGATATGTGGCTGCCAGCGGCCCCCAGCACAAAGCCTCTTGTTTTTAAAAATTAGGCTGATTTTTATTAATTTCAAGGAGTTTGGAAAACAATGCTTATTAAGACACTGGTAATGTTATTAATAAGATACTAATAAGGTTTATTAGTGGATTAATGATAGCTGTGATCATATTTTTATTAACTATTTAAAAATTCATAATAGTCTTTAACTACAGAGATACTCATTAATAAAATATTTTTTATAATATTTTCTCCTTTCTCAGGTTTCAAGAAGAAGATATGATCTCATTGCTCTCACTAGATCTTCTCTCCTTCCTCAGTGTCAAAACTACTACTATTTGTAAAATTACTGAAATAAATATTAAATTCATCCGCTGCAACTTTGCTATGTTTATTTAATTTTTTGGCTTTACCCAATTCTTCTGTTATGATATTCCATGCTGTCTTGGTTAGATTATCTGAGTCATTAATTTGATTTTCAGTGTATACATACCTTGCTTCCATCAATCCTTGTCGGTATTTCTTTCTCATTAAAGAACTTTTGACCCGGGCTGCAACCGGATGGTCAAATCCTGACCAACAGGCTAGGATAGCTGCTACGCGGCCTGGGTGCCGGCACTAATTTTTTATTGTATATTTTACAGTAATTATGTTTATAAGTCAAAATAATTCTGGAGCAAAGGTACGCAAGCCAGGTGAATTTTCTTTGAAATGCGAGCATGATTACTCATCATATTTAATAAGGAATAATATAGCTTATTATATTTAAAATAAAATAAATGTAGCAAATAAATAGTAATTTAAATAAATAAAATGGTAAACAAGGATGTAAAATTATTTTAATGAAGGTCTTAATTATTATAAATATGAATAAATAGGCAAGCTTAACTGATTGAGCAGGTTTCAGCAAAATTGTTCCATCCAAAGTGGCACAAACATTTAAGTTGGCTTTTTAAGACAAGAGAGATAGACTAGTTAGCTCCCAAGCCAAGAGAACTAAACTAGTTTGCTTGCAAGCAAGGAGAGATAAACTAATTAGCTCCAAAGAAAAGAGATATACACTACTTGGCTCCCGTGGTTTATTTTATTTTGATAGTATTTAGATGAATTTTATTTCAAGAAACAGTAGAAACTGAATCACTGTAGTTGAAGTTGGGTTCTGGGAATCACATGAAGAATGTAGGAAAGCATCAGAGTTTGGAAACTACCAACCTTATAACAACTGTGTTCTCATGAAAATTTGCTAAAAAGTACATCAGAAACTAACACAACTTCTCAGAGAGCTAACCTTTATATTTTCTCTTGGTCAGGAATGAATAGGAATCTAGATAAGAGGTACACAAAGACACAAACTCTGGTATAGTAACATAGGTAAGAGTACCTGTATCTCCGCATCCTTTGAGAACAGCTTTCCTGCCGGTACTCTCAAGCTTTTCCTGTAAGACAGACGAAGGCAGACTGGACTCTACAAGCACTGTGCCTTCGTCTCGGGATATCTTGACATTCTTTACTCCCTCCACTCCTTCCAGACATTTCTCTATCTTGGTAACACACGTGTCACAGGATATCTGCACTGCAAATTCAACCTACAACAATATCAGAATCTCTCTCAGACCAATTTAAAAGTTATGTATAATAATATAACTTTATTTTCAAAAAAATAACATACATTACATTTACAATACATGGTTTTAACATTAATAAATTTTTAAATTAAACAATATTTTAAGATTATAATTTTTTTATGTTTATTGGTGCTACGCCTCCAATAAGCAGAATTTATTTAAATTATTACGACAAGATGTATATTTTTAGGAACTATTTTAGGTTATGTATAAGTTATGATATTCTATTTTGATCTAAAACTAAACTATTATTCATAAAAAGAATAAATATATTTTTTAATAAAAATATTTAATTAAATTAATACTATAAAAAAATAAAATTAAATTAAATTAATAAGATTTTAAATAAATTAACACCTATAAAATAAAAAGTTTTTAATACCTAATTATTTTATACTATAATACGACACACGGCTAAAATCAATTGACAGCCCGCCAAAATCTCAATGCTTTCAACCCTCTTTTTTTAATAAAAAAAACTCTTCTTTTAATTAACAAACAAAATTCCCTACTCTGGCAACACTGTAAGTCAGGTTATGTTTTGATTTTTATTATTTGTTTTCGTATTTTTTTATTTTTTAAAAATTATTTATTTACGTTATAAGTAGAAATATTGTTGTATTTTATAAATTTACCAACTAAGTGTTGTTTTAAATTTGTTCGGGAAGTATTAATTAAGTGGAGTTAGAGTTGTTAATTACGTAATGCAATGGATCATAATAGTTATATGATAAAAGTTTGACAAATTAAATAAATCGTCAGCAATAATCACTCTTTTCCAAAATAAACTCCTTTTTTTGTGTCAAGTTTGTATAAATAGACCCTGCGCTGTCCTCAAATAGCAAGAAAGGCTTGAAAAATACGTCAATGTCCATGCGTCAAATATAGGCACTCAGATCATATTACAACGTAATAATTGGATAAATTGAACAGATTGGAATGAAACGAAACGATCTCAAACAGATCAATATGCAAAATGAGGGAAATCAAAGCGACGCGAGGTTACAAATATTTACAACCAGTGTTGCTTTTTTATGATTTTATTTACGAAAAAGGTATTTTTTTATGCCGAGGTTGGCATGAGGGGGAGGGGAAAGGAGCGTGGTCGGTCTGAACCAATAGTATTCTTTCCCTCACAGATTTTTGGCGCGCTGTCAATTGATTTTAGCCGTGTGTCGTATTATAGTGACCCTCTCTCAACCATAAGTCAACTTATTTTCTAAATTCGTGGATGGCTTTAAATTCTTTAATTTCTAAGGGCAGAGTATTGAATGATTTGGTCTTTAAGCAAAAGTTGACTGTGTTTTAATAGATTAAAGCTGACTGTTTTAGTACTAACACTAAGTTAATTAAACAATTAGTAAAGGTGAACAGTAACATTTAATTATATAACTCACAATGACAATTACAGAAAAACATCTTGTTATAATCATTTGACAGTTGCCATAGCAACAACAATAATAATAAAGTTACATATAAACACTGACCTTTGGATTTTTGACGAGTATTATTGTTATAAATTTGTGGCTTTATATTTGGTTTTAAAATTTTTAGTAAGAATGTTTTTTTATATAAATGATTTATTGTTAGAACTGGAAAATAATTTAATTGAAGAGTAATCCATTGGCTTTCTTAAAATTATTTTTATGATACATTTTTGTACAACTTCAAGTGTGTTTAAAGTTGTTGGACAAGCTCCTCCCCAAGCAACTATTCCATATTGTACAATAGATTGAACTAATGCACAGTAAATGTTTTTTAAAATATCATAATTGCAGAAGTCTCTTAAAATATTAAAGTAAATAAATTTTCTCAATTTGTTTGACAGGAAGGTAATGTGACTCTTCCAGTTTAGCCTACAGTCAATCATTATCCCCAAGTATTTGACATTTTCTACTCGTTCTATATGTTTACAAGGACATTTAGCCGTGCCCCAATTTTCTATTGCACAAGTACATAAGTAAATAACTAGATCTTTATTCTGTGGTTTCCCAGCAAATGTATGTACAAACCAGGGGGGGTTAACTTAAATGAGGAAAAGTTTGGATTCCATTATTGCAAGCTACTAAAAATAGCGCTGCGGCGGACCGGTGCGGACAACTTATGAACTAACCCCATTAGCTTTCCAAAGATGACTGATGTTATTTTTATATTTAAATTTATGAATACCATGACAATTCTTGGTTATGACAGCTACATTTATTATTATTATAAAATTGATTGTTTTCTGTATGTATTTTTCACAAAAACGGTTCGCCGTTGCATGTTCTGTATTTCCAAAATTCAGAAACTAAAAGTAAATAGAAACCTTTTTAAAACTTCCAGAGAACGCTAATGATGGCAGATAAGTATATTTCATTTAATTAATTTATTGATTTAGTCGATTTCACCAGGTAATTACATTTAATCACATGTGCGCATCTCGCCGATGTAATTAAAATACAGGCTACATTAAATGCCAAAATCTATCTTTTAGTACGTGTAAAACTTTAGCCACTTTTTCATTATTACCTGATTGAATCAATTAAATTAATAAATTACTTAAATGAAAAACTTAAAAATAATCACAAGTGTTATGTGTAAGATTAAAGTGGTAGGGTTAGTTAGAAGTATAACTATACAAAGTATAAAAATTAAATTTCAAACTGACTGTGGGCATAAAGCGGGAAATTAAGACACGCCCACTCAATTGAAAGGTAGGTCCGCCGCAGCGCTAGCGTCGTCCGGAATCCAAATTTTCCCACCATTGAGTCGACAGTCTTACTGTTTAAGTATCTATAGTCTCTGGTACAAACACTTTGAAGAAAATGACATGTTAAAGATGATAAAAGATTTAAGGTTAAATCTATTATTTTGTTTAAACCAGATACGGTCCAAGCAAGACTTAGAATTGTTCTCAATTCTAGTATAGTCATTTATATATGAATTAAAACCATATGCGGATAACACAGTCTGATAGTGGTTTGTACGAGGCACGTTATTATTTTTTTCTCCTTTATTTAAGTTTATGTCCCCTGTAATAATTTGATTAATATTACTTTGCTTTATTTGCAAATTTCGAAAAACCATTGTAAATTACCTAAAACCAAAATTTAGGTCGATAAAAAATAAATTTCAAGTATGGTGTGGTTTTCTATGTAATTTTGGGCGCTGAATCGAATGAAACCGGTCCGTCGATACGACCACTCCAAGTTACCAAAAATTCAAAAAAACCACAAAAATTATAGAAAACCAAAATTACGGTTGTTGAAAATAAATTTCGAGTAGGGTGTCGTTTTCAATGTTTTTTGGGCCTCTGAGTTGAATGTTAGTGGTCCGGAGTCAATAAGACCACTCAAACTTAGGGTACCTGGGTTCACATCCTGGAAGGGTCGATAATTTTTTATTGTTTTTTTTTACTTTTTACTTAATATAAGTTTACAACTAGAAAATAATTCTGGTGCGGTGGTCCGCATTTCGGGCGAATTTCCTTTGGATGCGAGCACTCAAACCCAGAGTACCTGGGTTCAATCCTAGTAGGGACAATAATTTTTTATTGTTTTTTTACCTATTATAAGTTTACAACCAGAAAATAATTCTGGCGCGGTGGTTCGCATGTCGGGCGAATTTCCTTTGGATTTGTGTTTTCGTGCTTAACAACAATCATGGTTGGAATGATAATTTTTATAGTTTATAACATTATATAAGTTTACAACTACTAAATAAATAATTCCAGTGCGGTGGTCCGCTGTCGGGCGAATTTAATTTATAATGCGTGTTTCCGTGCTAAACAACCCATTTCTTGCTTATGCAAGAACCATGCCCATTGCATGGTTCTGGTTGATGCTTTAGAACCTAAGCAGTTACTCAATTGTTCAGCATTGCTTGTAACTCATTTTGTCTTGTCTGTATTTTTCAAAGGAAATGTGCTAAAACCTATAAAGATAAAGACTAAGCTTAAAGATAAGTAACTAACTCGCCAAAACATGGCGTCTTGTATAGTGAAGGTTCACTTTTGGTTATAAGGAAGTTTAAAACAAAAAATATATTTAATTAAATTGTGATTTCTTTGCATAATAATAAAGTTGCACTAGACAAAATAATATTCCAAAAGTTATTTGATCAAATCTATTATTATTATATCCATTATTATTATTATTATATATTATTATTATTATTATATATTATTTATTATTATATTATTATTATTATATCCATCTCCCTATCCCTATTATTATTATTATTATTATTAAAAACAGTTATATAGAAGTGAAATAAAAGTTTGACGAGAAGGTTATCTGTTAAATACGATCGTCTCTAAAGGTACACACAAAAAGACAGGGTATCGTGGGATCCATTTAGATTCCATCTCCCTAGTTCTAGCGTATGCGATCGGATCCCCTACACATGGTTTATACAGCTAAAATTAACGTATTGAGAGATCATATTCTATACAATCCGCGGATCTAAAGTGTGTGTGAACGTACTAACTAAATTATCAAAAACATCAGACTGTTAAGGCCAGAGGTGTAGTTTCTAGCTCTGTGTATCGGTCCTATACAGAGCTGGCCGTCTCACATATTTCTTATCAAAGCAACAGCTCTTAGAACATTAGGCTTACAGTCTATCGTTTAGTTTAAAAATCTTGACAGGTCAGTTTAGACACCTCTGATTCTTAAGAAAAAAAATCCCTGCTAGAAGGGAGCGGGAAAAAACTATGTAAACAAATCAGGTTATTTTACCCGTATTTCCTTGGCGATGTTTTCTTACATTTCTTTTGTGTAGTTTTATTTTAAACTATCATTTTTAAGATTAATTTGAAAGTAGTTTTTGAAACAATGTAATCCAAAGAAGAACCACAAACAAAGTGAACGATTGCCGGGAAGAAGGTTTTTTTCCCTACAGCGGTTATTGTGGAAGGGATTTTTTTCTCTTTTAAAGTGAGAGGTTGGCAGCGGCTTCTCTGATTGGTCAATCCCCAAAATACTTATGACCTTGGGGATTTTCAAACTAAACGATAGACTGTAGTAAACAAACCCTAGGACATTTCTTGTGAAAAGTTTCTTCTCACATAAACTACTAAAACAGTTTTCTGGCACCCACGACAAAAAAATTACCACTTATTTTCTTTAATCATCATTTAAAATAAACGAACAAGGTCAACAATGAACATGCAAAAGAAGGCCGGTAGTGATATGCAACAAAAAACTCAAGTAAAACCAAATGAACTTGCTTACCGAAGTAGTCATAGTGCAAGGCTTTCACGCAGTCACAATTTTACAAATATTTCATAAAATTAACATGTATTTTTTTAATTAAAATCGTAAAACCGTTTATCAATATGCATGTCGCAGGAAAACATTCCAATAGAGTATCACAGGCGCTAATGAATTTGATAGCAACAACAATTGCTTAAGCGCTAAAACAGAAACTTGTATACGACAATTACTTTCCTTCGTATCTTTTTTGTTTAATATGTTGAACTTAAAAAAAACCTTTATAAAGGGATTTTAATTTTTAAGATATATTCTGCCAGCTATTTCTTCAATGCTTTATTTATTACAAAATTAAATGAACTTCGTAAAGCTTCAAAGGAAGTTTTACGTAGTATTTGATAATTTAGGTTTAACGACTAGTGGGCGAAATATTGATACTGCAGCGTTTGATCGAACATAGTTATTTTCAATTCCAAACATTTGCCACCAAATCAAAACAAAATGGCAAGTTAACGGAACAGGACGTTTTTTCAATGAATCCTTAGCAATCGTCTGTTTTTTCTGCTCATGTAAGTATGCTTGTGTAAGCTGTGTTACTTCAAAAAATTTGAAATTAGTGGTGGTGCCTACGATTGTTTTGTTTGTACGTTCAACAACTTTTCATGGTTGTAAAAGGATCATATGGGCCTGGTGGAATTAAGGTACAATGAGTTAATTTATAACGACTGAGTTTGACGCCTTGTATTTTTCAATGGCGTGAAAATCCAGTCCATCAGTTTTTGGATGGCTATCTAATCCAGTGGCTTGCTATCCACTTATGTTTGATAGCACTACAGTTAAGGCAGTACTGGATCTGATAGAGCCCAGGTCATTCTTTGCCATTCGAGTGGATCCATTTCCTTTCTGATATATTTTAAAGATTGCTGATAAGACATAATTTTGGGCTGGAAGCTGCTGAAGTTCGATATAGTATTGGAAACCAATCAGTGACCCACTTTTACTGTACGGTACCCTCTGGAGTACAGGGGGAACAAGTCAGGAGATGTTCTGTCCTATAAAGTAAGTGACATCCAGACTCTGAGGACCAGCTGCCAGAGTCCCAGGTGGACAGGATGAGTCGGACCAGACTCCCAGACAGGATGAGTCGACATTCAGACTCTAGGACCTGCTGCCAGAGTCCCATGTGGACAGGATGAGTCGAATTCAGACTCTAAGGACCTGCTGCCAGAGTCCCATGTGGAGGATGAGTCGACATTCAGACTCTAAGGACCTGCTGCCAGAGTCCCATGTGGACAGGATGAGTCAACATTCAGACTCTAAGGACCTGCTGCCAGAGTCCCATGTGGTCAGGATGAGTCGACACTTTCCTCATCTTTACTTTGACTGTCTGCTGAGCTACCCTTTACCTGCTTTTTTGTTTTAATTTTGTTATCTATTTTTTTCTACTCCCTCCTCTACTAAAGCTTATTGTCTACAATACCTGTAATACCAGACAGTTGTGTTTGAATTCTTTAAATACCCTGGTATATTATTAATTACATCTTTTGTGGTGTTGTCTATTTTTTTTTATTTCAGTCTTGTATTTTTATTATTTTTCTTTCTACTGAAAGAAACTCTACTGTTGCATTGTTTGTAAATTTAATCACTATAAAAACTTTTTAACTATTTTTTCTTTCTTGATAGTCTTGTTTAATGAAAGTAATCGTTTGCAGGAAGTAATAATGCCCCAGGCCAGGAAATGTTTTTCCGAAATAGAAGAATTTTCTAGCCACGAATTCTGTGTGTTTTGTAAGACCAAGGGAAAGAGTGTCCTTTATGGAAAAATATATAAAATTCACAAAGCAAAGTATGGCAACAATGCTCTGGTCTTGCACTATTTCTGCATGGTAAGTATTGCTTATTTCTAGACTTATTTGTGTCTTTTACTTTTCCTTACCTACCATACTGCTATAATGCAGTATAGAATAGCAAACACAGTCTTTTCTCTAAAATTGCTAAACCCAGATTTTTCTGTTGGTTTCAACCACCTGATCCATTTGGCCAATTATCTTTCTGTTGGTAGCTCTCCTTAAGTGATTATGCGAGAGATTTCTAACTAAATACAAAATAATTCACTTAGCTCAGGTTTATATATATATATATATATATATATATATATATATATATATATATATATATATATATATATATATATATATATATATATGTATAATTTTTTTTGACATTCAGTAAGCCGATCTGAATAGGCCCCTTCACTCCCCCTCCCGCTGAACTTGCTCCATCAAAACAACTTCAAAACTTAATTTTTATAATGAAAACTGCTTTACTCATGAATTTAAAGTTACATTTATAGCTAATTTAATGACACGATAACAAAGAAATAAAGTGATAACTGATTAGTTTAAATAAAGATTTCAGAATGAGATAAAAGAACCTTTAAAATTTAAAAACTGGCGTACCATAAAGCGGTACCAGGTTGACAAAAACCAGCACTCCACACAAACTGTACCCCAATGTTAGAAACATATTTAAACAGAAAGATAAATCAAAATTAAACCACGTTAGACTAAATCAATTGATGCCTTATCACCAGCTATAGTGAAAACTTTGGTTACTCTTACATCAGCTCAACCAAAGGACATTTTTATATTTCCAGTCAGATTCTTCACAAGAGCATAAAAATGTTACTCGCTATTATCCTTAAATAAGGATTAATAAAGATTATTACAAAGTCATTCGGATGCATAGGATCAAACCAGATACAAGTACAAACAAATCACATCCATACAACATTTAGATCACACATTCAAAATTTACCCAATATCTTGGAAATTTCTTACCTTTTTACTACCTTGTATTATGAAAACATAATATAACCTTCGATTAATCCTAAAAACAAAACCATGAAAATTATTTAAACATTATTATAACAATACTTAATGAACTTGCTGACATGGTCTAGAAACCAGATGGTTACCACCGACTCCCTCATGATGCTAAAATTAAACAGCTGATCCATTAAAAATTTTAACATTTAATGCCTTTATCACGTAGAATTAATTATTTATTAAATTAATAGTATAAAATAATGTTATTAACAACCAAAAATAAATTAAGACAAAGAAAAATAAGAAATTAATTCAAAGACGAAAAGTTGTCAATCTTGGTAGGCCTTCCCACCACTCCAATGGAACCGGACTAATTCAAATTGAAACATAAAAAATTGTGTAGTGTCTAAATTTAGTCAAATTTAATTACTTATTTATAGTATGTATGTATAAACTAATAATGTAATAAATAATAAATAAATACAGGACACTTAATGTTCTTAATAACTTGGCAGTGTAAAAAATGTATGTTAAGAAACTTGCTTAACTTATTGCTGTGATGAAGAAACTGGTGTGTTATTTAATTTCATTTGTTTTCAGCTCATGTCATCTGAGATCAAGCAGAACGGAACTGACAAGCAAGGGGTTCTGGGATTCTTTCCTAAGGATATCATAGACGAACTCAACAGGGCCAAGAATATTGTAAGTTCTCTCTACCACCTTGCACAGAAATGAGTTCATAGGCTTTGTCTCTCTCTTTTATTCTGACAATAGCCGTGTCCTTGGTGTAATTCTACACCATTGTACATTAATAGATTTCCTTTGTACCTCACGTGTCTGCATAACCATCATCAGGTTCAAGATCCTCAATGTTATTTGTGGTCTTTCTTTAGAGTGCCGCTTAATTATATACAAAGCTATTGTAGTTTAAGTTTGTCATCCTGAGTAGAGAGTCAAACTTTGTCTAGCCGTACTGGAATCAGCAGTGTATGGTTGTGTCTGTTATTCCCACCTGTCTTTGTGTAATTGCAACAACTTTCTAACACCAAGCTGCACGCAGCTCTCTCCAGAGGAATAAGGTGCAGAACCTGGTGGTAATATAATAATATTGCCTCCTGGTCGTAGTACTGGAAGGTGAACTGTACACCAGACAATTTTCCTGTAGAGTCTAGATCTAGAACATGGTTCTAGACTATCAAAAATTATCTTTATTTCCAGCACATTAACTCTTCCGAGGTTAGATTTACCATAATTATGATAATAATAATGCCCGTTTAGAGCCTTGCGGCTCATCAGGGATAACCCTTGCGGGAACCACCTCGGGTGGTAGTAGCAACCGTTACTCTCAAAATGTATTCTAAAGCTGGCGATTTTATCTAAACAATAATCTTCTATAAACTGAGAGCGTAACCTGGGATGTGAACCCCAGACCTCTGTGGGTGTCAAAGGTCAGTGTAAAGACTAACGCCTTAACGACCTCGGCCACGGAGGCGGCTTACCATAATTATTTCGGTAATTATTACCCAAAAATGGTAATTTTGAAAGGATAAATGAAAGGATACCGTTGTATTAAATATTTTTAAAAAAGCATCAAATCAGAAGAAAGTTGAATAAATATCACCAAAGCTCAGTCATTTATTCATCAAGCTGTTGTTTGTCACTATCATAGATTTTTGTATAAAAAATATTTTTACTATAATCTGTGATATACATAGAGATATTACTATTAGAGGGGCCTAATAGGTTACATTTTAAAACATCAAAAAAGTAACCTGACCACCTTAAAGTCAATCAAATTATCAGTACAAAATTACAATAACTTATTGTATAGTAGAACATTAAAAATACTACTAAAAACACAAGAAATGTGCGAGAAGCCGAAATAAATTTATTTATTATAACCTTCACTTACTCTTAAAGGAGGTTTCAATAAGGTTACACAGAGCCCCTGAGAGCCTCAAATGATGTTTCAGGCCTCTCAATAATAATAATAATAATAATAATAATAATAATACATCTTTATTTGTACAAAACAAATTGTTTTCATAGCGTCAATTTTACATTAAATCTTTAAATATTTACATTTGACAGAAAATGTATTGAGATAGGCTATGCCCCCTCTATTATATATACAAATGATACAAAAAAGTATAAGTACAAAAAAAAAATTAAGAACCAAGCAGTATTTGGAGTATTGAATGCAGGGGTGGAACCCACTATATAGCTTCACATTTTTATATAATTATTACTAGCTTTTGTTATTTACTGTATGACTTGTACTCATGAAAATGGCCCGTCTGACCATTCATAAAGAACTGCATGTCGTTTGGTTGCCAATGATAACGGTGTGTTTTTCAGAATTGCAAGTTCTGCCATAAGAATGGAGCGACTGTGCGGTGCTGTCAGGCGGGATGTGCTGTCAAATTCCATCTCCCCTGTGGAGTGGATAGGGGCTCGGTCCACCAGTTTGTCAACTACTTCGAGTGAGTACTTTATTATTTGCTGTGAAAAATCACTATTCTACAGCTATGCAAATAAAACTCCCCCCCCCTTCACCTGTACTACCCAGTTTATAACTTTCTGCCTGGAAAAAACAGCTGTTTCAATAGAAGCAACAAGTGTCCAACTTGGGAAAGAAAACAATACCAACAGGTACTTGGGTGACGTCACGGATAACCCTAGTACAACCCTCTGGCTTTACACACGTTTCCTGCTCCATTTAAAAATTCTTTCACTTACACTCTGAACTTTGTTTAATTGGTGTCAAGTTTTCACATAAGTTTTGTGTTTCCCTTGTTATTCCTGTATATTGTATTGTGCTTAATAACATTATATCATCTACTTCCTGCACATGACACATTGATTATTTGATTTATAAGTTAATGCTTATTGCATAAGAAGTTAACCAATTAGAGCAATAATTGTTTGTGCTGTCGGCAGCAGTGTGGTGTCAGCATCTTGCACGGAGCCGTCACCACATGGATCCGGACATTAACAGAAGATAAAACATATTCGGAAGGCACACAGCTGTACTAAGTTTTATTGAAATTTTCTTGACCATTTATTTTTTAATTTGAGATTTGATTTCCAATAAGAAAAATCCATTTCTATTCCATTTTATATATATATATATATATATATATATATATATAAACTGGTATCTTTATTGCGTCAATTACATTGAATCATTGACGCACTAAGCCTGAAGCACTATGCCTGCAAATTTTCTTCAGGAGTAGGTTTAGCGCGTCAATATAAAACTACCTTCACTCACACTAATACAAGCACTCACACTATTAAACTGCAGGCATACTGCATCAATTTGTACATACATCGTTATCTTTTTGCATGTGCTTATTGCATCTGAGCAATAAACCTGCAATGTTAACATTAGAGTAGGATTATTGCGTCTCGACAACATGTATCTTTTTGAACGAACGTAAGTGAGTTCTTACATTTCAGAAGAATGGGACGGCGCGTTTTGTGTGTTTGCGTGTTTGTGTGTTTGTTTGTACGTGTCGCGATAACTGCCGTAAAAATTGACCGATTTTGATAAAATTTTGTATACAGGTAAAACTAATTATGTGTCAGAGCTGTATAGTTTTTGGTAATATTCCGAAAAATATTTTCAAAATGGCGGAGCGGATAAAAAAAAATTTTGAGCGAAAAAATCGTGTTGTATATCGTTTCAAAGCTCTTAAAGAGTAGAAAAAGAAAATATATGTTTCATGGTCAACATTTTAAAATTTTTTGAATAATTTAAAAATGGCGGCTAAAATAATGAACTCAAAAAATTTAAAATTAAAGGAATAACTCGAGTAATATATCGTTGTAAAGCTCTTGATTAGTAGAACAAAATATGTTATATACTAAATTCCGAAAAATTCAACATGGCGGCCATAATTTAATATAATAATTAGTTTTAACTAATTTTACAAGAATTTACTAAATAAATTTCTATTGTAATATACTTAAGATACTTTTATACAAGTAAAATTAACTATATGTGAGAGCTGTATAGGTTTTGGTAATATTCCGAAAAATATTTTCAAAATGGCGGCCAATATGGTGGACCGGATAAAAAATTATTGAGCAAAAAAATCGTGTTGTATATCGTATAAAAGCTCTTAAAGAGTAGAAAAAGAAAATATATTTTTCATGGTCAACATTTCAAATTTTTTTTAATAATTTAAAAATGGCGGCTAAAATAATTAACTCAAAAAATTAAAATTTAAAGCGAGCCTTTTTAACTATGTATTATTATAGACATACGCAATCAACCGAGCGAAGCGAGCCTTTTTTACACTGCATTAGTATAAATATAAGCAATCTAGCGAGCGAAGCGAGCCATTTTTGAAGCTACTTATCTCATACTAATAAGATGTAAGCAAATAGAGATGACTCTACTTATCTCATACTAATAAGATGTAAGCATACAGAGATGACGCTACTTTTCTTATAATAATATCATGTAAGCATATAGAGATGACGCTACCTATCTCATACCAGTAAGATGTAAGCAAATAGAGATGACGCTACTTATCTCATACCTATAATATGTAAGCATAGAGATGGCGCTACTTATCTCCTAATAATATTATGTAAGCATACAGAGATGACGCTGCCTATCTTATACTAATGAAATGTAAGCATATAGAGATGACGCTACTTATCTCATACTAATAAATGTAAGCATATTAGAGATGACGCTACTTATCTTATAATAATGAGATGTAAGCATATAGAGATGACGATACTTATCTCATAATAATAGATGTAAGCATATAGAGATGACGATCTCATACTAATGTAAGCATATAGAGATGACGCTACTTATCTCATACAAATATGATGTAAGCATATAGAGATGACGCTACTTATCTCATACAATAAGATGTAAGCATATAGAAATGACGCTACTTATCTTATATAATGAGATGTAAGCATATAGAGATGACTACTTATCTCATACTAATGGGATGTAAGCATATAGAGATGACGCTACTATCTCATACAAATAGATGTAAGCATATAGAGATGATGCTACTTATCTCATAATAAGATGTAAGCATATAGAGATGACGCTACTTATCTCATACTAATAAGATGTAAGCATATAGAGATGACGCTACTTATCTATAATATGAAGCATAGAGGATATTATGTAAGCATATAGAGATGACGCTTATCTTATACATGAAATGTAAGCATATAGAGATGACGCTACTTATCTCATACTAATAAGATGTAAGCATATAGAGATGACGCTACTTATCTTATACTAAGATGTAAGCATATAGAGATGACGCTACTTATCTTATAATAATGAGATGTAAGCATATAGAGATGACGCTACTTATCTCATACTAATGGATGTAAGCATATAGAGATGACGCTACTTATCATACAAATATGATGTAAGCATATAGAGATGACGCTACTTACTCATACAATAAGATGTAAGCATATAGAGATGACGCTACTTATCTCATACAAGCATATAGAGATGACGCTACTTATCTCATATAGCATATAGAAATGACGCTACTTATCTCATACAAATATGATGTAAGCATATAGAGATGATGCTACTTATTTCATACCAATAAGATGTAAGCATATAGATGACGCTATATTATTAATAATAAGATGTAAGCATATAGAGATGACGCTACTTATCTCATACAAATATGATGTAAGCATAGAGATGACGCTACTTACCTCATACCAATAAGATGTAAGCATATAGAGATGACGCTACTTATCTCATACAATAAGATGTAAGCATAGAGATGACGCTTATCTTATACTAATGAAATGTAAGCATATAGAGATGACGCAATAAATGTAAGCATAAGAGATGACGCTACTTATCTTATACCAATAAGATGTAAGCATATAGGGATGACGCTACTTATCTTATAATAATGAGATGTAAGCATAAGAGATGACGCTACTTATCTATAAAAGATGTAGCATATAGAGATGACGCTGTATCTTATACTATAAGATGTAAGCATATAGAGATGACGCTATTTATCTCATACTAATAGATGTAAGCATATAGAGATGACGGCCTATCTTATACTAATAAGATGTAAGCATATAGAGATGACGCTATTAATACTAATAAGATGTAAGCATATAGAGATGACGCTGAGATGTAAGCATATAGAGATGACGCTGCAATGAGATGTAAACATATAGAGATGGCACGGCTTATTTAATATTAACGAGATGTAAGCATATTGAGATGATTCTGCGTAACTCATACTGAAGAGAGATAAGCATATGGAGATGACTCTGTGTATCTTATGAAAAAATAATTGTAAGCATAAAGACATAGCACTGAATATCTTATATCAAAGAGATGGCATTGCGTATCTCATATTCAAGATGCATATTGATATGAAACTTTGTATTGCATACTATAGAGATTTTACAGTGATGAGTCTATGTAACTTATACAACGGAGATGTAAGTATATTGAGGTAACGGAAGCATATTTAAAGTAATGGCTGAAAGCCATTATTTTGGTATTTGGAGGCCCTTAAGCATTAACAAGCTTAGATATTGAAATGAGAGAATGACAAGAGTATAAATGTCTTATTTTAGTTAGATAACATAGACCTTTATATTTTTAATTATAGAATTTTAATTTTTTTTTTAATCTAAATCTACCTGCAGTAGCTTTTATTAAAGCCCAGTGAGGATAAAAATTGTTTTGAATATTTGTTTTTAGCTCAAACTGTAACTGTTCACTCTTTTTTTTTATTAATATCAAAAATACTTTAGGTTCTAGTATGAGGTAAATTGTCCAATTTTAAGAGTTAATTATTGGTGCCAAAATAATAGTTTCAGGAAAAGAATTGATAGAGAAATGTCATTTTTTTCTTCAACCTGAGACCTTATAAGTTTAGAATGGGAGCAAAGTTTTACATCATATAAAATATATTAGACAGTTGTTGGGGTGAATTGGCCGAACCAAGATTCACCTCACAACCTATAAGCTGGTTAGCATAAAATGAATAATAGATTGGACTGTAGTTTTGTTGAAGTGATGGAATGGATAAAAAAGAAAACTTTATGATAATAATTTCGTTATTATTATATACCATAAGCCCTGTACATAATAAATAATCTGGCTTTAGCGTGCAAAGAGACCCCAGGAACCCAATGATGATGATGTGTCTTCTCTTTCTTCCTCTTAATATAAAATTAGATGTTTTAAATGGTAAACCTGTGACAAGAATTAAAGGTGGTGATTACGAGTCCTTTATTGATGGTATGATACCATGAAAGTTGATCCACTGGTGGTTGTGATGCATGTGAGTTGGTGAGAAGTGGCAATGTCCAAGAAATGGCAATGTTAACACTCTCACACAACTAAAACTACCAAGAATGGAGTTGGAACATGAAAATGGTGACAGAAAATACTTTGATTAATTTATTTATAGAAAATGTGCACTGAACAACTTATCACCTGTGGTACCACACTTTATCTGCATCTGCATTTTCCACAGGTTGCTGGATCACAATTTATCAGCTTGAACAGCCACAGCAACTCTAAACATAGATCTAGAAGTTGCTGAGTCTACGTTGCCTAACAAATTGTGACCAGCAATCTGCAAAACATGGGTGCGTTGCGGGTTTATCATACTGCATTAATTCCAGGGGGGGCCTAAATATGGAGTAAAATTAAAATCTAAATAGGAACTATGGTATATCTTTTAGCTAAATTAAATTAAATTAAAAACATTCTCAAAAATATAAATAAATGTTAGGAGAAGTCCTAACAAACCGCCTACCTAAACGAACGTTTAAAAACTAAGTTAACAAAGGAAAAATAAACAAAAATATGATTGATGAAAGCCAGATTTAAGTGTGATTGTATGTATGTTTTAGAATTATTATATTAGTGTAATATATTATAAAGTTATATTATAAAGTTAGGATTAGGTTTCAAGTAGGTTAGGGATACTGACTTAGGATTAATTTAGTAAATTAAGGTAAAGAATAAATTAAATAAATATTATAAATAATAACTTAAGATAATCCATTAAATAAATATATGAATCATATTAACTTAAATATATAATAACTTAACAAACATAAAACTAAATAACAATTCATGCCTGACTATAGGCTATAAATACTAGAATATATAAATAACAAATATTTACAAATATATAATTACATGCACGTAAAAAATAAACAAATTTATCAACTAGCGTAACACAAGAGCTTTTCTTCTTTCTTCTTCTCCAGTAATGGATTCCAAGAAAGGAATGGTCTTGGTAAAACAGTCTTTTAACTGGCCGAGAAGACTTCACTGGACTACGAGTTTTGACTCTATGAGGCCTGTGTTTTATGTAAATTCTAAAATGTAGCTGTTCATTGTTCCTTCCACTAATAATCAAGACTTCATGAAGAAGTGTAGTAACTAATAAGGATGATAACTGATGGAGACAAAGCTTGTAGAAATAGATGAGTATGAAGGTAGCTAAGTAAAGTATTGCAGGTTGAACAATTAAATTATGATAGAAATGAGAAGAATTGGCGTTGGGTGTTATACCGGCCACCCTGAGAAGGCCCCGTTCACACAGGAAGGGTGTAATACTTTGTGGCTTTATTGATAAAATAGGTGGAATTATTTCTTTACTTAATGGATATCCTTGAGATGGAGATTTGATGTAGAGTGACAAATAATCATTGCACTCTCTTGGAATAATTTGGTGATAGTTGCGAAGATTTAAATAAAATATGTCTATACAAATAAACCCTGAAAAATATTCATTCATAAAATTTACGTTAAAATGTTTGAGAAGAATACCTTGCCGCTTGATTTCAAGAATATTAACTTTATGTAAAGCCGTCTTACAGTAAAGAGACATCGTTCCTGGATCATTACTGAATGGTAACTGGATTCCATACTTTCCGTTAGTCAAGTGGTAGTAGGTGTTGCATAAACCCTTAATTGTTTGTTTGGTAGACGACGAATCAGATGCTTCCTCCCATAACTTTACAAAACCATCGGCTTCAGGTGTATGTGCCATCAAAGAGTGTTTGGCTGTAGCAAATAAAGACTGTATCGGACGATCCTGAGTTAAGGCAGTAAATTTACCCATAACAACGAATCCAAATATTGTTCTTATTAACTTAGGAAGCCCTGTTTGAAAAGAAACAACTTCGCCGGTAAGTACTTCAGTAAATAGATCGGCACCTAGAAGAAAATCAATAGGTCTTGGTTTACCGAAATCTTTATCAGCAAGTTGGTATCCATTGTAGGTAGTTCCTAGATTGATATGAGCACTGGGTAGTTTAGATGTGATAGTGTCTACCACGAGCGCATTAGTAGAAACTTCGGCGGGTTCGTAACGCGAAACTAGATGACAACTAGTTTTACCCTTATATCCCAGAAGGGGCGTTTGGCCGATTCCAAGTATTTGTGTACTACATTTTCTGATGGGCAATTGAAGACGGTCAGCAGCGTCTTTAGTAAGAAAAGAGAACTGGCTACCTGAGTCAATGGCTAACCTAATATTCTGAAGATGACCTTTACTGTCTTTAATATAGCATATTGCAGTGCCTAACATTACTTGAGCAACACTATCTTGTGTTGCACAGCAAGCATTACCTATTTCAGCATTCTCAACCTGGTTTTCTTCAGGTTTACTATTATCATGAGGAGATTTCTTGTTCTGATGAAGAAGAGAATGATGACCAGGATGGTGACAAAATTTACCCTTCCCTGTAGCTCTGCATGAAGCTGTATCATGGGAAGAAAATAAACAATTTCTGCAGCCTTTCCAGGTTTTCAGAGTATCTAGGCGTTGTTCCACACTCATATTTTGAAAGTCAGCACATCTAATACGAGGATGATGTTTCTTACAAGCTGGACAGGAAGAGGTATTAAAAGAATTATCGTCTTTTCTGTTATTCCTGTAATAATTATTTCTAGAGTAGTTGGAAAGTCCTCTATTCTCGGAAGGGTTGACTAAGAGGGAATGTCTTTCCGTTGAGTGATTCTTTAGCGTAGTAATGAGGCTTTCGTTGAGTAGAAGGAGATTTGATGTCAGCGACTGTAGAAGGGACTTTATGCCCTGCAGCAAGCTCTCCTGCTTCACTGTGACGACGTAAATATTTGACGAACTGGTCAAATGTAGGAAAGGAGGATAAATTCTGAAGTTCGAACGACTCTTTAGTATGTTTATCCAGGCATCTCCGAGCTAAATAGAAGAGAAGAAAATCGCCTCAGTCAGCAATGTCAATTTGTCTGAAGGCAGCTATACTTTCGGTTATTTGATTTGTGACTTGATTTAATTGCTCAGTTGAGGGTTTGTAAGTCAATGGTTTAATGCTGAGCAGTTGGTCCAAATATGCAGTAGCAAGCATCCTTGGTTTATCATAGCTATCAAGCAGAGATTGCCAAGCAATCGGAAAATTGTCTGCAGTAACTGAAAGTTGAGCTATTCTTGTGCTAGCAGTTCCAGTTAAGCAGCTTGATAAGTAATGAAATTTGTCAATAGCCGTCAAATCAGTATTATTAATCACTAATGACTCAAAGTTATCTTTAAATCTGTTGGAGTTTATAATGAGTGACAGAAGTCACTTTAATATTAAGTGACAGATATTATTAATATTTTATATCTTGTGTTGAATATACAATATAGTTAGTCTTATATAAAATCTATCTAACTCTATTAGGTCATGGGCCCTAAAACTATAGCTGGGAATTCACCCAACAAAAGCAGTGATGAAAATCAAGAGTTAAAAACTCAAATGTTGAAAATGCAACAACAGATTGATCAGCTGCTATCTATAAACCGGGGAGAGTCGAGTAAGTCAAATTCAAATACAATTATTACGACTCCTAGTCAACCTATTTCTACCGCTGTGGGCGGACTTCCTGAAAATAAACATTTTGACGGAAACAATTTTAATGAATGGAAATTTTGGATGAAAAATTTCTTAGTAGACTGTGGCTTATGGCTGTGTTGAGCCACCTCCTGGCAGAATTGTAGACCCTGAAATAGACCAACGGGCTTTGGCTAAGATTCAACTTTCGATTAAACCCCACGTAGCTACTGATACTAGAAAAGCTCAAACAGCCAAGGAAGATTGGAACATCTTGCTTAAAAACTATCAAGATTCTAGCACTGTTAGGATAGTTAATCTTTATTCCAAATTATTTAAAATAGATTTTAATAAATGTAAATCTATGGACGATTACATTCAGAAAATGGTATCAATATCTGATCAATTAGAAAGTGCTGGTCAACCTTTCCAAGATCACGTATTTGGTGGTATAATTCTTGGAGGACTTCCTGATGACTTCAGACCGTTAATCCTTGGTATACAGGGCTCAAATCAGAAAACTACAACTGAATTTGTTAAAAATATATTATTGCAAGAAAATGTCAAACAAATTCAACCATCTACTTCTAGAACAAATGATTCAGCATTTCATGGTAAACATGATAGCGACAGAAAACTACGCTGTAATAAATGTAAAGGCAGCCATGCGACTGATAACTGTAAGAAGAGAGTTAAATAATTACAATAATCGAAATCAATCTAATGATGAAATTCGAACTAACTTTAAGCCTAAATATAAACATAATAAAAATCAAAATAAAAATAATTCAAATAATATGACAAGTTTAGCTGAAAACTGTAATATATTCAAACTAATCAAACAAACTGGTACCTTGATTCCGGTTGTACTACACATTTAACTCTGAGGAAAGACTGGATGCATGATGTCATTGATGAATATTGCGGTGACATCAGCATTGCTGATGGATCTATTATGAAGAGTGTAAACAAAGGAAAAGTTGAAATACCGCTGTCAAACGGTAACAAACTTACTACAACCAACACTCTTCACGTTCCGAATCTAAAATTAAATCTTATCTCAGTTAGTAGACTAGCGACTCAGGGAAGAAGTGTAATCTTTGATGAACATGGTGCTAAACTAGTCGATGGGCAATTCGATGTTGATCCTACATATATTCTAGGAACAGCAACAAATGTCAATGGATTATACCGCTTAGACACCAAACATAAAGAAATAAATGCTATGGTGACTAGCAAAATTCCTAACCTTTTCCATCGTAGAATGGGGCACTTAAACAAAGTGTCGTTGTCCTTATTGAAGAAAGGCTATGCCAAGGGAATAAATGAATCACACCAGGTAGAAGAACCTTGTGTCTCTTGCATAGAGGGTAAACAACATAGAGAACCATTCAAAAAGACAGCTAAGAAGCAGTCTCGTGGTTTACTGGACCTTGTGCACTCAGATGTTTGTGGACCAATGCAAACGGAGTCAATCGGAGGTGCCAGGTACTTTTTGACATTCATAGACGATTATTCTAGGAAGTCATTTGGTTTACACCATCTCTTCAAAGGATCAAGTCTTAGAAAAATTTAAAGAATTTAAAAATATGGTCGAGAACCAAACTGGAAGGAAGATCAAGAAATTAAGGAGTGATAACGGTACTGAGTACGTAAATTCAAATACAATTATTACGACTCCTAGTCAACCTATTTCTACCGCTGTGGTTTATTGTTGTTGATTAGAGTTGTTGATCCAAATACAGGAAAACTTCAGAAAGCAAGAAACTGTATATTTTTGGAAACTGAATTTTTAGGCAACAATAACAAAAATTACGAAGAATTGGTTTTAAATTCAAAATATCAGAATAAAGTCAAGAATTTAGAAGAAGAAAAGATACCAGAAGGTAATCAAAATATCGAAATTGAAGAATCTGAAGTCGAACATCAAAAATCAGATAAAAGAGTAAAAACACCAAATAAACTTATTTATAATCCTGATTACATAGGATATCATGCTCAACAATGTCAAATACCACCAGATCCATTAAATGAAAAAGAAGCTCTCCAAAGCGAAAATGCAGAATATTGGAAAAAAGCTATGGAGGAAGAGCTTAACTCTTTAAAAGAAAATAAAACATGGGTTGTCTCATCTTTGCCGCCTGGTAGAAAGCCTGTCAAAAGTAAATGGTGTTTCAAGACTAAATTGAACTCAGATGGAGGTATCGATAGTTACAAGGCAAGACTTGTTACTAAAGGGTTCAGTCAAAAGGAAGGCATCGACTACGATGAGACATACGCACCGGTAACTAGACACAGTTCGGTCCGGTTGCTGCGTGCTCTGGCAGTGAAACATGATCTCGATATCGATCAAATGGATGTCGTGACAGCGTTTCTGCATCCAAAACTTGACGAAGATATATACATGCAGATTCCTGATGGAACAACTGTCAAACTTTTAAAATCTATTTATGGTTTAAAGCAAGCTAGCCGCTCATGGAATTTATTATTAGACAAAGTGCTAATAGAATATGGATTTAAGAGAAGTCATTTCGATCCCTGTGTGTACTACAAACTTCTTGGTGAAACAGTTCTTTATGTCTGTATATACGTGGATGATTTACTTATTTTTTGTAATAACAAAGAAGAAAAACAAAACCTAAAACAAGAATTAAGTAAACAAGTAAAAATTAAAGATCTTGGAGAAGTACATCACTATTTAGGAATAAAAATAACACGAGACAGGGAGAAAGGAATCATCAATCTAAGTCAAAAGCGTTATATTGAAGAAATTTTAACTAGGTTCAATATGACAGAATGCTATGGAGCATTACTACCATTAGATCCAAATCAAGATCTGACTCAAGACCCTGGTCCGATGACACCTGAAGAAGAGGAATACATGAAAAGAGTTCCCTATCGTGAAGCAGTGGGGAGTCTCATGTATGCTTCACAAGGAACTAGGCCTGACATAGCTTACGCAGTCAGTTTAGTAAGCAGGTTTAGTTCCTTGTGAAGCATACATGAGACTCCCCACTGCTTCACGATAGGGAACTCTTTTCATGTATTCCTCTTCTTCAGGTGTCATCGGACCAGGGTCTTGACTATATAAGACTAACTATATTGTATATTCAACACAAGATATAAAATATTAATAATATCTGTCACTTAATATTAAAGTGACTTCTGTCACTCATTATAAACTCCAACATCCCCACTTAATGAGTGAGCTCTGTCAAGCCTAAGTTCTGAGCAGCTGTTTTTACTTTATCCTGCGGCAGTGCTTTAGTGAGCCAGTCTGCTAACATTTCCTTAGTTGAGATGCTCTTGACTTCAATATCTCCTAAGCTAACTCGTTCTCTTACGAAGTGGTGCTTTATCGAGGTATGTTTGCTCCTAGGTTTGTAGCCAAATTGTTTTGTAAGGTCTACAGCTCCTTTATTGTCGCAATATATTTGTATGGTGTTGGGTGCTTCGTAGGTGAGTTCAGTTAGCAACCCTTTCAGCCATATTGCCTCTTGAGTGGCCATAAACAATGCCATATATTCGGCCTCAGTAGTGGATGCAGCTACTGTTTGTTGCTTTTTGGAGTTCCAAGATATAGCTCCACCGCTGAGCACAAACACGTAACCCGTGGTTGACTTCATATCAGTCTTGTCCCCAGCCCAGTCAGAATCACAGTGGCAATATACTTCTTCTATACTTGATTTATTGTATTGAAGTCCCCACTGGATTGTACGCTTTAAGTATCTGAATATTTTATTGATGGCCTGCCAATTAACTTTCCTGGGATTTGAAGGACATACAACCTATTTGCAATTATACAGGGTGGTACATTTCATATACATCACCTCGACTAACTCAGCTTCTTCTAATGGAGCAATCGCCGTTAAATTGGTATCTACCCCTACTAAATCGACTACCAGGAGTTTAAATGAGCAATTATTTTTTTGGTAATCGTCTTGCAAGTATGGTAATCAGATTGCCTATTTGTGTTTTTGTCGATAACTTTTAAATTTTTTAATCGGAGCATACCATGATATGGACTTTTTCTAAAAGTATACTACAAGCAAAACAATTTAGTACCCATACTACAAAATTCCGGCAATTTTTTATGGAGCTATCGTTTGACATACACAAGTACTTTTACTTATTTTTGATTTCCGAAATTTGGTACACTAGAATACATAACCTCGACTAACTCAGCTTCTAATGGAGCAATCGCCGTTAAATTGGTATTTACCGGAGTTTAAATAAGCAATCATATTTTTGGTTATCGTCGATAACTTTTTTAATGTCATATTTGAGCATACTTTGATAAGACCTTTTCTGCACTAAAAACAACAATTTGTTACCAATATCACATTTGCTAGGGCACTTAACCGTCACTTTTAAAAGTTGATTCATCAGTCCACAAGACTTGCCTATTAAAAAATGAAGAGGTTTGGAATATCATTTCCTCGGCCTATCGGCACAACTCTATCCTTCTTCATAATCCTGAGCAGTCAGGGCTTGATGTAAATTGATCTTTAAAGGATGAAAACGGTTGTCCCGCGAGATTCGTAAAACCGTAACATGGTTGGTACCACACACCTGGGCAATTTCGCGAACACTAGCGTTTGGATGAACATCAATGTAGGTCAGCACAGTAATAATGAGTTGTTCAGTTCTCACTGGGCGAGGCCTATTGTCGTTTCTATGAGCAGTAAAATTACCATGATCTCCCGTCCTGAAATAAAGCCGCTAGAAAATCTGATAGTGAGGATGACACCTCTCAGGATACCTATCCCGATACAGCCGAGCAGCAGCCCTGGCACATGTCCTTGCTCCTCCAAAAATCTTTAGCACATCACAATACTCTTCATTGGTGTACATTATTACCCAAAAAGTTTATAAAAAAACTACGGTAGTAGATAAGAAAAAGAAGAAGGTTTAATTGGAGAAAACGAAATCAATCACAAGAAAACACTTCTTTAACGAAAACCGATAAAGAGATGAATAATTATGAATCATTTTACAATATTTTTTATACAAGAAAATTAATATTAATTCAGTACTTTATTGAAAAAATTAATTTACATTAAAAAATAAATTATTCAATAGCCGTATAAGCTATAGCTTGTGCACGGCTAAAATAAGTAAATATTGTTAAGAATGAATTGCAGTTTCAAAAAAGGAACCAGGAGGGATACTTTAAGGTTTAATTACCGACAGATACCAATTTTCTGTGATTGCTCCATTAGAAGCTGAGTTAGTCGAGGTGATGAATTCTGGTGTACCAAATTTCGGAAATCAAAAATAAGTAAAAGTACTTGTGTATGTCGAACGATAGCTCTATAAAAATTGCCGGAATTTTGTAGTATGGGTACCGAATTGTTTTTTTTTTTTTTTTGTAGTGTACTTTAAGAAAAAGTCCATATCATGGTATGTTGCAGTTTGAAATTCAAAAGTTATCGACTAAAAACACAAATAGGCAATCTGATTACCATACTTGCAAGACGATTACCAAAAAAATGATTGCTTATTTAAACTCCTAGTAGCCGATTTAGTGGGGGTAGATACCAATTTTACGGCGATTGCTCCATTAGAAGCTGAGTTAGTCGGGGTGATGTATTCTGGTGTACCAAATTTCGGAAATCAAAAATAAGTAAAAGTACTTGTGTATTTCAAACGATAGCTCTATAAAAAATTGCCGGAATTTTGTAGTATAGGTACCAAATTGTTTTGTTTGTAGTGTTCTTTTAGAAAAAGTCCATATCATGGTATGTTACAGTTTGAAATTCAAAAGTTATCGACTAAAAACACAAATAGGTCATCTGATTACCATACTTGCAAGACGATTACCAAAAAAATGATTGCTTATTTAAACTCCTGGTAGCCGATTTAGTGGGGGTAGATACCAATTTTACGCCGATTGCTCTATAAGAAGCTGAGTTAGTCGGGGTGATGTATTCTGGTGTACCAAATTTCGGAAATCAAAAATAAGTAAAAGTACTTGTGTATGTCAAACGATAGCTCCATAAAAAATTGCCGGAATTTTGTAGTATGGGTACCAAATTGTTTTGTTTGTAGTGTTCTTTTAGAAAAAGTCCATATCATGGTATGTTACAGTTTGAAATTCAAAAGTTATCGACTAAAAACACAAATAGGCAATCTGATTACCATACTTGCAAGACGATTACCAAAAAAATGATTGCTTATTAAACTCCTGGTAGCCGATTTAGTGGGGGTAGATACCAATTTTACGCCGATTGCTCTATAAGAAGCTGAGTTAGTCGTGGTGATGTATTCTGGTGTACCAAATTTAGGAAATCAAAAATAAGTAAAAGTACTTGTGTATGTCAAACGATAGCTCCATAAAAAATACCCGGAATTTTGTAGTATAGGTATGAAATTGTTTTGTTTGTAGTGTTCTTTTAGAAAAAGTCCATATCATGGTATGTTACAGTTTGAAATTCAAAAGTTATCGACTAAAAACACATATAGGCAATCTGATTACCATACTTGCAAGACGATTACCAAAAAAATGATTGCTCATTTAAACTCCTGGTAGCCGATTTAGTGGGGGTAGATACCAATTTAACGGCGATTGCTCCATTAGAAGAAGCTGAGTTAGTCGGGGTGATGTATTCTGGTGTACCAAATTTCGGAAATCAAAAACAAGTAAAAGTACTTGTGTATATCAAACGATAGCTCTATAAAAAATTGCCGGAATTTTGTAGTATAGGTACTAAATTGTTTTGTTTTGTAGTGTTCTTTTAGAAAAAGTCCATATCATGGTATGTTACAGTTTGAAATTCAAAAGTTATCGACTAAAAACACAAATAGGCAATCTGATTACCATACTTGCAAGACGATTACCAAAAAAATGATTGCTCATTTAAACTCCTGGTAGCCGATTTAGTGGGGGTAGATACCAATTTTACGGCGATTGCTCCATTAGAAGCTGAGTTAGTCGGGGTGATGTATATGAAACGTTCCATTCTGTATATTAGTGTCATACCTATATCTTACACCTATTTGCTATGCATATTGGCACGTTGACGTAATAAGACTACTCTTTTATAATTGAGGCAATAACCCTACTCTTGTGATCTAGGTGCAGGTTTATTGCGTCGAAGCAATAAGCACATGGGAATAAGTAAGATGTATGGAGTATATTTTTTGGTATTCATACAGACTTAATGCGTCGACGCAATAAACCTACTCTTAAGAAATTGATGCACTAAGCCTACTATAATCGATATATATATATATATATATATATATATATATATATATATATATATATATTAATTACAAAGGAAAAAGGAAAATACTAAAAGTATAACATAACAATCTTTTATAATAATAATAACTTACAGGAGGTGAAGCGAAGAGATTTAGAGGGGTTTTGAAAATTTTCGACGTATGTCTTCTTCGGTCAGATTAGGTTGGGAAGTCCCGAGTGACTGAAGGCCGCCACCGCGTTGTATAGTTATAAATATACAGTAGGTTTGGTAGTGCTGGAATCTAGCGGATGAGAGCCTAACTAATGTTAGGTAGTCCGTGAGGTGGTGGTTCCAAGCGGCACTGAACTGAACTACTCAAACTCGCGCGGATTTAATACAAAACTATGTGCCACGCACAAAAACGCACTCGGGAGTAGGATTAGGGGATAATAAAGGAACGGAAAGGAAAAATAACAATCGTTATGACAAAACTAGGAATAATACAAACTATAATAATGATAGAAGTAATTAAAGATTAAAATAATAGTAATTAAATTGAATGGAGTAAAATAAAGTAGGTTTATACAACTAAATAATTATGTGCTAGTAAAAAAGGATGAGACAAGAGATAAAATAAGAAAAAAAAATAGAGTGAAAAATAAAAGTAAACGAATAAAGTAAGAAGGTATACATAAGACTTGTATTTTACTCCATTCAATTTAATTACTATTATTTTAATCTTTAATTACTTCTATCATTATTATAGTTTGTATTATTCCTAGTTTTGTCATAACGATTGTTATTTTTCCTTTCCGTTCCTTTATTATCCCCTAATCCTACTCCCGAGTGCGTTTTTGTGCGTGGCACATAGTTTTGTATTAAATCCGCGCGAGTTTGAGTAGTTCAGTTCAGTGCCGCTGGAACCACCACCTCACGGACTACCTAACATTAGTTAGGCTCTCATCCGCTAGATTCCAGCACTACCAAACCTACTGTATATTTATAACTATACAACGCGGTGGCGGCCTTCAGTCACTCGGGACTTCCCAACCTAATCTGACCGAAGAAGACATACGTCGAAAATTTTCAAAACCCCTCTAAATCTCTTCGCTTCACCTCCTGTAAGTTATTATTATTATAAAGATTGTTATATATATATAATATATATATATATTATATATATATATATATATATATATATATATATATATTTGATCAGTGAGTCCCCCTTTCAAAAAATCCATCTCTTCCTACTCATACCCCTCCATGACCCTAATCACATAAGCTCATTTTTTCTTCGAAAAATCGCTAAAAA